>JABTTQ020002327.1:0-531931 GCA_016081115.2 Rehmannia glutinosa | reverse complement strand
CATGTCTTAAAATGCTCGTCCCGGTATGTGCAATAGGAATAAACTATTGGGAAGCACTAAAGCTTGTGTCGCTCAAAAGCCGCACAATCATTAAATACAAGGAAATATCACCATCACAAGCTACAAATCAAGAAAAGACAAGCCAACGAACAAGAAAGTGTCATTTGAAAATAGCATATCTCTTCAACGGGCAAATTTTCAAATGAACACTATAAAAAGGCTGAGGAAGCAAGAGAGAGAAGCACGAGCAATAATACGAACGAACAAGCAATTCAAGCAAAACCTGCAAACATTCTCTCAAGCTTAAATAGAAATTGTCCACACCAAAATTCGAAGGAACTCGATCCAAGATTGAAGGAGCTGTAGTAAGATCCAAGGTCAAACCAGAATTTTCGAGCTCGTTGGAAGGCTGTGTGATCAATTACAATGGTTCAAGGCAAATGGCGGAGTAGCGGTATGCTTGTGAAGAAGAAAGTCCCAAGAGAAGCCGATTGTGTGATCAAGGCGTCGCCTCATCGAGAACTAATTTGTAACCTGGTCTCACTACTTAGTTGATTCCTCCGGAGTTGGAGAAAAGTGGATTAGAGGAATTACCCCATCCCCGAACCACTATAAAATTTGTTTGTGTCATTTACTTACAACATTTTATTTTCCTGCTTATATTTATATATGATATTTAAGTTAAATTGCTAACCCATTTGATAATAATATTGCTAAAAACAAGTGTTAAAAATAAGTTTAAATTTATCAAGGGTGTTAAGCCTTTCGCTGTATAAAAACCAAATCAACTAAAAAGTTAAGAGTTAGCTAACCCAGCTGAGTTATACTATCAACAAACTCGGAGTCTGTTGAGTGGGTAACTTTGCTGAAGTAAGCCAACCTAGTTGTCCCCCAATGACTTAGCTGATTTGAGTCAACTCTGTTGAAATATTTTAAAAGGACTAAATTGCATAAGTTGGTAAGGTTTATTCAACCCCCCTTCTAAATCTTACACAACACCCCTTGGGACATACATACTTTGTGTTTAGTGATGTTACTTTCCATGAGGCCATCTTATTCTTCGACGACCCGTTCTCACTACCTTGTTGTAATGCAACCGATGAGGTGTTAGTTTATTTGTCTTCTGTCTCTCCTCCGATACCGCCCCGCCACCGTTGGTACACCCTGACCACAAATTACCATGTCTATTCCAAACGCCCTCCTCCCGATCCTAGTTCTACACTAGTATTGTCTTAAATCACCGGATCTTATTACTCTCCCGATCCGGTTTGCCCATTGCCCTTCACAAAGGTAGACGTCAATGTACTTATCCCATTTTATCATGTGTTACATATAATCGCTTGTCTTCTACCTCCTTTTCCTTTATTGCTTCTCTTGATTACTCGTGAAAGTTTCAAAATTCGTCCATGGGGCCCTACCAAATCCCGGACCGCGAAGCAACAATGATTGTTGAAATGGATGCCTTAACCAAAATAGCACTTGGGATCGAACTCGAGCTTCTTGAAAGAAAGTTGTTGGCCGCAAGTGGGTCTTTGCAGTCAAGTTTAATTGTAATGGCTCAGATCATCTTGAAGCTCGGTTGGTAGTTAAAGGCTATGCTCGAGACTTATGGGGTTGATTACTCAGACACTTTTTCTCCAAAGAGCTGATTAACATCCTGTTAGATTATTCATTTCCTTACCTACAAGAATCGCCTTTTGCACCGACTTGGTGTGAAAGATGCTTTTACATGGCGATGTTGTTGAGAAGTATTTATGGAGCAACCACCTGGTTTGTTGCTCGGGAGTCTGGAAAAGTTTGTCGTCTCCGCAAGTCATTATATGGGTTTAAGCAGAGCCCCTTCTTGGTTTGGAAAATTTTGTCAATCAGTAGAGCGGTTTGGGATGCAAAAGCGTAAGAGTGATCATATTGTTTTCTATAATCAATCCGCATCATTCTTCTTATAGTTTATGTGGATGATATTGTTATTACTGAAGTGATGCACAGGAATTTCTTCGTTAAAATTATTTTTGCAAGATAAGTTTAGTACTAAAGATTTGAGAGTTTTGAAATACTTCTTGGGAATTTAGGTGTCTAGGAGTCAGAAAGGTATTTTTCTGTCCCAACGGAAGTATGTTTGAATTTGTTAGCAGAAACTGGAACATTGGGAGCTAAATGCAACACCCCCATGCCTCCAAATCCTCAATTTACAAAAGATGGTGATGCCTTTTGTTGGGAAATTTATTTTAGATTTTGATGAATGCCATGTAAAACTTAGACTAGAGAGTTGGAACCCCATTTTTCTTGTAATTTGTATTGTAATAGATAGGGATGTACGAGCTGAGTCAAGTCAGCTATGCCTGGACATACAAGAAGTCAACTGAAGACTGGGATGAAGACTCCGCTGTGAAGCAGCTGAGTGTGGCAAGAAAGAGATATCAAGAACTCGACTGAAGGAGTATCAGCTGTGATACAACTGTATGAAGAGTCAGTCAAGTCAGCTAAAGAAGCCAAGCCAAGTCAAAGTTGAAGTGACGAGATGAGTCTTTCAATCATTAGAGCGCATCAAGTCACCTGGGAAAAGGCAATTTGCAAAGAGGAGACAATCGAAAAGAATCTGTTATACGTAAGTCAAGAATATTACCTAAACAAGTAATACTTACATGCTTTGCCATGTCTTAAAGTGCTCGATCCCGAGCGTGCAAAAGGAATAAATCAATGGGAAGCACTGCACCTTGTGTCGGAACCTGGAAAGCTGCAAGACATTTAATACGAGGAAATGTCAATATCAAGGATCGCAACAAGACAAACCAACGAACACAAGTGACTTTTGAAAATCAAAGATATCTCTTCAACTGACATGATTTTTGAAAGTTCACTATAAAAAACAGAGGAATCACTTTGAGAGAAGGTTACCCAACCACGAACATTCAAGCTATTATTCAATCAGAACTCGCAATTCATTCTCAAGTTATTCAAGCAAAATCCTCAAGCCTAAATCTCAAGCAAATCGATCCAACACCAACCTCGTGAAGGAAAGATGACTCCAAACCGTTGAACAGGAAACGTTTGAAGAATCAAAATTGGTCTACATTCCAAGAAGGATTGTAGAAAGGTTCAAGGTCGAACCAGTCTCAAGTTATTGGAGGGCTTCGTGATCAAATCCAAGAAGCTTGAGTAAGTGGTGAGTCAATGAGCAAGCGATGCATGCCGCCCTGAAGAAGGAGTCGGACGAGAAGCCGCCATTGACCAAGGCATCTCCAAGTCGAGTCCCAAAGGATCAAGTCACCGTGTGATCAAGACTTGTATACGGACCGATAACCACTTTGTACTCGATCAATACTTAGTGGATTCCTCCGGGGAGTTAGAGAAGAGAGGAGTAGAAGAATTACCCCATCTTCGAACCTCTATAAAAATTATTGTGTCATTTACATTGCATCATTTAATTTCTGTATATTATTTTATATTTGCTGATAATTTGCTATCCAACTGATAATTAACAAAGTGCTAAAACCAAGTGTTAAAACAAACTTAAACCAAATTCAAGGGTGTTAGGTCTTCCAATGAAAATTTCATCACAAACAAGTTAAGGTTTAGACTAAACAAATGAGTTATTCTATCAACAACTCAATCGAAGTCCGTTGAGTGGCTAACTCTATTTGGTTAACTAACTTAGTTGTCCCTCACGGACTTAGCTGTGTATTTAACTCTGTAATATTTTAAAAGGACTAAATTCGAAAAATTGGTAAGGTTTATTCAACCACTCTCCCTTCTAAACCTTACTCACACCCCTTGGGACCTACACCTTTGACGATCCTAAACGATATAGGAGATTAGTTGGAAAACTAAACTATCTTACAGTAATGTGTCCTAATATTGCTTATTTCGTAAGTACTTTAAGACAATTCATGTCTTCTCCTATAGTTCATTATCGGTCTGCCTTGGAACAAATATTGTGCCACTTAAAAGGTGCTCCTGGACATGGTATTTTGTATCAGAATCATAGGCATAATAAAAATAAGTGTTTTTCTGATGTCGATTGGGCGAGTTCTAAGATTGATTGAAAATCTACTAATGGGTATTGTGTTTTTGTTGGTGGAAACCTAGTTTCGTGGAAGAATAAGAAACAAAATGTGATATCACGGTTGAGTGCAGAGTCAGAATATCGAGCCATGGCACAGGCTTCGTGTGAAGTGGTGTGGATTTCACAACTTCTATCTGAGATTGATTTTGGGGTTTCCGCTCCCTCCAAATTGTGGTGTGATAACCAAGTTGTGGTTAACATTGCCTCAAATCCGGTCTTTCATGAACACACCAAACACATTGAGATAGATTGCCACTTCATTCGTGAGAAAATTCAACAAAATCTGATTTCTACAGCTTATGTGAAGACTGGAGAACAATTAGGGGACATCTTCACCAAGACTCTCAATGGAGCTCGGGTTATGTATATTTGTAACAAGCTGGGCATGGTATATATCTATGCTTCAGCTTAAGGGGCAGTGTTATAGATATATATTGGTTATAGAATATTTAATATTTTAGACTTCTACTTAAAATATATTTTCTATTTCTACTAGAATAGGATAATTCTATTGTGTATATACTTGGTCGGTCTTTCTATAATATGTAAAGAAATTCAGTCTCTCCTGCTACATATAGCAAGATGAAATGTTCCAAATATTAAAATAAAAATAAATAAAGTAAATGCCAAATTCCGATTCAGGAAATACCTCAATTCTAAAAACTCAGATTATACAAAAATATCAAAATTATTACTCTTCCTAAATTACTTTGTTTTTTCGCTATAGTAGCTTCCAAATATCAACAGAAATTTTGCGCTTCTAGATTGAGTTTAGAGCGCCACGCATTGACACATGCTTAGGGTAACATAGCACATGGACACGACATGTGTAATCATAGCTTGCACATGCCATTCATCTTCTTCAATTTATGTGTTGTGAGTCTACACATCCTAATTGTTTTTTTTTAATTAATAAGTGATTACTGATTAATATACATCTGCAATAATCATTTACAATTATAATAAAATCAAACATAATTATGCAAATGCATCATCATAGATCTGAGCCAAACAATAATATGCAATATCAACTCCCTCAATTATACTAAATGATTGCAAAGATTTTGAGAAATTTACATTGTTAAATCTAATCCAATAATATTTTGTTTTAGTCGGGTTTCCTGGTTCCCAACGTAGCCCAATTTTTCTTATTCTGCTTTTTTTTTTTTGCTAATAGAAACAAATAAAATAGAAATTATATTTTTTTCTAATGGAAAGAAATAGTTTAATGGGAAATAATAGTTGGGTGGAGTGGAAAAAATAGTTGGGCTAGAGATAGTCGAAAGACGCTAGCTACGCCCTGATCTTTGACTTTATAAGTTTCGTGAATATTAAGTTTGTGTATATATAATATCTCCCAAAAAAAATGCAAATAAACAAGGTGAATTAATGTACATTTTGATTACAATTAGTTCTTTATCTCTCATGTAATATCGTTATTTTTGTTGGATAGTTTCTGTCTTTTTTATAAGACTTAAACTTGTCATATTAAATTGGATCAATATAATTTGGGCCTCAATATTAGAAATGGACCCAAATATGAATATGGACTCTATTAGGTTCATAATTGGTAATATTTAATATTAAAGAAAAGAGGATAAATATATCAAAGGAAAAGGACACAAATACCCGATTTTGGATGCCCAATACCGAGAAAAATGCCCACCCGCCCGGATGTTTCACAAAAATGCCCGATTTGGCCAAATTGTTCCCAAATATACCCAAATCAAACAGATTTCGTACAAAACTACCCAATCTTCAGCATCTTCGGTGAATTGCAGCGTTTCCCCTCCAAGAACCACGGTGTTGATCACAAAGAAGATCTCGATCAAAAATACAATCCCAAAATATTAACGAAAAACAGAGAAATGCAGTTTCGAGGAAACACGGATCGAAGGAAAAAAAGCTGGATCATTTAGAGATCACAACTCGAGATTAATATCGAGGAAGAAGACCAAAAATAGGTAAAAAACGCGATCCGTTTATCTTGTTCGAGAATACCTTATTTAGATATATTTCATGATTTCTGATTGAAATTTAGGATTCAATGTGTATTGATGAGATTGACATTGAATTGAACCCAAATTTTGCATGCATATCCAAAACCTCGGAAGTTGTGAGCTTCAAAATACTTATTTAGTTGAATTATGATCCAAAATCCTACAAACATTGCTTTTCATGATTATCTAAGAATAAAACGTGTCAATCTGGAAAAAAATGCGCAAGATGCGGTACATTACGTGATTGTTTCACATATGTTTCTTTCTTGTTTCACATATGTTTCTTTTATGTTTCATAATTGTTTCGTCATTCGCTTGCTTCTTGACGTACATAAACATTGTTTCATTCATGTTTCATTTTTGTTTCGTTTATGTTTCACTTAGCCAACTATTCATCGAAATCCACAGTTGAATGGAGCAAATCCCAGTTGTAGTATACCACAATGGACAATGGGGAGAAAATGGAGAGTACAGAACTTTGAGATAACAGAATACTCATTCCAATGGACAGACATTCAAGACACTACTAAGGGGATCTTAGAACAACAAATTCAATAAAAGAAAGATGTGGAAGATATGCAAATTAGATACAAATTGACAGAGACTCTGCCACTATTGAAAATAGAAAGTGACTACAATCTCAAATTCTACCTGGAAGTGAAAAGCAAAGAAACGGACTCGATGAAGTTCCCTTTGTGCATAGATATAGTAAGAAACGAACTGAGCTTGGAAATAACAACACAACAAAATGTAATGTAAGGAACCAAAGAAGATGTCTATAGAGAGCTCACTAAAGGAAAACATGGGCCAGAACGCGATTGACTACATCGACTATGCAAACCTCATTAGCAGAAATGTGGTCGGAGAAGAAGACACAATGGGAATTCAAGAAACTACACATGCTGAAGAAGAATTCCAAAAGGGAGATATCTACAACACCAAGGAGGAATTGATCAAACAGCTCATTTGTTATGCCTTGAAAAATCATTTCCAATATAAGGTGAAGAGGTCGTGCAAACAGAAATACTACGTAAACTATATAGATGAAAATTGCAATTGGCATTTGAAAACATCTTCCACATCGGGTACAAAAACATTCATAGTAAGAGAGCACGAAAGAACACTCGATAAGAGGATGAGCGACAATAAGCACGCCACGGCAAAAATAGTTGGGGACCTTATCAAATCAAAGTACCTCAACAACATCAAAACAAACTACACGCCTGACGGATATAATTAGAGACATGAAAGACGAGCATGGAATAAGTCTCACTACAAAAAAGTGTGGAGATCGAAAGAAAAAGTCTTTGGAGGTAATAAGGGGAAGGCTGGATGAGTCTTATCGATTGTACATGTTGGAGAAACGAATCCCGGTCGATCACCAAATAGTAAGAAAGGAGGATGACACGTTCCTCTTCATGGCTATCGTGCATCGATAAAGGATGGAGGCACCGCAGCTGTTATTGTTGTTGACGATGACGTTCCTCAAAGCAAGTTTGTGGGGAACTTTGTTGTCACTTTTGCACACGGGATGGCAATGGGAGCATTTTCCCATTGGCTTTTTCGATGTGGATTCTTTAGAACGATGGGAGTTGGTGTGGTTTTTCACAAAGATAAGACAAACCTTTGGACTCGGGGAAGGGATGTGCATAGTCTCAGATGCACACGTGAGTATCGAGACAAAGAATAATGGAGGTACACAATGTAAAAATTTTCTTTATATGATGTTTCATGTTTGTTTCATATATGTTTCTTTCATGTTTCACATATAGTTTCAAAAATTTCTCACAAGTATATTATTTTAACGACCAGGTATATCCTGAGGTCTCTCACGAACTTTGTTGTCTTTCCCGAACTTTGTTGTCTTTCCCGGACTTTGAACACGTCCAGTTCAAAATCCTCGGGATCTTAGAGTCAACACGAGCACAAAACTTGCCGTTCACTTCAGGCAAAAGACTCATAGAACCATATCTGGAAAGCCAACGGAAATCCTTGAAGTCTATAGAATTTAACGCCCCCCACCAGGATTATCCTCGCCTTGAAGTTTGTTTCTATATAATATTTGTTGCCTCAACTCACGATCGTCACATCGAACAACTCACTACCCCAAGGATAAGTGTCAAAATATCCATATCCTTGTCAACCAATTCAAAAATGACATCTCCACAAAAAACTCGCCAAGATTACAAGTAAAAAAAAAAAATGGATAAAATAAAGTAAAGCCAATTTCAAATTGCGTCTAAATCCTCATCCCCCAAACACGGAGTTAAAAACATTCCTCGATCGATCGCCTATTAAACTTGTTCCTACTAGCAAAATACTTCAAATATAACCGAATTCCGAACATCACCGCAAAGAAAGGCTTAACACCAACACAATTCAAACCAAGAATAATAGCAAACTCACCCAACCCAAACCGCAACAACTTCCCACCCACAAAACAACAATTTCGTCCTTCTTCGAGTGGACGACTTGGCGTTTCAACGGAGAATGAACAAGCCGATTCTGAAATCAACTTTTCATTTCCGGAAATATCCAAAACAAGTCCTCTTAAATGCCTCCGGTTGGTTGTCGATTAAGGTAGTCTTTATATTCTTAATAACATCAAACAAAAAGGCAAAAGATTTACTCGAGCACTCGAACTTCCAAACAGGGTCAAGAACGTGCTTGAAACCCTAGAAACAACAATGAAACAAAACAGAAACATAAAAGAAACACAAAATCAACAACCACTTCAACTTAAAACGCATAAAAAAATGAAACATAACAGAAACAAATAAGAAACAACATCGAAACAAAAAAAAGAGTACAAATCAAAATACACAAAACTCATACCTCAGCAACATCGGTGTTTTCAAAGGAAACCTTCTTCTTCCCAGCAGCTTTCACATCGGCATTCGATTTCACAACTTTGGAAGGAGATTTAACATCCAGAACCGCTTCTTCCTCAAAAACTTTTTCTACTTTCCTCTTCTTAGAATCCATAGAACCAAGAAGAACTTTCCTCTTTTTTTAGAGGAATCTGCTTGCTATCTTCGAAGAACTTCTCAAAACTCTCTTATGAGGTGAGTTTTTTGGAGCGTTTTTAGGAGCCATTAATAACACGAATATCAGCGGTTTGAAAAATAAACTAACCCTAGGAATAACGTGATGAAGGATGAAGCTCGAACGACGAATGAAACTAAAAGCACTAATGGAGAACGTGGCCACGAACACCTGAAGAATCGGAAGAAAAACGGGCGCGAACTCAAAAACGGATGAAGACGACCAGTAAGAATTTTGATTTACCTAGGTTAAGAAAGTGGAGGGGGTAAAAACTGGATAGCAGCCTAAAGTGGGCGGGTATTTTTGGGAAAAAAAATAGCGGGTCGGGTATATTTGGAATAGGGTGACATTTTTGTCTTTTTTTGAAAAATGAGGGCATTTTGTGTAATTTCCTCTATATCAAATATATCTAATTGGATGACCAGGTGATGCTTATCCACAAGATGATGTGGAATTCTTATCTTAATTACTATTTCTCCTTACAAAGGTGGCTTTATATAGAAAAGGGGGTATTCTATTTTTTTTCTCATCTCTTCTACATTACTTCTTTATGTGATTATTTTCTTCGATAGAGATCGGACTTGAGCGTCGGAGAGGGTACGCCGGAGCAACCATCAAGCCCCGTTTTGTGCAGGTCAACGATGGAGTTCAATCGGAGCATGAATCCGGAGGAGCAGAGTAATTTTGGGATCGATCACTTTTATATATATAGGGAGAGGGTTATATGATACCACCTCATAGGGTGAGTTCATAGGGACCAATCCTAGCCATATATCTATGTTTTTCAATGGCAACAATTTAAGAGTTTAAAATGCAAATTACAAGTTGTTAATTAAAAAAAAGGGAAATTAGTCATCCTCCAACATAGCCCAATATTAACTCGATTCAGCTGATTATGAGATCACGCAATCCTTCCAAATCTCGTAGCAAATTCAACTTGAACAATCATCCTCCTTCTTCAACGCACTACTGTGAGAAATCCTTCATTCTCCTTCAATGCACAACTGAATGAAAAAGTTGTAGACAATTCGACATAGTTGCTAGAGCTCGACTACAGTTCGAAGGTTACTTATTAAGATGTAATTGCTTGTATAGATGTGTCATGGTACCTTTAAATATATTAACTACATAAGCAAGTCATAAGCAACAAATCCATACTACATAAGCAAATGCCTATACTACATAAGCAACGAATATACACCATGTATGCACCACGGATATATTAACTACATAAGCAAGTCATGAGAAACAAACCCATGCTACACAAGCAAAGCAGCCTATACATAAGCAACGAATATACACTATGTATACACCACGGATACATTAACTACATAAGCAAGTCCTAAGCCACAAACACATATTACATAAGCAACAAGCATATACTACATAAGCAATGAATATACACTACACATGCACCACGACACATTAACTACATAAGCAAGTCATAAGCAACAAACCCACACTACATAAGCAACGAATATATACTACATTTGCAACACAAATACATTAACTACATAGGCAAGTAATAAGCAACAACCCTATACTACATAAGCAGCAAATATACACTATATATGCAATACATATATGATTAAATTACACTTGCAATATGGGTATACTGCACATGCAATATGATTATATTACATAAGCAGTTAACAACATAATACGCTGGAGAAAAAAAAACGTGAATATGAGGGATATGGGTTACTCAAAAACTGAAAGCACGTGTCACGTGAAAGGGGGAAGGAAATTGAACGTGGTTGAGATCTCATCAAATCTCAACAACTGATTTTATATTGTAAAATGACCATCCTACCTTTCTTAGTTGTTGAAAACAAAAAAAAAATATAAATCTTCCCTAAACATCTGGACCACCCAAAAATATTAATCTATGATTATGATTGGGTCCTATGGATTCACCCAAATGGGTCTCTCTCTCTCTCTCTCTCTCTCTCTCTCTCTATATATATATATATATATATATATATATATGTGTGTGTGTGTGTGTGTGTGTGTGTGTGTGTGATTATGTCTTTTATAATCTCCTAAGGATGTTCATTCAGAAACTGTATTTTTATTATAACCGAGATTCCATGTTAATTCCCACATGACTAGTCACCGAGAAAAGAAATTGTATTGAATCAAACCAAAATTTCAGTGTGTTGAAATAGCATAGTGAACTCTAAAGAAAAATAATTTAGAGGCTCGTGACGGATCCAACCTAATGGATCTACCCGACCCGTGAACCCAGCAATCTAGCGGAATGTCTAATACTTTTTAGTAGACCTACTAATATTTTTCAAAGGAGATCTTGCTAATACTTTTTATTAGAAAAACTAATACTTTTCAGGGATTACTACAAATTATCTTTAAGGAAAAATATAATATTTTTCAGGAGAATTACTAATACGTTTCACGAGGATGACTAAATTTTTTTACGAAAAAAACTATTACATTTTAGTGGACTGTTAAATATTTTCAAGTGAACTATTTAGATGGACTAATAATACTTTTTAGATGAAAAACTAATACTTTTCAGCACTCTCGTGATACTAAATATCACCGTCCAATATTACAAAACTAATACTTTCAAGTGAACTATATACTAGTATTTTTCAGAGAAACTGTTAATATCGGTCCCCAAGTATTACAAAAATATAATTGCTAATATTATAAAAATACCACCGAGTCGGTGTTGGGATCCTCTAATGGATTTTAGATCTATTAGACCGTCTGACAAGAGTTTTTGTCTATTATTATGATTCGCCATAATATAAGCCAACCTGATTTTCCCTGAGAAACACCAAACTCATGGACAACATGGATCACCTGAAATCAATAGTTAAGAAGCATGGAGGGATAAAATTTTATAGGTACATCTCAAGAATACTTTAAGAAGAGAGCTCACTATGTATTACGAGAATAGTTCGGGATAGTTCAAAGGATAGAATTTAATAACTGAATTTCAACGGAAACCCTAGTCATGCCGGCTTGTCTTATAAATACTCGTGATTCAATAGGTATGAAAAACATTACATTCTTTACTTGCATGCAATTTCTATTCTCTTGAAATTTCTCTGAGAAAGCTGACTTGAGCCTCGTAGGAGGTACGCTAGAGAAAATCTCCGGCCCTCTTTCTAACCCCTTGGACTTGGGAGTGAAGATTTGCAGGTAAACCAATTATTAATTGTTACTTATAATTAAAGTAAATGATATTGTAAATTTAATTATAATAGGATATCTAAATTTGACTAGAAGAATGTGTTACCTTAATGACATTTATAAAGTACATTAGACACGCCGACCCATCATATCGGGGACAAAGTAAGATTCCCGAAGCAATCGGTTGCCCATGCATGCTTAAGACTTCTTTGCTTTCTACAACACTATGTTTCAGATCAAGTGATCATCAACATGCATATATGTATATGTGTGTGTATATTTATATAATATAAGGAAAATAGCATAAAGTTTAAAGTTTTTAATTTTATTTTTGATTTTGTCACACATAACATGCATCGAACCAATTGTCAAATGATTTGGAGATGTGACAATAATTTTTAATTAGTCAAGATTCTTTTAGTCATCCTGTACGTTTGTTTTTTTTATTAAATCAGACAGTTAGGATAGACTGCCACTTCTGAACCGCGGTTCCGGTCGGTTCCGCGGTTCCTGTTCCTCCAAATTGAGGAACCGAACCAGAACCTTATGCTCACGGTTCGGTTCCAAAATCGAACCGCTGCCGCTCCAAACCGAACACGGTTCCTATACGGTTCGGTTCGTTAAACCGGAACCTTTTGTTTTTAATTTTATTTAGATAAAATGTTTAGCAATTTAGTTTAAAATAAAAAGAAAAAAGGAAAAAAAACGCGAGCGTGATTCATCTAAAATATTTCCATTAGAGCTAAACGTTTGTTCTACTTCAACAGTTGAAACGGGGCATGCCAAAACCTCTTTTGCGATGATTGAGATGATTGTATAAGGTTGAGTTCTTTGTGACCACCATTTCAAAATATCAAAGTCTTCAATATCTATTTCACTAAACTCGAAAGAAGTAGTTAAATAATTCTCAAGCTCTACATTTGAGCTAGAGGAACCCACATTTACTTTTTTCCCTAAGTAATCGTTGTGCAATATTAAAAATATCATAATAAACATTTTACATTTATTCTAGAATGTATTTACCAAAACAAGATTGTTGGTTTTAACCTTAAAAAAAACGGTTCCATCACGGTTCCATATACGGTTCTAACCGAAGCGGTTCCACGGTTTTGAGACCTAGAACCGAACCGAACCGATCTACACGTTCGGTTCGGTTTTGGAACCGTTAACCACGGATTCTGTTTAGGAACCGTTGACCACGGTTCCGGTTCCGGTTTGGAACCCGGTTTCGGTTCCATTTGGCCAGGTCTAAGTTAGGATGATAACATATGATTATGGTTCTTTTCATAATTTTTTGGTGCTGACAAGAATATAAAGGTTCTTCCACCACTATATATATATATATATATATATATATATATATATAAAGATCACTCAAGTCAACGGTATTGACCAAAATCTTCTTTTCCGAGAGGGACGTCTTCACGTCAGTCATCTTCCCGAGGGGAAGTCTTCACTTATTCCTCTTCCGAATGAGAAGTCTTCTCGCATGAAAACAGACGAAAGCTAGCTTCACACGGTCAGCCCGAGTGGGGTGACACGACCGTGTGAGCTCCCGTGTGAAGGTTACACGATCATGTGAAGTGTTCGAGAGAAAACAGAGACAGAGACATGTTACATGGTCTGCCCATGTGGACCACACGGCCGTGTGGGGGCCTCCCATGAATTGACGGCAGCGCGGCGATGTGTCTGCGTCGATTTTGACGCTTTTCTATCAAAATTCTACAAGTGACCTCTCAAAGCACCTATATAAGGGAGACCAAGGCCTTGCATGAAAATATATCATCTTACATCTGAAAATACAAAAAATACATAGGAATACACAAATCAAATGTGTTCTGAGAGAGGAGGACTATGTTACGAAGAACACCATAAGGCCATTCACATCTACTAAGCACAAGAGTTTGAAGGCTTTGAAGGAGGATCCATCCCACAAAAAGAGGTTTTCTTTCTTAGTTTAGATCTCTTGTCGTACTTAAACGATGTCACTATTGATTTCAAGTTTGTCTATGAATTTGTTATCAAAGTTTGACTAATCTTTCGGATATTATGGTATATTCAAAATTGTGCATTCATGTTAAATTTTGATTGATTATTTTCTTAATTGATTCACGTGTTCTATTTTATGAATTCGAGTGCTTATTTTTAATTACTGGTTATTTGGCTAATAATTTGCATGTCATATTTGTTAGTTCATAATTCGGAGATGAGTTCTAACAAAGACAAAATCGATCGCATAACAAAAAATTATAGAGTCGGGAGGCTTATAAATCGCTTTTGTGGGAGAGTCATTCAATTCACGATCCGTTGGGAGTTAGTATTAATTGTTGAGTAGTGATATTAGCAATTGATATTAATCTACTGTTTATTTGCTTTGGGAGGGTGAAGAAACTATTATAGGAATTGCACCCATAGAAACAAATGAATGGGTTTTGATAAACATTAATTGGATTTGATATTGAAGAAGCATGTTGAGATTATGTGTCTAGGGTTGCTTTCGTATTTATTGAAAAGACTTATGGAGTTCGGGTTTTACAAAATTATTTCTTTTATTTTTGTATTTTCTATTATTTCTTAAAACTTGTGATTTTCGATCGCTTCAATAAAAATTGGAATACGATGTTATTATAGCATAAGTCTTTCGTATTCAATCCCTAAGGAATACGACATTGCTTGCCATTATACTTATAAACTACATTGTACACTTGTAGTATTGAGATCCAAATATTTTTGGCGAACACCCCGAGGGGCGTCCCAAGCCCCCTGTTCTATTTTTGTTCCTTTTTTTCACCATCTTTCTCTGAGTATTCGTATATTTCAAGTCATATCTCGAATTCTGGTACTTCTTCCATTCCACTTGGAGGCCGAGGTGTTTCTGGGCGCTCAGTTTCTGGTTCAGTCATTCGATGTCCACCTTTCTCCATAGAGTTTGATATTCCTCCTCTTGCTCCAGAGTTATGCTTTGATGGTGAAGCCAAATTCGAGCTCAAATGATGAGTCTTCTGAGCCGGAGTCCGAAAATATAGTCCTGAAAGGGTCCGCCCCAGGAGTACCAGCATAGACCTCCTCCCAGAAGTCGAGTAGGACGTCCCGGGAGAGTTGGCCAATCGAGTGTCCTTCGTTTGTCTTTGTAGGCGGCGGAGTGGCTTGAGCTTCCTTCTGCATTTGTCATGTTGGCCCCGGGTTTGGGCAACAAGCTTACTCATCCACTCGAGGGCTTCATCACAGTGTACCTTTACAGCTTCTCTGTTGGCTTTGTGCTTCCTCCAGATACTTTCCTCATCTAGATCCTTAGGTCAGTGATATGCGGTTGTTAGGCTTGATTCTGACTGTAGATGGATTTAATTCTTTGTTTTATGCAAGAAAGTCTCCTGGTGACACCTTCTTCCACTTCTTCCCACGTCTCCGGTGCAAGTTTCATGATGGATTACCTTCTCTTGGTGGGTTGTGGAATGAGGACTTCTTTTATGTAAGGGATAATGGTTGAGAGCTTCCTCACGAGTGGGTTTCGGAGGTTAAGACTGCCCGAGGTACTCCCACTTCCCGGAAGGAGATGGCGGAAGCTTACATGTCTCGGGGCTTGTTTAAAAATCTTCTAAATGTTAGGGAGTTCTTGAATAACCCATCTTGCTTTACTTCTTTACATTGCTTCCCGATTTACTTGTGCATTTTGACTGCTTCCATTTTCTAATATTGCTTCTGCTTGCTTTTTAGGTAAGGAGAGTTACAGCATTGCAAAGTTGATGACCTTTATGAAGAATGGGAAGGTTAAGGCCAAGGGGAAGTCTCACGATGGTGGGAGCTCGAGTTTCCCCCCAAAGTGATAGGCCGAGCCCTTCTCCCGTGAGAGTCATAGGCACCTTTCCCCGCCGGGAGGGTGATTGGCACTGCCTTGCTCGCGCTCGATGAATCGTGTTGATGTTGTTCTGGCTCGTTGTCCTTCTTTAGGCCCTTCCGGAGGGAAGAGGTAGAGGATGGATCTTAGTGTTGTTGCGTCTGAGAGTGTTGGTCCCCGATGTATCTTCTCTGGTGGAGTGGACCGTCATGAGAGGATCGATTCCATTGGGACTATACTGATTCTAGCTTGGCTATGCCGATGCTAGAGAGCTTTGTCGGCGATGATCAGTCCCACCTTGGGTCTCTATCATTCAAGGATATTGAGACTCACCTTTGTTGGGACATTGCTCGGTAAGCTTCCATAGGTACTCTACATCTTCATTCTTAATTCTTTGTCTCTTCACTTGGCTAAGACTTGTACAAATTGTGTTGTAGATCTTGAACCTCGCAGCAACTTCAAACCATCAAGGCGAGGTGACCGAGGTGGTGAACTCAAGCGGCTTCATAGTAGGTGAAGGCTCTTAAGGCCGCAACTAGCCATCATAAGTGTGAGATGTCGATTTCTCTAAGCGGTGTGCCTCGGTGAAGAGTCGGCTCGCCCATGAGGATGAGACAGATGAGTTGTTCTTCCGCCTCCCGTATCGAGTTGTTGTCCAAAGATAGGTCGATTCGGTTGAGGCCTACAAAGGTTCCTTGTCCTATCGCTCGACATGATGAGAGTCCTTCTCCAACTTTGATAATGTGGTGCACCATTGCCAAAAACTTATACGAAAGAGTGGAAAGGCTTCCAAAGGGTCGATCGACATCCCGGATTGCAACATTTCGAGGAGTAGTGAGAGGTTGAGGCTTTGGTGGATCTTCCCAACGATCTTTGGTGGCGATGGAGATGTTGCTGATGGAGATGAGGTGTCTCCTGCTTGAGTTGTGATTGTTATTTCTTGGCATGATGGCTATTGACTCATGCCCACCTATTTAGGGCTTGCTTTATACATTTAGATATTTCTCTTTATGCATTTGGATATTTCACCTTGCGCACTTGGATATTTCTCCCTCTCTTTTAGTTTTGAGATGTTTTATTTGCCTCGTGGGGCTGGATTATTCTTCCATTTTCCTTATGCATATTTATTTTGTCTCCCAATGCTCTTGCTATGCTTTATGTAGTGCTTTGATATAGCTTCTTTCTGTAGAAGATTTGTTCTTTCCATAATGAGGTAGATCTTCCCTTCGGAGGGAAGTCTTCATTTTTTCGAAATATACGGGAATACTTGTGTTCACAATTAATGTGTGCCATCCCGTGAGTCTTTGATGGCGTCCTTCCGGAGCCCAAGGGGTGCCCTTCCGGAATTCGCAGAGGGCGTCCTTCTGGGGCTCGGAAGGGGCTCCCTTATGGAACTCTTCTCTAGATTTACTTAATCGTTTTTGATGTCTTCCCCCAGGTGTTATAATATTTGTCTTATGTTTTTGCTGAGGGATGATATTTTGCGGGATGCTCTTCCCATGCCCGGAGTGGGCGCCCTCATGGAGTTCATGGGGCAATTTCTGGAGCCTGGAGGGGGAACCCTGAGCTTTCATTATATTTTTTTCTATAGGCTTTTGATCACTTCTCCACATGTGCTAGCTTTTTCGCCTTTTTTTCCTTGCACATTTCACCTTAGAAAAGATTTCACGGGACTCTTATGAGGAGGCCCCTTTCCTCCGGGGTCTTAGGATGAGGAAATAGTTTTACTAGAATCCCCTTGGGAGAAGGTCCCTTCTATCCGGGGTTTTAGCCGAAAGGGGTCATCCCACCCAGGGTCTTAGCTGAGTGAGGCCTTCCCCTCCAGGGTCTTAGCCGGAGGAGGTGAATTACTAAAACCTCCATGAGGAGGCCCTTTCCATCCAGGGTCTTAGCCCGAAGGGGTCATCCCACCCAAGGTCTTAGTTGGGTGAGGCCTTCCTCCGGGGTTTTAACCGGGAGGAGGTGAATCACAATGACCTCCATGAGAGGCCCCTACCATCCTGGGGTCTTAGCCGGAAGGAGTCATCCCACCTGGCTCTTGGCGGGTGAGGCCTTCCTCTCGGGGTCTTAGTCGGATGAGGTGAATTTACGAGGACCCCGTGAGAGGTTCTCCCCCATCCGGGGCGTTTGCCGAAATATGGGATTTGGTTGAGGAGAGCGTCTAACTGGTCATTGACCCAGGACATATGTGGTCATTAATTACATTCACAATATTAAAGTAGAAACGTGAAAGTGCTTTTATTAATTATAATAAAAGTTTTACACCCTATGGCGTAAAAACAAGATCAAATAAAATATAAATAAATGTTTAACGCCTCTTTAGCGGAGATAAATTGAAAACAATAAACAAAAAATACTAAGACCGTCGGAGAAGGACAAGGAGAGGCTGTGTAGCAGAGGCTCGGAGATCTGCGACTTTCATGGAGGTGTGATGTTTTTACGAGTTGGTCGGGAGAATTCACTTCGTCTTGATGCCACCACCAATGTTTCCGAATAGTCCCTATGTCCCTAATAGTGTCGCCTATCTCGCTTCTTCTTGATGAGTTTCGGCTAAAGGGAAGTCTTTGGTAAAAAGTGATACGGCCAATCCAGGAGATGATGTCCGAAGTTCATGTTCTTTGGGGCAAATCATTTTCAAAATGGTGAGTTAGAATGTCCTCCTGTGTGGTATAGGGCGTCCTAGCCGCTATGTTCATGAGTCCGATCATGATCTTGGTAATCCACGTGCTCTTGTAAGTGGCTTTTCCAAATTAACTTTTCAACAAACTCTCAACCGAATGCAAGTCTTGGTTATCTCCCTTGTCATAATGGAAGTAACAAAATATTTAGATCGACATCGTCCGAAATCGTCTCTCATCTCGTGGGTGGGGCTCTGTGGTTTTTTGTCTCCAAGTGGTGGCTAATACTTCAAATACCGGTGCATTGAACATGATTATTACTTGTCCCAAATTGTTTTACGGCTTTGAGGATGACTCTAGACATCCTCTTTGGCCTTACGCTTGTTGCTTCATGGTAGCTTTAATATTTCACCTCCCTCGTTGGGTGCTCTACTGGTGTGGTCGATTTTTCCTGGAGTGGGGAGAGTTCCTTCCTTTGGTATGCCCTAAGCACACTCTTGAGGGCGACACGTTTTTGAATCCTTGTCAAGGTCTCTTACTGGATGTTGGTTACTTCATTTACATCTTCCATGAGTTGTCCCATAAAATTGAACAACGCTCTCCCACCTTACGCTAGAATAGGTTTGTGATTGTCTCATGGTTCTCCATGTTGACGAAAAACTATTGTACGAAAGCCTCTGCAAACTTGTGCATCATAGTGATCAAGTCCTTCGGGAGCTGATCAAACCAAGTCGGGGCTTGCTTGGTCAAGGTATTTAGAAAGGCTTTGCAAAGGTGGATTCATCATCTCATAGAGGTTTGCCTCTACATAGAACTTGTTCAAATGTTCTTGGTAATCTCCGATTCCATCGTACTCCCAGGGTATTAGATGTCCTAATTCATGGGGATAGTTGTTCTGCCAAGATATCGTGGCTCAATGGATTTCCTTTCTTCCGGCGGTAGCTTGTGAATAAGTATGGTTGGACGGTGTTGCTTGAGCTTTTTCTGATATTGGCGGCCCTTCTTGGCTTTTGTCGCGTCCTTCATCTCTTTTTCCTTGTCCTTCTAGGTCAAGGTCTTCAATGGCGGGCGGAACCCGAAATAGTGCTCCCCTAGTTCCAACCGCAGCTTGATGGCTCAAGGAGTTCCATGTAGCTTCTTCTAACGAGATTCGAGAGCCTCCTTGGTTAGACGACCGCACTAGGCGAGCGCCTCGAGAGGGAGGCGGCGGCGCCTTCTTTCCTACGGGAGTGGCGGCGCCCTTTTGGTGGAATGGTCGCGCCTCTCGCCGTCTCGATGTTCCTTATTTAGTCACCGCACCATGACCTGCGGCTGAGATCCAACTTTTTGTCCCGATGATCGACTTTGCATCTTCGTGTACTTTGGTTGTTTCCATAGACGGCGCCAAAATGAAGTTGTTTTTTAAGGAAAATCACTCGAAGTCAATGGGGTTGACCAAAATCCTCTTCCCGAGAGGGAAGGCCTTACGTCAGTCCTCATCCCAAGGGAAGGTCATCACTTCTTTCTCTTCCCAGATGATAAGTCTTCTCATCTTCTTCTCTAGAAACTGGAATATCCTTCAACTTGGAACTTGCCTGCACATACGCGCAAACATTAGAGGGCTCTGGGGGTTATTGATTGACTGGTATTTTGCATGTATTTTGGGCTTAATATTGGCTAGAATGTGGGAATATGCATGCATTATACAAGTAAATTGGGTAGTATTCTTGTTTTGTGGAATTGGATTACGCTTTGCTCGTTTTGTAGGAATTTATCTATATTTGTGGCATAGTGGCAACAATTCGAGCATTGCAACCGCCAATACTTGACACAAGTGACGAAGTTTGGAGTCGAGTCGAGAAGAAGTTGGACGAACCGGGCAAGAAACGGAAAAAGAGTCTATGGGCGTATTGTTCCCGGTGAGCACGGGCGGGCGTGCCCTCTAAGCACGGCCGTGCTCGACCCAAGCAAGGTTACCTGAGGTGCGGCCTAGGGCACGGGCAGCCCGTGCCATATTGGCACGCCCGTGCCCTCTCAAGAAAGACTACAAAGGTTCGGCACCCGGACGGGCAAGGCGTGCCAAAGGCACGGCCGTCTTTGTCTTGGAAAAAAACAGAGTTTGTCAAATTTCAACTAGGTTTCGACCCGACGAAGTACAAATAGACCCGGGCGGCCACGAACGAGGACACGCTGATTTTTACCCTAGAAACCAGAGAAAAGAGCGTTTTCCATCGGAAACTTCGAGAGATTGATCAAGACCGCAACCACACCTTCGAGGATTGAAGATAGATCGAGAGATCGTCGTCATCCCCGAGTCACTCATTCCATCGTATCGTATTTCAATTAGTTAGATTTTGATTATGGATAATTTGTCTATGAATTGTTTATTTTCAATGTCCTGGCTAAAACTCTTGTGATTCCGGGTATTGGGAGTAGATTAATAAACACTTTTATGTGATGATTAAGGATAATTGAAGTTAATGTTTTCTTTCTCTATTCAAGTACTTTGCTTTAATTCTTGTTTTATCAAAAGGCCTTTGATCTAAACTTGTTTGATGTATTGATTCATAATTCTAATCGATGAGTTTCAATACTAGATCTTGAGTACTTGACACAAATAGATTGCATGATTGAGAAGTCCGTGAATATTTGTGAGATCTTTTAATCTTTTGAACTTTTGGGAGTTGGATATCTCATGTTGAGTAGAGATGCTAACATAGATATTTCAATCAACGTTTTTACATACATCTCGAGAGAGGGGGTAAATTACTTTGGTGATTGGTCTATAGAGAAGAATACGTTTAACCTTGGTTTGCTTAACCTGAGCATAAAAGTGGGATATTAATTGAAACCATAACCCAGAATCCATCCATTCATACTTGATTTTTTAATCGCTCTTTGCTTTGTTATTTTAGGATTAATTTACGCTTTAGTAGTAATAAAACCAAACCTTCAAATTTCGATAGTTTAGATAAAAATAGGACTATTATAATCCAATACTTAGTACATTAATTTATTAATCCCCTCGTGGATTCGACCTTGCAAACCCTATTCTATAAACCGATCCGCATACACTTGCGGTGAAGCTATAAAAATAGGCGAACAAGTTTTTGGCGCCGTTGCCGGGATTAATCAAATTTTTAGTACTAATATTGCGATAAATAGAACTATTCTTAACTGGGACATTTTTTTTTTTTTTTTTTTTTATTTATTCAATTTTACTTCTATTGTGGTTAACTTGTTTTCTTTAGTTGGTTCGGTAGTGCATGATCACCCGCTCAAAGCAAGGAGACTTAGCACCATTCATACCGGAGGTTGAAGCTTTTGCTAGGCGAAATAGTGCGGCTACTAAACGGGCGGAAGACAACAGACCAAACCATGGCGAAGTTGAAGACAACAACAGGGCAATAACTGGGTAACAACCAGGCTAACAGGTCAATGTTGAGTTACCGCACTCAGAGGTTCCAGTGGCTCCGTCAGCCCAACAACGAAGCGATACGCGATTACTTTCGCCCAATCAATCGCAACTATGGTGGCATTGCCAATGTCCCGATCAATGCGAATAATTTTGAGCTAAAGCCAGCGCTGATCTCGATGGTACAATGAAATCCGGTTGGGGGCTTTCCGATCAAGATCCCAACTCTCATCTTGCGAATTTCATACAAATTTGCAATACTATCAAGATGAATGGGGTGACTGATGATGCTATACGTCTTCGCCTATTCCCTTTCTCTTTAAGGGATAAGGCTAGGAACTGGCTAGGCACCCTAACTCAGGGGAGTGTGAACAACTGGGATGAGCTAAGTCAGAGGTTTCTGTTTAAATACTTCCCACCAAGTAAGACACTACAGCTTAAAAGCGAGATCACTCGATTCGGCGGTTTGACTCACTGAGCCTTTGTACGAGGCCTGGGAGAGATTCCGGATTTGTTGAGGAGGTGCCCGCAACATGGATTTCCAAGATCGGCCTTTGTTTTTTCTATAATGGGTTGATGGGACAGACGAGATCATTTGTAGATGCCGCAGCGGCGCGCTACTCGCGAGATTTCCGGAAGATGCATTCAACTTGTTAGAGGAAATGGCCATGAATAGCTATCGGTGGCCCTCCGAGAGGACTAACGTGAAAATGGTAGGTGAAGTTTCGATTCGATCCAATTAAAGAGTTGACAAAGACAAAATGGCCGTCTTGACCAATCAATTGAGTACATTGACAAAGCAAATGAGGTAAACGCTGGTGCAAGTATCGGGGAGTTTCTCTAGATCCGATAGAGGAAGCAAATTACGTGAATAACCGAATTTCAACAATTTCCTAATAATCAAAATCCCACTCATTACCATCCGGGCCCTAAGGAACCACGGAAATTTCTCCTATGCGAACACAAAGAAACGTGATGCAACCACCACCGGGGTTTAATGTGACTAATGGAATTATTATCTGAGATCCTAAATCAACCATGGAAGACATGTTCACCTCGTTTATGAACGAGACAAGGAACAGTTCAACAAGGATGAGGCAAAGATGGATAAGATCGAAAACCATGTCACCCAACTGGGGTCCCAGATGAAGAATCTTGAGACCCAAATTGGTCAAATAGCTACAATAATTGGTGGGCAGCATCAAAAAGGCCAGTTTCCGAGCAACACTGAGGTAAACCCAAAAGAACAGTGTAAAGCCATTCGTCTGAGGAGTGGAACGGAATACGAGGGCCGAAAATACCGAAAATTCGGAAGAATCGTAGACGGCACGGCCGTGCGCCACCGCACGGCCAGCCCATGCGCCTTGCTGACACGACTATCGATGCGCCGGGTGATGCGGAAACTGAGGCAAATGGCGAGGTTGAGGCCAAGGAACAAGCTGAGGAACATCGTGCTGAACAAAAAGGGGCTGAGAAGCTTAAATCTTCCTCTAACCCTGATATTTCTAAACTTAATATTCCCCTTCCTTTTCCCCAACGTTTTCAAAAGAAAAAGTTAGACGCACAATTTGCTAAGTTTTTAGATATTTTTAAAAAACTGCATATTAACATTCCTTTTGCAGATGCATTGGAGCAGATGCCCAATTATGCTAAGTTCTTGAAGGATGTTATGTCAAAGAAAAGAAAGATGACTAGTTTCGAGACAGTCAATCTGACAGAGGAGTGTAGTGCAATAATCCAAAGGAAACTACCACAGAAGTTGAAAGATCCGGGGAGTTTCACTATCCCTTGTGCTATTGGTGATGTTTTCTTTAAGAAAGCACTTTGTGATTTAGGAGCGAGTATTAACTTAATGCCCTTGTCTATTTTCAGGCAACTTGGATTGGGAGAGGTGAAGCCATCTACGGTCACCTTACAACTCGCAGACCGATCACTCACATATCCAAAGGGAATCATCGAGGATGTGCTTGTCAAAGTTGATAAATTCATATTCCCCGGATTTCTTAGTCTTGGACATGGAGGAAGATAAAGACGTTCCTCGATACTTGGGCGTCCATTCCTAGCGGCGGGAAGGCCTTAATAGATGTGCAAAAGGAGAGCTCACGTTACGGGTTAATGATGAGCATGTTCTATTTACGATATATAAGGCACTTCAATTTCATGATGGGTGGAAACTTGTAAATTCATAGACGTAGTTGAATCCTCGCATTGATGAATATACGGATCATACATTGTTTCGGGATACTTTGGAGTTTGGTTTGACACATTCGTGTTCAACATCGAACTTGACTATTGATATTGATAACCAAGACTTGTATGATTGTGTTTGTGCTTTGGATAATATGCGGGAACTACCGAGGAGCGCAAGAGGGACACACACGCTGAAAAACGTCACGGGGAATCGCCTACAGGGACGCACGACCCGTGCCTCCTGAGCACGCCCAGGCCGTGCATATGGCCGATGGAAAAATTGACCAACGACGACGCACGCCCGTGCCAAATGGCACGGGCAGCCGGCTAAGGCGAAGGGCAAGGAGCCGCGAGATGGCACGGCCCATGCTCATCGGCCGGGCAACCCGTGCCTAAGGTCGAAGGAATCTTGAAGGAATGCGAGCCGCATGGCCCGTGCTCATCGGCATGGGCAACCCGTGCTACCTTCCGAAGAGGCCAAATCGAACCTTAACTCAAACCCCGCCCGAGCATCTCAAATATGCATTCCTTGGAGCGAATAACACGAGTCCGGTAATCGTATCATCACTTTTAACTTCGTTCAACTCGATAAATTGCTTAGGGTGTTACGAAAAACATAAGTCGGCGATAGGTTGGTCAATTTCTGATTTGAAAGGCATTAGTCCATCGATTGTGATGCATAAAATTAGAATGGAAGATGTCTACAAACCTTCTGCAAAATCAAAGAAGATTAAACCCTATAATGCAAGAAGTCGTTAGAAAAGAAGTTTTAAAATGGTTAGATCTTTGAATTATTTATGCTATTTCGATAGCTCTTGGGTAAGTCCGGTACAAGTGGTGCCAAGAAAGGGGGATGACGGTAGTAAGAAATGAGAGTGATGAGCTTATAGCGACTAGAGTAATAACTGGATGGAGAATTTGTATTGATTATAGGAAGTTGAATGATGCTACTCGCAAAGATCACTTTCCCTTCCCTTTATTGATATGATGCTTGATCGTTTAGCGGGATATGATTATTATTGTTTTCTCGATGGTTATTCTGGGTATAATCAGATCATGATTGCCCTAGACCAAGAGAAGACGACCTTTACATGCCCCTATGGTACCTTTGCATTTCGCAGATGCCATTTGGACTTTGTAACGCACCCGCTTTTTTCAAAGATGCATGATGGCTATATTTCATGATTTCATTGAGAAAATAATGGAGGTTTTCATGGATGATTTTTCCGTGTTTGGAGATTCATATGACCATTGCTTGAATAACCTTTCTCTAGTTTTGCGAGAGATGCGAGGAGACTAACCTTGTTTTAAATTGGGAAAAGTGCCACTTCATGGTACGAGATGGCATTGTTTTAGGCCACCGAGTCTTCTTCCTCGCAGTTTGGAAGTTGATAGAGCGAAAGTTGTGGCAATCGAGAAACTCCCACCTCCAACAAACAAAAAGCCATTCGAAGTTTCTTAGGACACGCCGGATTCTCGAAGGTTTATCCGTGACTTTTCTAAAATCACTAAACCTTTAAGTCGCTTATTAGAAAAAGATCTGCTTTCAATTTTTCCAATGATTGTTTGCAGGCTTTTGAAATTCGAAGAAGGCTTTAGTGACAAAGACCCATTCTAGTAGTTCCTGATTGGAGTCAACCCTTCGAACTAATGTGTGATGCCAAATGACTTTGCGGTTGGGGCTGTTTTGGGTCGAAACGAGACAAGATGTTCGAGCCATCTACTACGCGAAAGAACCTTAGACAATTGCCCAAAAAATTACACTACCACCGAGAAGAAATGCTAGCAATCGTGTTTTGCATTCGACAAGTTTCGATCTTACTTGATTGGGACTAAGACGATCGTCCACACCGACCACGCGGCAATTAAATATCTGTTTGACAAGAAGGATGCCAAACCGAGACTGATTCGGTGGATCCTCTTGCTACAAGAATTCGATGTGGAGATTCGGGATAGAAAGGGTCAGAGAATGTAGTAGCCGATCACTTGTCCAGACTAGAATACAAGAAGGAGGAGAAAGAAATCACGGAGGCAATTAAGGAGGAATTCCCCGATGAGCAACTTCTGATGCTACAAGCTAAATTCCCATGGTATGCCGATTTTGTTAATTATTTGGTTGCAGGGGTTTTGCCTCCGGATTTATCATCTTATCAAAAGAAGAAGTTCCTCCATGATGTCAAGTTTTACATGTGGGACGATCCCCTGCTCTTTAAGAGGTGCGCCGACACCATCATTCGACGATGTGTACCTCAAGAAGAGTGGGAGGGAGTTCTACAGCAATGCCATTCTTCACCTTCCGGAGGACATTTTGTCCCGGCAGACGCACGTGGCTAAGGTATTACAAAGTGGATTATACTGGCCTACATTATCTAACGATTGCTATCTATTTGTACAAAGTTGTGATAGGTGCCAGCGGATGGGAAACATCTCGAGATGACATGAGATGCCAATGACCAATGTGATGGAAGTTGAACTCTTCGATGTGTGGGGGATCGACTTCATGGGCCCCTTCCCATCTTCGTCGGGCTATCAATACATTCTACTTGCAGTGGAATACGTATCTCGATGGGTTGAAGCTATTCCGGCTCAGACCAATGATGCGCGAGTAGTGCTCAAATTCCTGAAGAAAAATATATTCACTCGGTTTGGAACCCCGAGAGCTTTGATTAGCGGCGGGGGTCACACTTTGTGAATAAATTAATGAGCACTCTACTTGCGAAGACGGGGTTAAGCACAAGGTGGCATTAGCATACCATCCACAAGCAAACGGACAAGCGGGTAGCCAATCGTGAGATTAAGCGATTTTAGAGAAAATAAAGAACATAAATCGCAAGGATTGGGCCATGAAGCTAGATGACGACTATGGGCATATCGGATCGCATACAAGACACCCTTGGGCACATCACCAGATCGCTTAGTCTTCGGAAATCGTGTCACTTGCCCGAATTAGAGCATAAGGCGTTTTGGGCTCAGAAAAGAAGTTGAATTTTGACTTCCAAGCCGGGTGAAAAGAGGCTCTTGCACCAATGAGATGGAGGAATTCCGGGATGAAGCCTATGAAAATTCCCGGATTTACAAGGAGCGAACCAAACGATGGCACGATCGAATGATAAAGAAGAGGAGTTTTTACCGGTGAACAAGTCCTTTTGTTTAACTCACGTCTTAAACTCTTTCCGGAAAGCTTAAGTCTAGATGGTCGGGGCCGTTTGTGATAAAGAAAGTGTTAAATCCTCCGAGAATAGTGGAGCTATTGAGCCGAGATGGGGAGACATTCATGGTGAATGGCCGAGAATCAAGCATTACTTGGCCGAGCAAAAAGAGGAAGTGACACGCCTCACATTGCTAGAGCCATGATCAACTAAACAGGCGTCAAGCTATAGACGTTAAATTTAGCGCTTGTTGGGAGGCAACCCAATGGTTTTGTTGTTTTATTTCTTCCCATGTTTCTTAATTTGTTCTTTTCCCTTTTCTAAGATAGATTTATTTGCTTCCATAGAGGATTTTTTGCTTTTCATTGTTAAAAAAAAAAAAAAAAAATCGGACACAAGCCCTTTCCAAAGTTCGGGACTCCAAAGTTCGGGCAACCCGTGCCACGGGCACGCCTTGCTTCTTTCACGATTCTCTCCAAAGTTTTTTTGGGAGCAATCTTTCGGCCCACAAAGACGGGCAACCCGTGCCGAATGAGCACGCCCGTGTTCTTGGGCGGTTTTTTGGAGCAATCTTTCGCCCCAAGACGGCGGCCCGTGCCGAATGAGCACGCCCGTGCTCATGCCTCGGGAAGGCTTAAACCGACGGCGGGGGTTTACTTTCTTCACAAAATCTCCTCCCCTTCACGCACGGACAAGCAAGAAAAAGATCCCCCAAATTTTTTTCGAAAATTCACTCTAGATATCATCACTACTCACCTCCCACACTACTCTAAACACAAATTACCCGTTTGAATTTGCTTGGAAGCAAGGATTTGGGGTAGATAGCACCTAGGGTTTCAACAATCCAACTCTCTTCTAATTCTCGAAAATTAAGGTATGAATTGTAAATTTTATGTCAAATTGCTTGAGGATTATGAACTAGGGTTGATATATGATGCTTGTGTGATACTTTAGCCATATTTTTAATTGAAATTTTCTATGGGGCTTTTTATCGAACACTTGGTGGGTTGTTGAATTGTGATGAATTTAGTTGATTGCTTGATGGATTATACTTGTGTTAGATTGTTTAGGAGGTTAGGGGCTAGGATTCTCGGCAATTATATTGCTATGTGAATTGAACGCTTGATTATAATCGAATTGTTGATGATGAGCTCTATACTTCTAGTGAAATTGTTGTATTAATTCATTGTTTGTTTTTACTTGGCAAGTATGGATTCTCACGATTGTTTTGCCAGTACTAAATTGAAACATGGCTGAACCACGACCAAACCGAGGAAGACGAGGTTGGGGAGCCGCGCTCGAGCGCCACCACACCGGACAGCCCCGAGGCTTACGGGCTCACTATTGATGAAAATGAAATCTTGGATAAATGGAACCGCTCATCCATCGTTCATTCGCACCTACACGCTATACCGACGACGAATGTACCCGAGCTCTCGGGATACACGAGGAGGTATGGCAAATGTTTGATCGAGTTGGATGGACCGCATTTATGCAAAGGGCGGTGGCCAACCTACAAGACACTCACACTAGAGTTCTTAAGCACTCGTTCATTCATGTCAAGGCACGACCACGGAGTGAGCCTCGAAATCCAGTTCAAGTTGGGCAACGAATGGAGAACCGTCACTATTGCCGAACTTAATCAAATTTTTGGGGTACCATCGGACGCCCCATACCGAACGGGCTGCAAATTACGACTCGCGTGCTTTCTGGCGATTGTTGACTAAAACTCCCGACACGGGCTCATGCAATACGCAAAGACGCACCTCCAAGGCTTCCTCACTCCGAACCCCATATTCCGTTACATTCAAAAAGTAACGCCCATTCTTGTGTTCGCCGGTACAACAATGGGGGTATGCAAGCGAGAGAGCTATACCTACTTTGGTGTATGCTCAATCGCACCCTTATAACATGGCGGCATACTTTTGGAACACGCCATCTACATACAACGGCATGAAGCGGGGAAAATACTAATTGGGGAATGATAACCCCAATCGCACAACATTTTGGGGTTGACATAAGCCGCATGGAACCATTAGCGGCGTAGAAGCATTAACATGAGCGCCGCTTCTCACCATGAAGATCATCAATAATGAGGAGAATATCCTCTGTTTTCAACAAAAAGTCGGGTCTTCGTTTCCCCTTCCTAACCCGACTCACAAAGATGATTGATAACCAAATCAATCGGCCACGTACTCGAGGAGCATATCGTCATCATGCGGGGTTTTGCGGCACGAAAGAGGCGAAGGATAGCCAGGTTGCCGATGAAGAAGACTTGGCCATGGAGGCACGGAGTATGATAGACGGGAGAGGGGTTTGAGCAAGACTTCCAACAGGGAAGCTTCGATCGGAGCGGCCCACAGGGGGACACCGATATTCCAGAGAGCTCTCGCCAAGGCGAGAACGTGGGGGCGATATGATCACGGCGGGTTACGTGTATTTGAGAAAAGCTTGCGCCCGGCGATAGGAGTGATTTTCGTGCTTACCAAGAAGTCCAAGATCAAAGGTACCATATGCGAGCTTGTGGAACCAAGCACACGAGCGGCGGGAGTCGGAGATATTGCGACGATTTACGAATCGAGAATTGGCATATCTCCCAGGGCCACTACCCGCCGCCACCCCCACAATCCAGTCCTATCCACACTTTTCTTTGAAATTCTACCTTCTCTTTTATGCGCTATAATTTCATTCAAGTTTGGGGGGAGAGGTAGTAATTTTATTGATGGGTGTGGCGTTTGCATTCATTTAGTTGCATGTAGAGCATATCATATAGGGTGCAGTGCATTAGATGTTTGATTTTTTTTTTTATAGTTTTAGCATGTTTATCGCTTTAGCACGTTTATTGCTTTCCTAGTAGTTAGGGAGTGAGTTGACCGCTATTGTGTGTTTGTGTGTTTTGATTGAGGTCTTGATCTTGGGAGCATTTGCGGATTAGTTCATGTTGTTTTGAATTGGATGTTGAGTGTGAGTTGATCGGGTTGAGAATAATTAATATGGAGCATGTGCTTATTGGGATCATGGTTAAAATGCTTTGAATTATGCACTTACAAGCCTGTGAGCTTTTGAGCCTTTACTGCTTTCATCATATGCAGTCTTGTTTGCGATTGAGTGTGTCATTCATGTTGATTTGAATTCTAGAACTTGCTCTGGTATCTCCGTCAAGGTCACATGTTGTATGCATTCATGAAAATGATTTTAGGCCATTTTTGTTAAGCCTTTCAAGCCTTTTTGCCTACCTTATGATATTTGATTTTCCTAGTTAGCCAACTTGAGCCTATTGCCTGATTTTTTGATAGCCACATTTCAAGCCTTAGAACTTAAATTGATATATCTGTTATCCTAAACTTGAGCGTATAGCATTGAGTAAAGGATAGAATAAATGATTGAATGAAGGGATATCAAGAAATTAGAAAATAGTTTGTATGATTGATGATTGGGAATAAAAGAAAAAAAAGGAGAAAAATGAGGATACTCACAAAACAGTCGAAAAAAAAAAACGCGACTGGATAAGTGAGTCGGCATGTACTAGAAATAGGCTGGAAATTGTGATGTAAGGCGAAAGAGATTGATGTGTATGAAAAAGAAAGGAGAAATAGAGAGGTGATAAGATATAAGGCGATTGGGAGTACATAATTGGTTGGTATTAGAATATCTCATTTGAGAAAAACGATGTGCTTACCAATCTATACGCTGAGTTAGTCACTTTATCCATATTTCCCTACCTTAACCAAAGAGCCTTCATTACAACCATAAACAAAGTCCTTTATGATTTGTGAATTGCATACAAACAGTGGCGGAGATGTGAGACGATTTGCAAGCATATGGTAATTCTTCAACATTGATATGATTTGAGCGAATACACGTCCAATATTATTCTAGTGAGTAGAGTATACACTTTATCCCGAGAGGCATGATTTGAAGTGTTTTACCATGATTTTAATAGACTTGTGCTCCGTGTTAGCTATTTGAAACTTGGTTGGTTTATGTTTGATGTCTATGGATAGATGACATGAATTGTGATGCGGTATTCTTGATTGCTCTTCTTGTCCCCAATTGTGTTGTCTTGTTTATAAAGTGTTGACCGGGTACCCAACAGCTTAAGTTTGGGGTTTGATTGACCGGTATTTTGCATGTATTTTGGGCTTAATATTGGCTAGAATGAGGGAATATGCATGCGTTATACAAGTAAATTGGGTTGTATTCTTGTTTTGTGGAATTGGATTACGCTTTGCTCGTTTTGTAGGAATTTATCTATATTTGTGGCATAGTGGCAACAATTCGAGCATTGCAACCGCCAATACTTGACTCAAGTGACGAAGTTTGGAGTCGAGTCGAGAAAAGTTGACGAACCGGGCGAGAAACGGAAAAAAATACCCTATGGGCATATTGTTCCCGAGTGAGCACGGGCGGGCGTGCTCCTCTTAGCACGGCCCGTGCTCAACCCAAACAAAAGGACTCAAGGTGCGGCCTAGGCACGGGCGGCCGTGCCATATTGGCACGCCCGCCCCTCTCGAAGAAAGACTACAAAAGGTTCGGCAAGACGGCCACGGCGTGCAAAGGGGACGGCCGTGCCGTCTTTGGGAAAAACAGAGTTTGTCAAATTTCAACTAGGTTTCGACCCGAGCGAAGTACAAATAGACCGGGCGGCCACGAACGAGGACACGCTGATTTTACCCTAGAAACCGGAGAAAAAGCGCTTTTCCATCGGAAACTTCAAGAGATTGATCAAGACCGCAACCACACCTTTGAGGATTGAAGATAGATCGAGAGATCATCATCATCCCTGAGTCACTCATTCCATCGTATCGTATTTCAATTAGTTAGATTTTGATTATGAATAATTTGTCTATGAATTGTTTATTTTCAATGTCCTGCTAAAACTCTTGTGATTCCGGGTTTGGGAGTAGATTAATAAACACTTTTATGTGATGATTAAGGATAATTGAAGTTAATGTTTTCTTTCTCTATTCAAGTACTTTGCTTTAATTCTTGTTTTATCAAAAGGCCTTTGATCTAAACTTGTTTGATGTATTGATCCATAATTCTAACCGATGAGTTTCAATACTAGATCTTGAGTACTTGACACAAATAGATTGCATGATTGAGAAGTCTGTGAATATTTGTGAGATCTTTTAATCTTTTGAACTTTTGGGAGTTGGATATCTCATGTTGAGTAGAGATGCTTTAACATAGATATTCCAATCAACGCTTTTACATACATCTCGAGAGAGGGTAAATTACTTTGGTGATTGGTCTATAGAGAAGAATATGTTTAACCTTGGTTTGCTTAACACGAGCATAAAAGTGGGATATTAATTGAAACCATAACCCGGAATCCATCCATTCATACTTGATCTTTTAATCACTCTTTGCTTTGTTATTTTAGGATTAATTTACTCGCTTTAGTAGTAATAAAACCAAACCTTCAAATTTCGATAGTTTAGATAAAAATAGGACTATTATAATCCAATACTTAGTACATTAATTTATTAATCCCCCGGATTCGACCTTGCAAACCCTATTCTATAAACTCGATCCGTACACTTTGCGGTGAAGCTATAAAAATAGGCGAACATGTTCATATGCATAAAAGGTGCTCCACTATATAGGCACTTAAAACATGACTATATAGATTGATATGTGGTACACCATATTGTTGAAAACCAAGATGGTGCATGCGGTTGTAATTAGGCCCAATGATCGTTGAAAAATCATTTTGAGTAGCCATTAGTTGCATAAAACTTCCACCAAAGATCTTGTTGACTTTCAACGTTCTCAACTCGATTATGCCCAGATCGACTTCCCAATACATGATGCAAATTTATCTCGGCCATTTTTTTCTTTTTAGTGTTACAAAAATAATCGGTAATTCGGTGTTTTCAAATTCACGTTCAATGTCACGGTCATTTTTTTTTTTTTTTTTTTTAAAATTATAAAAATACAATTCATTAAATACTTATAAGCAAATCTTTTTATTTTTTGAGTTACACACACACTTCACTAGGGATAGAACCCCCGACCTCCCACACATTTGGGGAGTGATACCACTAAGCCAAATGGTGGTGGTATGTCACGGTCATTTTTCAACTTTAACTTCCCAATTTTGTTTCGAAATATCTACAATAGCATGAATTACATATCAACTTCAACAATACCATAAACCTCATCCAATATTTCAAAATAGTTCATTTTGTCCTTCAACACATACAACTTCTTCTTCACAATTTTTATATTCTAACCCTTCTCGACCCCAAATCGAACAACAATATAGCGATAGTTTATCCGTAGAAAGGAAATATAGAAACAATGAATCCCCAATGGGGCAAAAATAGGTTATTAAAGAAGTGACACAATATGCAAGCATATAGGTTGCAAACCTTTTCACGGTATACCTATGAGCAATAGCATATTGCCCATAAGGGTGATGCGAGTTCAATACCACTTTCGAGATATTGGTGAAAGGTCCTTGGACAAGCCTTTCATAAGAAATCGTTTTGCGAACTCGGCGCACCAAGATCAAAAATAAGTGGTTTTTTTGGATAAAAAGGCACGATATAGAGTGTCACGATATGGCACGATATGTCGAATATGTACGATATAAAAATGGCATTACAAAATATGGCACAAAATGGCACGATATTGTGACATGAAATGGCACGATATATTGCGCCTCTATATCGTGCCTAATTAAACCTACAATGCACGATATAGTGACATGATATGGAATGATATTGTGTCTCTATATCGAGCACAACTCGATGTAGTGAATGTTTGTGCATATTGGGCGATCTCGTGTACACATCGTGCAAAGTACATTTCTTGTTCTTAAATTCAGAAATTTCACATACCGTTTCAAGTATATTTGTGTACAATTTAAACCGATAAGTAACTAAGAGGAGAATCAACATTACCTTATTTTTCCCTTTGTCCTGTGCGATTTTGTGCGGATGAAAGACCTCAAAACAAACTTCTTGCTATTTTGTGAAGAAGAGAGAGTAGAGAGATAAAAAAAATAGAAAGATGGAGAAACTACTAAGTATGTATGTATTTAACATGAGAGAGAAATACCCACTTACATACTTTAAAGGCCGACATTTAAAGCATCAAGGGTATTTGGGTAAAAGAACCACAAAAATGGGTAAAAGATTTAGTTTTTTTATCTCACATGTCAAAAAGTCTTTGTCCTATCCCAAGTGGGTATTTCCCACAATTTGCTCTAAATTTTTAACCAGCTTCATCAGGCCAAAATTTAAATTTTCAATCAAATTAAGTGGACTAAAATTACTAAACAAATGAATAGAAGGTAATATTCGAAATAGATCAACTTAAAAAAAAAAGGAAAGATATTATTTTGCCTTATGTTTTTAAGTAATTCATAGCAACCTTACAATAACTTTCTACTTGTATTAAGCACAAAATAGAACTGATCTGACTAGCTAGGAGTGAAATAAAGGATATTTATTTCACAAGAAATTTATGCATTTTAGTGTGATCAGTTTATTATAAGTACCTGGACCATTGCTTTTACAAGGTCATGAAGTAAAAATGGTGGCCTGGGTGTGTGCGTTTGTGTGGTACATGTATATACAAAATGCCACTGGATGTGAAAATTAACTAAAACATAAGATTAGTTAAAGGATCCTTAAGTTTATTAATTCTGCATATGTGCACTACAAGAATTCCGCTGAATGACAATGGATTTTAATCGTTGTCTTTTAGGAAAACCAACAGTTGTGGTACATTCTAACCAATGTCTTTAAATGTAAAAGACAACGGTTAAGAACTGTTTTCAGACTTCTTTTCGAGAATGGTTGGTGACAATGGTTTAAACCCGTTGTAATGTTATAACGATTACAGCAACGGTTATTGACCGTTGTATTTTTCTTTATGATATCTCTTTTATTACATTTTTAGCATATTCGTTGTCTTTATATATGTTAATTTTTTAAGATGGCGTATAACCTTTTGTTTTTTTGCAAAATCCACAATGGATTTTTTTATTGTCCATTTTTTATTTATTTTCTGGAATTATTATACAGAAATAATTTTAAAAACACTAAACATTCATGACGGTCTAATCACTTAATCAATAAGACAATAAATCAATTTCAAATTCAAACACAAATTCTTTCTAAACATCAAATATTTCAGAATACAACTTAATCCAAATAGGAATCATTATACAACTAGCCATAGCAATTCTAATTGACTAACAAAAGAAAACCAAGATCCACACAAGTCCTTTGTTGAAAATATTTATGTGATTGGCATTAATGGAAAAAATTAGGATCACAAAGTTTTTATACACACTACAAGAAAAAAGCCGCCACCTGAAAAATCTATAGGTGCGTATTAAGGAAATTGTAAAGTGTAGGTAAAATATTTACCTACCGAATCTAACATTGTTGGTAAATACCTACGTAAAAATCTGTTTGTAAATTGAAAAACTGTATAACTTGAGGGAAAATAATATTTTTGTTCTCAGGTAATCGTAAAATTTAGTGACAAAATAATTTACTTCGGTAAACTGGAATTTTTCTTGTAGTGACATCGCAAACCACAAATAAGTACACACCAAGCATACGCGTACGTATATGTTTGTGGCAAATATATAAATTAAAATATATATATATATTATACACGACATATATTTTTAATGTATGTACTACAAAATACAATATCAAACTGAAACAATTCAAATTATACATGTTCCAAGACTTGTATTTTATTCTGCGCTTACATTAGAAGGGTAAATGTACTAAGCCCATCTTGTGTAGTTGGCGCACACACACACGTACGTGTGTGTATTTATATATATAATATATGTAATAAGTAATTAAAAGGAGAGCAGTATATGGCATGTGAAGTAAAGGCTAAGTTGGGTAAAAATTAAATTACGCTAAGGGACTTGAGTTACTAAATTTGTTTATTTTTGGTTCACAAGAAAGGCAAGCCTCATGAGCAATATATTTGATGCTCTTGAGGATCATTTTTTGATATTGAAATTAAAGGCGTTGAATTAAGCTTACCTTTTTATTCCAATGAACCCCACATGTTAAAAATCCTAACACTTTATAAAGCATGTCCAACGTTGTCTTTCTAAGATGTTGGGTAGTCGAGTTGAAAATGATCGGCTTTATTTAATTTACTTTAATTTTACTTAATAGTAAAACTTTTTATGACGGAATTTAATTCGGGTTTCATGAATTTCATGTTAAATTTTATAACTTTTTTGTAGTTGAATCAATAATTTTTCGTGCTTTGTGCACTTCACTAGATCAGAAACCCATCACGTGTGGAAGATTCCACTTTCACAATCCAACAAAAATTCCATTGTTACAAAGAGAGCATTAGAAAATTCCAATAGAAATTCCAACGTAAACAAAACTATTCGTATAAATTATTGGAATTTCTGTTGGAATTTAAAATTTCAATGGAAATTCCAACACCACAACAAAACATTGGAAAATTCCAACAATAATTCCAATAATAATAAAATTGTTGAAATAAACTATTGAAAATAATGTTGGAATTTTAAAAATTCCAAAAGAAATTTCATCGTTAAAGCATACCGTTGGAAAATTCAATAAAAATTCTAACTGAACAAAACATTGGAATAAATCGTTGAAATTTTCATTGTAGCTACTACAAGAATTTCGCTCATACACAACTGATATAATCTGTTGTTTATTACAATAATCGATCGTTATGTCGTAGTAAATGGTGTTGTAAAAAAATCCGCTCAACGACAACGATTACAATCCGTTGTCGTTAATCTTAAGGCAACATTTAGAATCTGTTGTCTTTTGATGCTTTAAGACAACAATTGGGACAACGGTGGTAGCTGTTTTTGAATTATGAAATACAACAATGGATTGTCACAACGTTAATATCCGTTGTGGTTTTGAAAATATCGCAACAGATTCTACAAGGCTTTAAAACCGTTGTACTTTGTCAACAGATCAAATCCGTTGTGGTTTTGAAGTATTACAACAGTTTAACAAGCCATAAAAACTGTTGTAATTTTGGACCGCGGCTAATACATTTTCTATTTGGTGTCTATTATTTTTTCACCTGTGGTAATATAAATTTTGATTTCATATATGCAAAATATAGAACACAATACAAGAAAACAACATATAACTAATTAAAACAAAACATGACATTCAAGTGATTGTATCTAATACATGTCCGCAAATGTTTAACAAAACAAATATATCGAAATGTATCTAACAAGTGTTTAACAAAACGTCTAACAAATGTTTAACAAAATGTCTAACAAGTGGTTAACAAATGTCTAGCTTTTAAAATTCCAACGAAAATTCCAACACTACAATATGTGGTTGGAAAATTCCATAACAAATCCCAATATGGTTGGAAATTTTCAAGAGAGGTTAAAAAATTTAATAGTACAATTCATATCAATATAATATATATTCTTTACTGGAGCCCCGATTAGTATGAGTATTGCATATAACTTGGGTATAATTATGCGGTTAGAATAAGTTGATATGCATGCAATAACTCGAAAAAATGGGCCGTGTTCTTATAATGTGGAAAAGATATTACGCTTTGCTCATTTTGTAGAATTAAACAATAATTGCAAAAGACTTTGGAGGTAAAAAATGGAGCATTGCGATAAAAGAACCGTCAAGAATCGAAATAATACGTGAAGTTTGGAGTTAAACCGAGAAGAGATCGGACGAACCGGGCAAAATAAGACCACACACGGGCAGCCCGTTATCAAAGGCACGCCCGTGCGTGTACGAGACAAGAGAATCGAGCCTTCGCAGTGACACACGGCAATTCAGAAGAGAAATTCTCGTCAATTCGAGAGAGAAATTCTCCGGATCGATGCATGGCCCATTATCAAATGGGTCAAATTGGTCGTGCCGATCGACCGATGGCCCGTGCGCCAATTCAGAAGAGAAATTCGCTTATGGCCTGGAAGACGGGTTGGTCGTGCGTAAGCGCACGCCCATGTGCGTCGTGTGGAAAAGTCATGTTTTGGCGATTTTGATTTAGGTTTTGAACCAACAGGAGTATAAATAGAGACGAGGCAGCCCCAAACAAAGGGACACCTGGATATTTGCCCTAGAAAGCATAGAAAATAGCAACCTTCTACCTGAGGATTTGAGAGATTGATCGAGGTCGCAACCACACGCTTGAGGATTGAAGATAGATCGAGAGATCATCGACATCCTTGAGCTTCTCATTCCATTATATCTTTTATTTTTGACTAGTTAGATATGCATATGAACGATTTGTCTATGAATTGTTTATTTTCCATGTCCCAGCTAAACACCTTGTGATTCCTGGTTTGGGATTAGGTTAATGGATACTTTGGTTTGATGTTTAATTAAAATTGAAGTTATTATTTCATACCCTATTCGAGTACTGTATTATTTCTTGTTTTATCAAATGGCCACCGGTTTAACTTGTTTTGATGTATTGATTTATAATTCGAGAGATGAGTTTCAATACTTTGATCTTGAGTACTTGACATGAATAAGTTGCATGGTTGAGAAGTCTCAGAAATATTTGTGAGGATTTATAATCTTTGTGCTTTTGAGAGTTGGTTATCTTATGTTGAGTAGAGATGCTAGCATAGATAATCCAATCAACGTTTTTATATATATCTCGAGAGATAGAAGGTAAAATACTTTCATAATTGTCTTATAGAGAAGAATAATAATAACTTTGGTTTTGAGTAATCGGATAACAAAGGGATATTAATCAAACAATAACACCGTAATCCATTCATCTCCGATCATTCAATCAACTCTTACATTGTCTTTTTATGATAAAATCTTGTCTAGCATTTACAAAACAACCATCCAATTTTGATCGTTCGAATAAAGATAAGACTATTTCGATCTCAATACTTAGTACACTAATTTATTAGTCGCAGATTCAACCTTGCTAACCCTATTCTATAAACTACACCGTACACTTGCGGTGAAGCTAAAAATAAGGCGAACAAGGTTTTGGCGCCGTTGTCAGGGGACTAATTAAATTTTTAGTACTATTATTGCGATAAATAGAATTATTTTTAATTTAGATATTTTTTCTTTTATTTTTTTGTTTAATTCTACTTCTCTTTGTGTTGACTTGTTTCTTTTAGTTGGTGCGGGTAGTGCATGAGCACTCGCTCAAGCAAAGAGAATTAGCAATTCATACCGAGTTGAGGCTTTTGTAAGGCGAAACGAGTGCATGTACTAAACGGGCGTAACGACAAAGAAGATCATACTATGGGGGATGTGGAAGAGAACAACGGGGTAATAACGGAGCCATCAACGAAGGTAACAATGGGATCAACAGGATCGTTAATGAGTTACCGAGAGCGAGAAATTTCGTAGTCCAACAACAAGCGATTCGCGCGATTACTTTCGCCCACGAATAAATCGCAATTATGGTGGAATCGCCAATGTCCCAATAAATGCAAATAACTTCGAGTTGAAGCCAACGCTCATTTCGATGATTCAAAGCAGAACCGGGGGGTTTTCCATCCTGGGATCCTAACTCTCATCTTGCACACTTCATGCGGATATGCAACACGATTAAGATGAATGGGGTGTCTGATGATGCTATACGTCTCGCGCTATTTCATTTCTCTTTAAGGGATAAGGCTAAAAACGGCTAGGCACTTTAACTTAGGAGTGTGAATACTTGGGACGAGTTGAGTCGAAGTTCTGTTTAAATTATTTCCACCAAGTAAGACACTCGCAGCCTTAAGAGTGAGATCACGCAGCTTTAGACAGTTTGACTCCGAACCACTATATGAGGCCTGGGAGAGATTCTGGGATTTATTGAGGAGGCGTCCGCAACACGGGTTTTCGAGGAGGATCTGCAGCTTTGCTTCTTTTATAACAGTTTGATGGGACAAAGCAGTCGTTTGTGGATGCCGCAGCAGGAGGCGCTTATCGGCTAAAGTTCCACAAGATGCATTCAACATCTTTGGAAGAGATGGCAATGAATAGCTATCGGTGGCCTCCGAGAGGAAAATTGTGAAAAGGGTAGCCGCCCTCATATTCGACCCAATCAAGGCATTGACAACTCGGATGACCGTGTTGACGAATCAGTTGAGTGTTTTGACAAAGAGGATCAAGGAAACGCGGGTGCAAATAAATAATGGGGAGTTCTCAAGATCCCATGGAGGAAGCTAATTATGTCTATAACCAAAATTTCAATAATTACCTAACAATCGACTCCTATCCATTATCATCCCGGTGTGAGAAATCATGAAAATTTCTCATATGCGAATACGAAGAATGTGATGCAACCACCGTGGGGTTCAGTGACAAATGGTGTCATTAATGCAGAGGCAAAGCCATTAATGGAAGATGTTCTTACTTCATTTATGAGTCGATAAGTTCATTCATGAATGAAACTAGAATCGATTTAGCAAGGATGAGGTTAAGCTAGATAAAACTAAGACACATGTCACTCAATCACCAACACTATGGGCTCACAAATGAAAAATCTTGAAACTCGGGAGCCAATTAGCTACGATTATTGGTGGGCAAAGATCGAAAAGGCCATTTTCCGAGTAACACCGAGGTAAATCCAAAGGAGCGATGTGAAGCCATTCGTGCGAGGAGTGGAACGCGAATACGAGGGTCGAAAATACGCAGCCCACGCACGACGCGTGCACCCACGCACGGTCGTCCCCTGATCCAAAAGAACAACCATACCATCCCATCAAGATCCAAACATGTGTGGTTACCTCGTCTACTCATTCCTTGTCATCCGTAGTTGGCCCCATCAATTACAAATCCTGGGTACGTCGTCCTTGATTGGAATAGTATAGTAAAGACCATATATATGTATATATCATTAATTGTTGATTATGATAATTTTAAATAAAATTCTAATATCTACTACTATAGCAAATATGGATACTAAAAAAATTAAATCTAGGTATAGTTAGAGGACCTAACTATATACCTTTCCTCAGGACGGGCAAAGTCTCCTTTTAAGGCTGTCTATTGGTTGGCCTTGTAAGAAGTTTCTATTATTCCAACAAAAAAATGGAACTTTTGAAATGCTTAATCAAACATTTCTTAATTAGAATTTGCAGAAACCATGAATCATTAATAATTATTTATGCTTTTTCCCCTAAAAGAAGAATGCCATTAAGAATGAAACTTTGGGACACCAAAGCGGAACTATTGACAAGGTTAAAAGATACAAACTCCCAAAAAGACATACATAATAATATTCCAAACAAAAATTAGGTTTAGTTGCCAAACCACATGGGATGCTTCATGTGGTAATTAAAAAACCCTCACCAACTCATTCATGAAAGAAATAAAGAATATTTCCTCAAAAAAAAAAAGAAAGAAATAAAGAATATAGAAATATAAAATATAGTAATGGAAAAAAAAAATCATGAAGAATTATGACATCACGAAAAAAAAGATATAAAATGTATAAATTAATTAGGTCACATCTTTCCAAATTAATTTATGTTGTCTTTCATTTAATAGTTCATGTTTATAAAAGAATTAAAAAAAAAATATTTGATATGTATCCTTGTAATTACAATCCTTGTTACCATTTATATATATGAAAAACAAAGAAAAAGAATTGGAGGTATTCACTAATATTTTCGCTTTCATTGGTAATCGGCCGACAAATTACACGCAAATGACTATACTTAATTTAAATGGCTTTAGAAAAGGCAAATACTTGTGTGAGACCGTCTCACGGATCCAAATTCGTGAGACGGGTCCACATTAAGCTCATGGGCTTGCTGAAGAGATCGGGCCTTTTAACCGAAGCAACACACCCAATTACACCAGACAAGGAGTGCCCAAAAACTGATGATTCCAACTTCATCTCATTCACGTTACAGATTAAATCCTCTGCAAAAGCATCGTATGAAGAGTATCTGTAGAGCCAATTAAAAATTTATATTATTTAAAACAAATTACATACATATAGAACTTGCAAAGTGGCAATCTTTTGTTCCCCTCAAACAATCATGAATCATGATATCGGACAAAAATGTGTATGTGCGTAGCTGTTCTATTTTTTTGACCTCGGTAACGAATGTTATTCAATTTTCGGCAATCACCGAAAACACTATTTAATATAAAGAAACAAATAAAATAATACAAACGAATTCAATCATCAACAGTGTCACATTCGACGTGAAAAGTATCAATTTTTATTAAAATAAAATATTATTTTTTATTAAAATAAAGTATCACTTCTGCTGAAAAAATATCACCTTTTATGAAAACATTATCACTTTTGTTTAAACAAAGACCACTTTTTATTAAAACAAAGAATCACTTTTTGTTTTTCGGAGAGAGATCGTTATTAGTAGATTGGGGGTCGAACATAATTGTTCTCTTTACCTGGTTGTCGTCGTCACGACCGTCGTCCACATCGCAGTGCGTGCACATCCAGCGTTTACCTTGGCGGCAGCAATGAGGAGCCGGGAGTCATTGTCCTCGGCATAGTCGGCGTAAGCCTGGAAGTCGAGTTATCAAAAAAAAAAAAAAGAATCACTTTTTGTGGAAAAGTATCGATCACTTCTTATCAAAAAAGAATTATTTATTATTAAAATAAATTATTATTTTTTATTAAAATAAAGTATCAGTTCTTATGAAAAAATACTACTTTTTTATTAGAACAAATTATCTTTTTTATGAAAAAAGTATCACTTCTTATGAAAAGTATCAATTTTATTAAAACAAGATCATTTTTATTAAAACAAAGTATCACTTTTTATGTAAAAAGTATCACTTCTTATGAAAAATATATCATTTTTTATTTAAAAAAATAATACTTTTTATTAAAACAAAATATCACTTCTTATACAAAAAGTATAAATTCTTACTAAAGAAGTATCACTTATATTTTAAAACAAATATCACTTTTTATTTTTAAAAAAAAGCCCCACTTAACATCATTTCTTATTAAAAAGGTATCACTTTTTATTAATAAAATATATCATTTCTTATTAAAATAAATATCACTTTATATTAAAAAAATATCACTTTTTATCACATGAGTATCAATTCTACTATGAAACTATACGTTTTTAAAATAACGAAATTGATATTATTTGCGTGAAAATTATAAGTGAAAAGTATTGTATTTTTGTGATATTTTTGTATGTAAAACCTTAGGTGTAAAGAGAGAGGGGGGCCATTACTGGACGTGAGTGAGATGTGAAGAGAGATGGGAGACCATTAGCGAGACGTGATGAGATAGAGAGATAATGGGGGGACCGGTGAGAGTGGACGTGGTGAGATAAAGAGAGAAGACAAAAACTCATATGAGACGGCCTCACGGGTTAATTTCGTGAGACGAGTCCTAAAATGATCCATATTAGCTAACCATTTGAATTTGGATCTAAGTTGCTTTGGTTTGTAAAATGGATTGGATCCATCTCATGAATATAAATCCGTGAGACGGTCTCACATGAGACTTGCTCGAGAGAGAATGAGGGGACCATTGAGAGGGGACATGAGATAGAGAAAGGGGGACTAGTGAGAGGAGAGAGAGGGGGAACCAGGAGTCAGGAGAGAGAAAGGAGGGAGGACCATGTGAGGATCCGTTTTACGGATTTAGATCCGTGAGACGGTCACAAGAGACCTCCCCTTAAAAAAAGTCTTGCCATTAGTGGTCCAAATTTTCTCATACACAGTTGTATAAGTACTTTGATTAAATACTAAATGTAGGTAGGTAGTTGTAACCATTCGATATAATTTAGATAGATAGTTTGGTGAAGTTGTTTCCCAATCCTCATTTTTGGAAGTAGCTTTCGCAATAAAGTCTTGTTAGGAAACAAAAAACTAATTGTGACCTAAAGTGTGCTGCATAGAAGCGAACATCAGCTTAAGATATCTTTATGATATTGATAGAGCAATTTCACTTTCCATATATATAGAGAGATTGGTTAAAATGAGATCAATCCTTTTAGGTGAGATCGTAGGGACATTTCTAAGTTGTTGATTTAATTCTTTGGATGGTTTGGATTGTTTCAGTATTTTATGTAATTTTTCCGTTGTTTAATCTAATTAAGAGTATAGTGGTAATTGTCTAAAAGAACATTTTTTTTTTTTTGGGAATCGTTTGACTTTTTGTAACCGCATTTGATGGGATGCAATTGTAACTGCCTTATTTAATGGCGTGATTTTAGGGGTATTTTCTTTTTTCCAATATTAGTTTTTTTGGGATCCAGCATAGGTAGTGTTATTTTGCTGCTTAAATAACTATTAGATAACGCATAATTAGTTGTTTTTTGTTGCATTATTTTTATGACACTTATTGCATAATTGGGTATAATGTACTGCAAATTTAGTTTTTACACAGTGCATAGATAACTTCTAGACAATGCATAGTTAGTTGATTTTTGATGCATAGTTATGACATTTTGCATAATTGAGTATAATGTACTGTATTTTTAGTTTTTGTACATTGCATAGATATCTTCTAACAATGCACAGTTACTCGCACGATTATGCATACGTTCTCATATTCTGCATATTTAATATACACATGTTGCATATTTTCTATATATTTATTGCATATGTAGGCCCTTTTTATGTGCAGATGATTTCTGTGGTTTTTTTACATATATGTAAAAGTCATGCATACTTAGTATCATATTGTGTATATTTAGTATACAGATGTTGCATATGTATAAAATAGACTTTTGGCGTGAGGGAGGAGAAGGAGATGTTGTATGCGTGATTTTAGGATACGTGATCAAAAATAGATTTCATCCCTTACAATTAGCATTAAATATCTTGGCAGTTATTTTTGGACTAATTAAGCGCCTATAATACCCTGGGCGTTTTTTCCCTATTTTTTAATGCTATAAAAATTTGCTAGATCTTGGCCTTCCATTATTTTTTTTTTGGATGGTGTAGATATGTCCCTACCGTCTCACCTAGGTCTATGGTCTCACAGGATTTTCTCCCTATATATATATTATATAGGTATTGGTTCAAATGAGACCAATATCCTAGGATGAGACTATAGGGATTAATCTGGTGCGTTTTTTGTTTCTTGAAGGGCTTGAATTAATCTTATATTTAAGGTAATTTTAATTAAAAAAAACGTTAGAAAGGACAAAAATGTAATTAGACTTATAATTCAGTTATTTATTTAAGGAGAGTATTTTCTATCCCTTAATTTTTGGTACCAATGCATTAATGGGTGATCTTTTGATATATCCAAGATTTATTGGGAATCAGATTTCTATATTGTATTAACATTAAATATGCAAGTTATATATATTGGCATAAATTTTAATAAAACATGCATTGTATTAACACTAAATATGGAAGTAATACATATTGGCATCATGAAAAGATTATATCACAACAGCATTACATATGCAGCAGTACAAAGCTAGTTATGCAACCAACCGCTTTTTTTTGTGATACATGAAATAAAAGTAATTTATGCATCATAAAAAATATTTAGAACAATTTATTTCTAACACTAATTGATTTGTACTATACTTTAAGTATGCAACATACGTATGTGAAATATGCATTATATTTTTATCTAATATGCATGTAAATTGCAAAAAAAAAAATTTAAAAAAATTGATTTTTTAAATATGCAACATACGCATGTTAAATATGCAACATACGCATGTGAAATATGCATCATATTTTTATCTAATATGCATGTAAATTGCAAAAAAAAAAATTAGAATAGATTATTTTCTTAACACTAACTGATTTATAATATACTTTAAATATGCAACATACGTATGTTAAATATGCATATTAATTTATCTAATTATGCATGTAAATTGAAAAAAAATTGTTAGAACACATAATTTCTAACACTAATTGATTTGTATTATACTTTAAGTATGCAACACACGTATGTGAAATATGCATTATATTTTTATCTAGTATGCATGTAAATTGCAAAAAACATTAAAATTAAAATTAATCATGCATCATATTTACATAATGTATGCAACATTATAATTTAAAATATTCAATTAATATCATACGAAAATATTAAATACAGTCTGTATTATATAATATGGAATGTCAAAATTTGTGAGATTTTTCTTGGCCAATGAGGTTGAACATGGATGTATGGAAAGTTAATCAACAACCCGTTTTTGTAGGGAGCAATTATCGTTAATGATATGATTAGAAGATATGATATCCTATTTTCTAGCATTTATTTCGGCAGTTACTAAATGGTCAATTTTACCCTTTTGATCGATTAATAATGGAATAATAGTATTGGATTTATTGTTAAATCTCAGCCATCTATTAATTTATTATAACGGTCCAGATTAATCCAATAAAAACAACATCCAATTAGACCATTTCCCAGTGTAAGTCTGTAAGAACTAATCCAAGTATTTGGTGATTATGAATCAACAACCAAGGTTAATCCTATATTGAGTCTCGGTTCCCTAAATTACTAATAAAGTGAGCAAATTTATAAATGAGGACACATTCATATGACATTAACTTGAACAGAGGGTAAGTAGATGCTACCCAAGTGGGCAGTGCCCAATAAATTAGATCCAATGGATGTAAATTCGCTGGATGAACATACACATATTTGTGTTTATAAATGTGCATCAATGAATCTCGACTTTTAAATGGGCATCAACATTATTATCTGAATGTAAATTTTCTCATTTTTCTCTTTTTCTCTTCTCAATTAAAATCTCATTTCAATTAAAATTTCTCCATATTTTCCAAAAAAACACAAGCATTTTCAGAATAAATTACACCATATTATTCCTTGCAGCCTAGGGAACAAAACCCATACCGTTTTGCCCTACAAAATTCTACATTTCAAGCATTCGAATTGAAAATTTATAAATATATATATATAGGGATATGATCTCGTAAGGCAGCCTCTTATTGTAAGGCAGTGTGGATTGATCCTATCCATCCACTCAATTTGATCAATGGTCCATATGCCTATTAAAATTGCATCATTTATTAATTAATTAAAAGACAAAAATGGCAAAATAGTAACTAACAAAATCATGTAACCACCTTCCCATTAATAACGCCCTACAATTATGGATATGATGAAGATCATATTTCCATAACTGAAAACACAATCACACCAAAAATTGACTTCCCTCTCTTTCTCTCCTCTTGCGAACTGGAGCAAAACCAAAACTCAAAACCAAACAAGCAAAAAATTACGAAATACACCATGGAAGATCAATAAACTCATCAACATTAAGGTGACGTATCAATTTACACCATGGAGGAACAGAATACACACCAGCAATCGGACCACACATCGATGGAAACAACAGAAGAAAACCTACGAATATGGAGGAGAGATAATTGGTTCATGTATTTTATTTCAAAAAAATGATGCAAAAAAAATAGTGTATATGTGATGTATAACTAGACGAAAATGATGCATAAATAGTTAATATTGAACATTAAGTCATTTCAAAAGTAACAGTCAAAGTTCAATGTTTTAAAATAGTGCATAATTATTGTGTATGTGATGTATAATTAGACGAAAATGATGCATAAATAGTTTAGATTGAATCTTGAGTCATTGCAAAAGTGACAGCCAAAGATTGTGGTTTTAAAATAGTGCATAATTATTGTATATGTGATGTATAATTAGACTAAAACGACGCATAAATAGTTTACATTAAACATTAGGTCATTTCAAAAAGTTACAGTCAAAAGTTCGTTGTTTTAAAGTATTGCATAATTATTGTGTATGTGATGTATAATTAGACGAAAATGATGCATAAATAGTTTATATTGAACATTGAGTCATTTCAAAAAGTTACAGTCAAAGTTCGTTGTTTTAAAATGGTGCACAATTATTGTGTATGTGATGTATAATTAGACGAAAATAATGCATAAATAGTTTACATTGAAGTCGTATCACGATTTTGCGAAACAAAAAGAGGAGGAAAATTAGAGGATGAAAACTCTTGCCAGACGAGAACAATAGGGAGAGAAAAAAGTGAAATGTTTCAAAATGGAGGAGAGAATTGAAAGCGGGAATCAAATCAGTAATCATATCCCTTGAAAATCGATAGACACAATCAGTTACCAAAACAACTGAAAAACTGTTTCATCTAAAAGATAAATTTGCCCTTTATGGGCGAGAAATAAAAAAAAAGGCAAAAAATCGAAAAAAACTGATCCACTGGATTTGATAAATTAATGTATAGCATTAGTTCACACTGTCTTACAGTAAGCCCCCGGCCACACTTGATCTTATATATATATATAGGAATTGGTTCAAATGAGACCACATTTCTGGGGTGAGACGGGGTGGACTAATCCTATCCATTCATTTTTTTAAGGGTTGTAATTTTTTTGATTTTTTGGACCTTTTTCCATTTATTTTAATTCGTTAAGGGTAGAGTGATACTTTTTATTATCCAGCTATTTTTGGTATCCATTGACTTTTTGAAACCATTTTTTATGGGTAAGATTGTAACTGCCGTATTTAATGATGTTAATTTAGGAGGCAGTTTTTTTTTCAATTTGTTTCTTTTTTTTTTTCGAATCCAGCATAGTTAGGATTCTTTTGCTGTTTAGATAACAATTAGATAATGCATATTTAGTTATTTTTTGTTGCACTATTAATGTCACTAAAACATAGTTGGGTATGATGCACTGTTTATTTAGTTTTTACACACTACATCGATAGATTTTAGATAATGCACAGCTAGTTGATTTTTGCTGCATAGTTATGGCACTTTGCATAGTTAGGAATATGTACAGCATATTTAGTTTTTTTACATGCATATATAGCTTCTAGATAATGTATAATTAGTTGATTTTTGTTACATAGTTTATGACACTTTGTTTAATTGGGTATATGTACTGCATATTTAGTTTTTTTTACACTGAATAGATAGTTTCTAGATAATGCATAGTTAGTTGATTTTTGCTGCATAATATATGACACCTTACGTAGTTGGGTATAATGTACTCTATATTTGGTTTTTTATACTGCATAGATAGCTTTTACACAATGCATAGTTAGTTTGTTGTATAGTTTTCAACTATGTAACATCCTATAGTAATTATATGCATCATTTCATAAGTATATATGCATCATCTTCTTCGTAAAAATTACAGTTTTTAAGAGTTGTTGTTACTGACAAGGTTCGAGTTCTCCATCTATGTCTACATCGTCGATGTTTTTGGGATTAAGTTTGTTCTGCAATAGAGGTGTTCATTTTTCGAATCAATTCGAGATTAGATTCGACTCGAATTCAATAGAATAATGAATTGGGCAATTTTTTCGAATTCTATTCGAAAATCCTAATTCGATTTGAAATTCGAGTAAATTCGATTCGAATATCGATTCATATTCGTATTTCAATTCGAATTCGTATACTAATTCGAACTCAATTATAATTGAAATTTGATTTATACATTATAGATTTTAAACATTATACATATATAAATTACATATGTAAATACAAATATTATAATTAGTTTATGTATAAACAACATTTAATTTCACATAGTTATTATAATAAAATTGTTGCAGTAGAATTATAACATTGGTCATAACTAGTTTAATTAAGTTTTCCACAATTCAATTTAATTTTAAGTCTCAAGGTGCAATTGGATATCTTTTCATTTTAAAAATTTTATTTCTGCTAGAGAATAGTGATGAAAGTTTTTTTGAAAGAAAAAGAAGGAATTTTGGTAATGTGATTGGATATGAGATGAAAATGTAATGATGAAAGTTGATTATATGAAAATAGTAAAATAATGATTAAATATGATTGATAGTTAGAAATATGTGAGTGAGTAAATAGTAAAATTTATGGAAAAATCTATATATATATATAATAACCAAGTCACTTATAAATAGTAAAAAAAAACTTTTTCCCGCCTAAATAACCTTACTCAAATTAGTAAAAACGTTTTTGGCAGATAAAGTTGAAAGTTATAATTATTCAATCAAATCGTTGACCACTGATTAATTGGAAAAAATCTTTATAATGGGCTACAATCGATTATTAATGGAAAAAATCTTAAGTACAACTCACGATTATCGAGTAATAGATTTTATAAAGGTTACATTGATGTTAATTTAGGTTGGTTTGACTAGATTGATTACAATCAAATCGATTCTACAAATATTTTTGGAAATAAAGACAGTCGATATTTTACAAGTGTACAATTAAGGAAAATTTTCGAATTAAAGTAAAAGAATAAACAATTAAGGTAAATATACAACTCAATTTCTGCTATAATTATACACCACAGCACAGCTATAAATATTCGTGTTCAATTTTTTTTCCCTTCATTCGTTCTTTTGAAGCTTTAGCTCGAAATTTTTCTGCAAAAAAAAAAAAAGTATAGAACTTTTACTGATTAACATTATAACAAAAACTGGCCCCAATTATCTCATTGATCAAGGATATCAATATGCGCAAGAGTCAGTGGGCAATGAAGCTTAGATTGGTTCGTTTCTATGAAAAGCCAATGTATAACGATCATAGCCAAATTCCAAGTATGGAATGCGTCTTTCATGATTCGAGAGGTATACGCTTATTATGAATTTTGAGCAAAATTCTTATTTTTTTTGGAAAAATAGAAATATACAATGTCAATAAATATAGTCTAATTCAATTAATTTTGTCGCAGGGTGATCGTATCCATAGAACTATTCGAAAGATGCATGTGCCACAATTTAAAAAATTGTTGAGTGAAGGGAATGTATATGTGCTAAAAGATTTTATTGTTGCTCACTATAGCGACAAATACAAGACTACTGCTGTTAAATATAAGATTATGTTCAATGGAAAAACTTATGTTTATCAGCTTGACGATAATTCGCTCCCTAGGTTCATGTATAATTTCAAGAGTTTCAGAGAACTGTCCAGCATTGATGGCATTGATGGCACCATGCTTTTTGGTATGTATACTAAACTTTGTTTTAATGATTTTTAATTTTTGAATAATCAACAAATATATAATTTATCATGTTATTTTTATTTTTTCAGATATCATAGGAAAAGATACTGTTATGCAATCTGCCCAAACTAAGGAATATGGCGGCAAGCTGATGCGTTTTATTGATATCACGCTTGAAGACTTGGAGTAATAAATATTCTTCTTTCAACGTGATTAAAAATATCGTGTGTTAATAAATCACAATTTTTTTATTAAACTGTCCATATTATAATAAATATTTTTTTTAAACTTTTACTTTTTAAATATGTCGAGTTTAATAATTACTTTTTTTATTTAAATCAATCGAATGCAATCATTTATTTAATATTTAAAACACTACATTAATAAATAGATTCGTCTCTTTGTAATTAGTCCTCGAAACAGTTTTTTTTTATTATGCTTTCAGCTTTAACTTTCTATTTTAAATAATTTATTCTCATTTAATAACTGCTTGAATTGTGTTAGGAATAATCGCATTTGTTCCACTCTATGGGAAAAGTATGTTGGTGCTATTCTACCGTATCTTGACCAACACAGTTTGGAACCTCTTATTATGGTTCTTCAAATGTGTCGGGCAAAGGTTTACCGAGGTAAGATGTAATATATAATTAAGAATATTTGAATATTTGTATTTTTTATTTATTTCCCCTGAATTTTTTTACCATACACAATATTATTCTTTTTTAGATGAAGTCAAAGTATCAAACACGTATCACGTCATTAAGATGATTCTGAACGGTGACATTGAGGAGATTTATGATTTCAAGAAGAGGTTTGTTTTTTTAAAAAAAAACTTAGATTAAATTTTAATTCTTTAAAAATATTCCCCATGTTACATTTTTTTATATAAACAGGGACACTAGAAGCAGCCACCCGGCTCGCTCCATAAGTCATGTTTCGTATCCTGTTGCACGCTCCATACCGGAAGACTTAGCATCTGGTGAATCACCTTTTCAGTTGATTGATCAGCTCTATTCTAATGAAGAGGTAATTATTTTTAAAATTCACATAATTGTATATAGTTTATTTTTCATGTTAGATTTACTGCTTGATTTATTGATTTTATTATTCACATCGCATAGGTTGGCGCTTTTGGATTAGTGCTACAATCTTCTCTTTCATTGGGGATTGGTGGTATCTATCTTGCAAGAAATGTCCAAAGAAGCTCACACAAGTTGGAGAAAAATTTATCATGAAGAAGTTGCGATAAATTTTCCCATTCGAAAATTTTAGGTATTTTAATTAAATAAGTTCAAATACTTTTAATCGAAATAGTAACTAATGTTTTGTTTTTATTTTACTTCTTTTAGGTGTAGGATTCAGCTTGAGTTTGGCGACGATAGTGCGAATGCACCGCTTTTGTGTTGGGATAGAGAATGTTAGGCTTTGATTGGAAAACCATGTTCGATTTTAAAAAATGAGTTGAATGAGGTTTGTTTTTTAATTGGTTGTTATATATTTTAAACTTTTTAACATTTGTGGTATTTATATATATTAATCATTTTTGTTTATTTTAATTCAATTCGAAGGATAATTGGAATGACATTCCCGACGAGTTAGTCATGTTAGTTGATAAAAAGGTTCTTTTCAAGGTACAAGTGAAGAAGGCCGATCGTTTGTTTTTTTACTGGGGCTTTTTCGGTTATGAGACTGACTGCCGACCCTGAATTGCTGAAGCAATACTCAACTTTCGGTTTTGACAGTCAGGTATAAATTAAATTAAATTTAAAATTATTTATTCAGCTATTTGCTTTCAATTAAATTTTAATGTTCTAGATAATATATTTATTGTAAAAATAATTTTTTAGGAGTCCGACTATCTCTCAAAGCTTCAAGAAGAAAACAGTGAACACATTAAGGATGATGGTTCTTCCGAAGACGAAGTTAATACTCCCGACAAGTTAATTAAGAAAGCTGAAGTGGCTGGTGGTGGTTCGTCCATTAAACGAAAATTGTTGGGTGATTTTTCTTCGTCAAACAATGCAAAAGTTCAGAAGAGAGATATCAAGGTCAAGGTGGAGGATGAGAAGAAGATTTAGAATAATGTTAGGATTTGAGACATTTGTTTTCATGTTTATGGATAATTTTAATTTTTTATATTGAGTAATAGTTTTATTGATCCTTGGTTGGAATAGAGGATTATTTAGGATTTTATATTCGAATCAATAGTTGCAATCAATTTATATAAAATATCTTTATATATTTATCAGTCTACTTTAAATTTGTTTATCTTCTCCTTAATTGTTGTACAATCCGATTGCTTGGAATATTTTTACATAACTGTTTTATAATGTTTTTAATTTCTTCAATGAGATATATTGTATAAAAATTTAGGGTCCAATAAGATATGTTTTGTATAAAAATTGGCCGATTTTTTTTTAATTTTTTACCCCATTTATTATTGTTTTTGGGCTAGGAATTTTCATCTTTGAAAGTGTCTTTAGTTAGACTATTATATATTTATAGATTTTTATTTTAAAAATTGTGTTCAAACTAAAGAAATTTATATATATAGATAATTGAATAAAAAATAATTATAATTTATTATTGTAGTTTTTTATAATTTTTTAGTGTTGTGTTCCTTATTAAGTATATGTAAAAATTCAAGGATTATTTATTATATGAAATTAAATTGAATATATAGCATAAAAATCGATCAACATGTTTATGAAATGTATATTAGAACCTGAGAAACAACAGGATTCCACTACACTCAAAGGTGTAGGGTCAAGTGGCTTTTTATCTCAGGATCTTTTTAAAATTAAAAAAAAAAAATAGAAAGATTGTACAGCAGCAATATATACTATCAAAGCTTTAAAACAACAAGGAGAACTGCATAAGGAACATGTTACAATATTACCACCAACAAACGTTTAAACATTCCATCGAACTTCTTAAGAAACATGTCACAATATAACTATCAACAACATTTAAAATCCTAATTTGAACTGCATATGAAACATGTGGTTAAATAAATAATCCTTGAAGCATACCAAATGACTTCTTATTCATACAAGGTTCATAAATTGATGTTTTACTACATTGAGATTTACATTAAACTATTTAAGTAGATAGGTTTTTTGACTTATTTTTAAAATAATTAAGAATGCCACCTAAAAATAAATAATAAATTGTCACAAATCATTGTCCATATCATATTTATTGACTTCCATATATAACTTTCAAAAATTTTTGTTAAAAATATATTTGCATCTATTTAAAAATTACATTTCAGTTGTAAGATTGATGCTATTTTATTCTTTGAAAGAAGACATAAATATCTAAATCATTTTTAGCTAATCTAAATAAAATATTGTATACACTCAGAATAAACATATCTAAGGTGATTTAATTTGAAAGTAAATATCTATATATGAAAAGATATCAAAAGTTTATTTATTGACTTTTATAAAAATTTCCTTATGAAATTATTGCACTATAAATATTCACACAGTTCATAATCATTTCGACTTTTTTCATAACACTTCAGTTCTAAAATATTGGTAAGACGCATACATAACAATTAAATATATATTGTTAATCTGGTGAGTAGCAATCACAACAATCAAAGAGAAGCATAGCAAAGGGGCACACATGTTAAAGGATCATGAGAAAGCTTCAAGGGTCGGTTGTTATAGGCAAAGAACGCAGGCGACATCAACAATGACGACGGTAATGTAATTTTGTATTAAAAAAAATTAATTTATAAAACATTTTTTTGTGTAATGAATAGTAATTGACTTATCTGTTCTTTTCATTTGTTGTTTGAATTTGTTCTTTTGATTTCATATTTATCTTCATCCTAAAAGACCCAAAAAAAATTATCAGTTAGAAAATAATAAAAGAAGATTTCATGCTCTATCATTGTTAAAATAATAGGATAATACAGAGAGGTTGTATATCTTATCTTTTTGTGTGCTAATTTATTTAATTGATAGATGGCCTTCACTTATATTACATAACCTGAAAACAATACAAAATCAACAAAGTTATAAGTTGCAGTTTAACAAACAAATAGTTAAAATTGAGGCATAGACGTTGGCAAAATATTTTAGTGTTTCAATATACCACATTTTTCTATCCTGTTATGTAGTCAAAAAATCTTTAATTTATTTTTTGAGTAGACTAAACTAAAATTATCACATAGAACTTGGCAAAATATTTTCTATTGAGGAACATCCTATTTATTTAGTGGTCAGTTTTCTTTCCAGTTTAATATTATTTTCTAACCTATTTTGTTTTAATATATTTTCAAAATACCAAGATTTATAAAATCGTTATAATATTAACTATATATATGTAAATAGATAATTCATTTAATATCTTATAAAAAAATATATGATAAACAATAATTGAATATAATTATTCATTTAAAATATACACTAAAAAATGATTAAGAAAAAAACAAAAATAGAAACAAAGGATCAATGGTAAAAAAAACATTAACTAAGACTTATAAGCCAAATATCGAAAAAATAATTAGTTTTATTAACAAAAATATTTTAAAAAATCATAAAAAATAAAAAAATACTTATTGTTTTAAAACTTACATAGACGTTGTTTTTTTTTTTGGTGTTTTGCTCATGACTTCGACAGTATGTACGATGAAATTTCCTTTCATCTACAAAATTAAAAGGAAAAATATCAGAAATATATTTAATAATTAAAAATAAAAAACACATTTACCGTGGGTATGATCGGCGCCGTGAAACACTTACCCTACCTTTTTTCAGGTCTGGGAGGACAACATAAAATGTAGATCTAAATATTTTTAACCAGATATAGCAGTAACAACGCATGCAACTAACAAAGCAACACAGATCTATTGAAATATATGTTGTATATTTTCGAAACCTTGAAAAAAGAGCGATAAAATAAGAATATATGTATAACTTTTGAAAAAAAAAATCGGCCTTATATACCAGTTCTTAAACAAAAAACAAAACTTCAGCTTCAAACAAATAGAGTTTACTAGAAAATTACAGAAAAAAAATTTTAACAAATGTTCGATCAAAAAATAAAAAAATCGAAAAAATGAAGATATATACTCAAAAACCCTAATTTTTTCGAACTTAATCATAAAAATGTACGATGAAATTTCCTTTCATCTGAAAAAAAAAAGGAAAAATATCAGAAATATGTTTAATAATTAAAAATAAAAAAACACACTTACCGTGGGTATGATCGGCGCCGTGAAACACTTACCGTACCTTTTTCTCGTCCTAGGAGGACAACATAAAATGTAGATCGAATATTTTTAAGCGGATGTAGCAAAGAATAACAACGCATGCAACTAACAAAGCAACACGGATCTATTAAAATATAAGTTGTATATTTTGAAACCTTGAAAAGAGACCGATAAAATAAGAATATCGAAGATAATTTTTGAAAAAAAAAAAATCGGCCTTAAATACCAGTTCTTAAACAAAAACAAAACTTGACTTCAAACAAATAAAGTTTACTAGAAAATTACGAGAAAAAAAAAATTTAACAAATGTTCGATCAAAAATTAAAAAAATCGAAAAAATGAAGATATATACTCAAAAACCTCATTTTTTCGAACCTAATCGAAAATTTATATAGCCTCATCCGTAAATTTTCGATCGACAACATTTCCTCTTCGAAATACCAGATGTTTGAACTCAAAAACACCATTATTTCGAACAAAATCGAGAAACAGAGTAAAACATCACATAAAAAAATGTGACTGTACTCGCACAAAAAATAGATGGAAAAATCTTAACCAGCAAAACATTTCTTCGAGAGATAAAATATTGGGCAAGAATCAGAGAATAATCTCTGTGCCTATTCTCTCTCAGAAAAAAATGGTGAATCCACAAAACAAAACCCAATAATCGAAATCGAAACTTTGTGAAGGTAACAGAAATGAGGCAGAGAGAGAGAGAGAGAGAGAGTTGAATCGGTGAGGCAGAGAGAGAGTGAAAGGGTTTTGGGGAAATGGGGGTTTCAGTGGGCGGATTCTTGGGGGTGGGGTTGGGTGGTTTTGGGATAAGGTTTAAATTGTGTTTCTTCACAGAGTGAAGAATCCGCCCAATCCTTACCGTCCATTACTAAAATTTTGGACACGTGTCGCGATCTGGGGATAATGAAAAACCTGATGTGTGTTTTTTATATTATATATTTCTAAATACAAGAATGTAATTTTGGGTGATGGGCTTTTTATGTTGTATAAATGGGTTAATGTGATAAATTAATTTGAAGCCAATACAAAACTAAGGTCCAACAAGATATATTATGTGTAAAAAATGGGCTGGGATTTTTTAAGTTTTTAATCCAATTGTTTGTGTTTTGGGCTATGAATTTGCACCTATTTTAATTTGAATTTATAAAATTATGATGTGTTTATTTAAAAAAATTTGTGATTGTTTATAAAATTATATTTTAAAATTTTAAAATTTTTTTAAAATTGAAATTAATTTATAGTTAAAATATTAAACGTTTTTAATATTTAATTTCATTTTTATATTTAATATTTTATTTTATTATAATTAAAATCGGTAATTTTAATTAATTTCCTTAATTTCCTAAATTATTAAACAAATCAAATATTAAATGAAATTCATTATTTATATATTATGCATTTTTTTGGTTTATTTCGAAAATTTAATAATTATATAAGTTAAACTAATGGTTTATGAATAATGATTTGTATCTTAATGTTTTGTATTATATTTTTAAATGTTTTTATAAATTCAATATTGGTTTGTACAGGTTTAGCAGGCAACCCTTCTAATCTGGCATATGGAATTGAATTTCGAGCTTCGTCAAATAGTACTATTTATCAATTGTCAGGTTCACCGCTTAGTGACATCACAAATGGTATATTCAATATTTTATTTATTTATTTAGTCTTTAAAATAATAAATAATTCATATTATTTATTCCCTTTTTTTAATACGTGTAATTGAATTTGTTGCAGTCGTTGTTCCCAGCTTAAAAACTCGGCCTCGAAAAAATCTCAAGACTGTTAGCAATTCATTTGGTGATAGAGTTGTATCATCTATCAAGAGCACCTACAATACAACTGTGGTCATCGATCTTACGCTCGATGATAATGTTCAAACTGATACCATTGATGCAAATACTCTAATCACTGAAAATGTAACGACTGATGTAAATCAAACAAATTTGTTTGAGCATGTGTCCTTGACTACAATTGGTAATTATAACTATTTTATATTTTTTTAATGTAATTATTTAATTTAAATATTATTAAGATAATTAATAAATCATTACTTAATTTACGGACTCATGGGATGTCGATGATGCAACATACACTTGCCAATTTTGTGGTGCGTTATTTTGGTACGAAGAAAGGCTACAATCCCACGTAAAATCCAAAAATCCTCAATATTCCATGTGTTGTGTTCATGGAATTATTCAGCTTCCTTCTATCAAACAACCACCTCATGTGCTTCATGAATTATTATTTGGAGTTAGTGATAAGAGTAGGCATTTCCAAGAAAATATAAGATCGTATAATAATATGTTTTGTTTCACATCAATGGGAGGCAAAATCGATACTGATATAAATAAGGGACAAGGTCCTCCAATTTTTCGCTTGCATGGACAAAATTATCATCTTATTGGTAGTTTATTTCCATCGAATGGTTCCACTCAAAAATTTGCACAGATGTACATATATGATACAGATAATGAAATCTCAAATAAAGCTAAATTGTGTGAGGTTAGATTTATTTTTAATTTTAAATTGGATAATATTTTGTTATTTTTACTCTATTCACTAAAAATATTTTAATATTTTTTTGTAGACAAGGAAGTGAAACTAATAATTTGCATGAAGATATTGTAGGTGATCTAAAAAAAATCTTTGGATGAAAATAATATTTTGGTGAAGACTTTTCGAATGGCCAAAGACAAAATACAACAATCTTCAAATTCTGATGTTCGATTGCGTCTAATAGGTGCCCGAAATACTGATGCAAGGAGGTACAATTTGCCTTCAAGTTCAAGTTCTTTGCTTTGATTGTTGGTGATTTTCATCATGCTCTGGTGAAAGGGATATTGTGGTTGAAACGAAAGCAGGATATCTGAAACGCATAAATGAGTTGAATGCCTCTTATCTGGATTTGCAATATCCTTTGCTATTACCTTACGGTGAAGATGGGTACAGAGAAGACATCCCGTTCTCTGAATTGAAGAAATCAAGTCTAGGGGGGAGAAAAATAATAAGCGTTCGTGAATTCTTTGCATATAGATTACACGACAGATTAATAGAATCTTCGAAAATTCTATCATCGCGTAGATTGTTTCAACAATTTGTAGTTGACGTTTATACAATGGTAGCATCGTCACGATTGAAATATATTCGCTTGCATCAAAAAAAGTTGCGTTGCGATATATATAAAGGCTCTGTTGGATGCTGTGTTGAATGGAGACATCAATCCAAGTACTCAAGGAAAACGTATTATATTACCCTCGATTTCACCGTGCGGTGCACGATTCATGATACAAAGCTATCGAGGATGCAATGGCTATTTGTCGTTGGGTGGATATTCGATTTATTTATAACATTTACTTCCAACCCAAAGTGGCCGAGAGATTGTTCGTTTCCTTGAGAATAAGAATCAATCCTTTAGGATCGACCCGATATTGTTTGTAGAATCTTCAAAGTTAAGCTAGATGCTTTAATCAAAGATCTTGGCAAAATGAAATATTTGGGGAAAGTAGTAGCAGGTTATGAGTTATTATTTTTATATTATTATATATATTATATTATTATTATTATGATCATTACGTTTAAATGTTTTTAATCATTATATAATTTTTTGATTTCACGATTTTATTCATTGCGATTGTATACACGATAGAATTTCGAAACGTGGATTGCCTCATGCTCATATATTACTATTTCTAGCTAAGGAATACAAGTTTCCAACCGCAAATTTGAAATAGATAGAATTATATCAGTAGAAATACCGGCATTTGGCATCGATCCATGTTATTATGCGGCGGTGAGAGACTTTATGATTCATGGTCCATGTGGTGATGTAAGAAAAACTCACTCCCGCATGTCCAAGGTCGTTGTACAAAGCATTTTCCTAAAAAATTTGTTGATGCTACAACTATTGATGAAGAAGGTTATCCACGTTATAAGCATCGGGATAATGGGAGAATAGTCGAGAAGAATGGTGTACCTCTTGACAACAGATATGTTGTTCCTCATAATCGCCGATTGCTACTCAAGTACGGTGCTCACATTAATGTGGAGTGGTGCAATCAATCAAGATCGATTAAGTATTTGTTTAAATATGTGAATAAGGGGCACGATCGTGTGACAGCTTCATTCTATCAGAGTACAAATGATGACGAATCAGAGAAACCCGTCGAAGAAATCAACATGTTCAACGATTGCCAGATATGTTTCGTCATGCGAGGCAGCGTGGAGATTGTTGGGATTTGAACTCCAGTATAAATACCCTTCCATTGAACGCCTTAGTTTTCATCTTGAAAACGAGCAGAGCATTATTTTTCATGATTCGGAACGAATAGATGACGTCCTAAATAAAAGTCTTTAAAGGAAAGCATGTTCTTGGCATGGATGGAAGCCAATAAGATATATCCTGAAGCAAGAGAGCTGACTTATGCCGAAGCTCCGACAAAGTTTACATGGAAATAGCCAATCAGGAAGTGGGTGCCAAGAAAAGCTGGAAAATCTATGGGACGAGTCTTTTATGTGCCTCCCGGTGCTGGTGATATGTACTATTTGAGGTGCCTCATCAATGTAGTATGTGGTGCCACATGTCATGATGATTATAAAAAGGTTAAAGGGGTTCAACACTCTTCATATCGTGACGCTTGCTATGCTCTTGGTTTGTTGGAAGATGATAGAGAGTACGTTGATGGCATCACTGAAGCGAGTCACTTGGCGTCTGCAGAATCTCTACGGATTATGTTTGTCTCATTATTGTCGGGTGATTCTTTGAGCATGCCACACATGGTGTGGGATAAATCTTTGGGGAACATCTTTCGAGATGATATTCTATATAGACAACGAGCTCTTATGCGAAATCAAGGTATTACAATGATTTTCCAATATATTTAATTAAACTTTTATTTATGCGTATTTGTTGATACTAAAAATGGGATCCATATTTGTTTTATTAAAATTTTTCCATTTTATTCTTTTGTATAGAGCTGATATTGAGTGAGAATGAAATCAAGAATCTGGCATTGGTGGAAATTGAGAAACTAATGAGAAGTCGCAGCAGGAGCCTACGTGAATTTGATACAATGCCATTCCCAGATTTTGATGGTTTTGAAATTAATCAGAATAGATTGATATATGATGAGTTAAGGTATGATCGTAATTTGTTGCTTGCGAGCACCAAAGCCTTCTTTCAAAGATGACGGACGAACAACATCAAGTGTATTCCAAAATTATACGTGTCGTTGAATGCAACGAAGGTCGTATGTTCTTTGTATATGGATACGGAGGTACTGGAAAAACATTTTTGTGGAGGGCTTTATCTTCTAGGTTGAGATCTGAGGGACAAATTGTTCTAAACGTGGCATCGAGCGGCATAGCAGCCCTTCTCTTACCCGGTGGAAGGACCGCGCATTCTCGATTTGTTATTCCGTTAAATCCAAATGAACAATCACGTGCAATATCAAACAAGGAACCCCGCTTGTGGAATTGATCGTTCGTTGTAAACTTATAATTTGGGACGAAGCACCAATGATGAATAAGTATTGCTTTGAGTCGGTGGACCAATCATGCGAGATATTATGCAGCTTGAGAACCCACAAAATCTCCATGTCCCTTTTGGAGGTAAAACTGTCATTTTCGGTGGGGATTTCAGACAAATCTTACATGTTGTACCCAAGGGCACACGACAGGACATTGTTAATGCCACAATAAATTCTTCCTACTTGTGGGATTATATTACAGTCCTCAGACTGACCAAGAATATGCCTCTTCAAAGTCTTGGACAAACTGATGATTATTCTGAGTTGGTTAAGTTTTCTGAATGGATAGCAAGCATTGGAGATGGAACAATCGGAGAAGAAAGTGATGGTTACTCCACTATTGATATTCCTGAAGATATTTTGCTCGAGGCAACTGATGATCCGATTGGAACTATTGTTGAAGATACCTATCCAATGTTTAGAGATGTCATTGATGATCCGACCTATTTGAAGGAAAGAGCTATTTTGGCACGTACAATTGATGTTGTCGAGTCAATTAATCAATATATGATGTCTTTGAACTCATCCGAAGGTCAGACGTTTTCGAGTTCTGATAGCACCTGTAAGTCAGATTCTAATGTGGATTTCTTGCATGATCTGCACATGCCGGAATTTCTAAATGGTATAAAATGCTCCGGTGTGCCGAATCATGAATTGCATCTGAAGGTTGGGACTCCTGTTATGCTATTAAGGAACATAGACTATTCGATTGGATTGTGCAATGGTACAAAATTAGTGATTACGAGACTTGGCAAGCATCTACTTGAGTCTAAAATCTTAACTGGTGCCAATGCTGGTCATAAGGTGTTGATTCCCCGAATGACACTAACGCATTCAGACCTTAGGATACCATTCAAGTTTCAGCGTAGACAATTTTCTCTAATTGTTTCGTACGCAATGACCATTAACAAGAGCCAAGGACAATATCTCTCCAATGTGGGTCTCTATTTGAAAAATCCGGTTTTCAGTCATGGTCAATTATACGTTGCTGTATCTCGAGTTACGAATCCTAAGGGGCTGAAAATATTAGTTTGTGGAGACAATAATTCAAAAAACAAACAAACACGAATAATGTTGTGTACAAGGAAGTATTCCAAAATGTGTAATTATTTTTGTTTTGGGAGGAATGTGTAATTATTGAATGTATTTATTAACTTGATTTATTTTTCTCGAGTTTGTATTTTTCAATTATATGTTCTTATTTATTTTAATCTTTGTATATACAAATACTTTACATTCAACAACACATTTCATCACATCTCGTCGTCGCATGCGAAGGGTCGTACTAGTTGGTAATAATGATGATGATTTTGACGGATATTTTTTTTTGAAAAATGAGTATAAAATCAGTGGTGGGAGAAAAAGTGAAAGTGAGTGAATAATGTAATTTCTGGAAAAATTTCATAACCATTCACATTTTGAAGTAAAAAAAATTATCTAGCAGAACAAAAATAGAAAATTTTCATAACCAATCGCTACCTCAGCATTTTTTGTGTAGTTTTTGAATCGTCTTATGATGTGTTTAGACTTAAAAGAACAATATGTTTTTATTTAAAAAAAGAACAATATGCTTTTGATTTTAACAGATTTTGGTCTTAAAAGTATTTTTACTTTAAGTTTGTAATATGTTTAAAGTAACAATATAGTTTTGATAATTTATATGGTTTGCTTATGTTTTTGTCTCATTAGAGAATTCTTTTGTTAAAAATAAAATTGAATTTTTTCTTGAAAAATATGGGTTTTGGATCTGAAAAATATGCGTCTGAAACACAAACGTGTCTATTTTATTGACAAATTTGGATTTTTAGTTTGACTCGGATTCCATTCAAAAGTCGACAAATCCAATTCGATTAAATTCGATTCGAAATTAATCGAATTAGGATCGAATTTCGAATTGAGGTTTTAAAAATTCCAATCGATTAATTCGATTCGAGGAAGTCAAAGAATTCGATTCGATGAACACCCCTATTCTGCAATTGATGATTGTTCATCGACATGAATCAAAATCATCATATTGATTTTCGTTGTTTCTCTATAATATTGCACCTGTTTTTCTGTTTTTCTTTGTAATTTTGAAGATACGTTGTTGGCAGCGGGTATGAAAAATTCTGATCCAAATTAGAGAGATGGAAGGAGGCTTTTATGGAAGGAGGATTATGGTTGATTTTGTTTCTATGTATGTAACTGTTTTCCTATAAATACATTATTAATTAATTGTGTATTGACAATCTTACCCTGTAACGACCCAATTTTATGAAATTAAAGTACTCTAAAAATATTATTAAGAAAATAAAAAATTATAAATTAAAGTGATCCCAATAACTAACAAAAAGTCGATTTATAATTTTTAATTCTTACAGAAAAAAATATAATAATAATAATAATAATAATAATAATAATAATAATACATCTTCCAAATTAAATATCCAATAATTATCCAAGCATAAACCAGAAAAAAATTAATAGGGGTGAGCTTCATCTCACTCAGTAGGGATATATCTGTCAATATTTAATATAACATGAAAATCATTCACATAATTACACAACAATAAATTCATTAATTTCCTCTTTTTCCTCTAACTGGCCAGTTACTGCATATAGCAATATTGTGGGTTCACCCCGAAGATACTTTTGATGCCGAACCCTTTTCATGGCCCCTAGCTTGTATGAATTTATTTCCTCTTGATATATATTGCATTAATAAAATACAATCATGAAACATTAAATAAAGACAAATAATATAGAAATCTCTACCTTAATAATCGCAGATATTCGATGAATCCTAGTCCTCGATCCCTTCGTTTTCTATTGTAGAGAATTGAAAAAATTGTGAAAACTTATATGGGTTATTCATGTATTTATAGGCTGATTTTTATTTTTATTTCTATATTTTTTCCAAAACCTAAATTAACCCCAAACTTACCCCTAAATTAATCTCTAAACTAACTCCTAATCTAACCCCTAAAATAACTCCTAAACTAACCCCTAAAATAATTATGGTTATCACATACCCTTTAGGGGATTAAATTAATTATCTAATGTATTATTAATCCATTTAATCCTAATCTTTGGTTATTATAGGAAGATGGTTGAGATTAGTTCACAATGTCTCATTGCATGTTATGGTCTTACTAGATCTAACCTCTATATATATATATATATATATATAGGATTTGGTTCAAATGAGACCACCCTCTCTAGGTGAGACAATGTGGACTCATCTTACCCATTGATCTTAAAAAATGAAGAGATGTGATTAATTCAGTTTTTTTTAATTATTTCCTAATTTTCGCTGATTTTAAGGGTAAGATTGTAATTTTGTAATTCAAAATAGTGGTCCCAGCGGATTTTATGGGTTGAAATTGACACTGCTTAGGATTTTATGGCGGAATTTAAGGAACCTGTTTTCTTTCCAAATATTTTTATTTTACAAAGATAGTTAGGGTTCTTCTACAAAGATAATTAGACATCAAATAATGCATATTTAGTTATTTTGTTGGCACTTTTTTCTGAAAATAAGACATAATTGAATATAACGTCTTTGCATATGTAGTTATACTACACTCGCATAAATAGGTTCAATATAATGTATATTTAGTTATGAAAATGGGATGTTGCTTTTGGAAATTATAAAAATGGGACGTTACATAATGTCTTGCATATTTAGTTATTCCACAATGCAAAGATAGTTTCTAGATAATACATAGTTAGTTGATTTTGTTGCATAGTTTATGACGTCTTGCATAGTTGGATATATTGTACTACATATTAGCTTTTTTACGTTGCATAGATAGTTTTCGGATAATGCATATTTAGTTGAGTTTTGTTGCATATTTAGTTTTCGAACTCACTGCTTCGTTATTTCTCTATTGCACCGATTTTTCTTGTTTTTTCTCTGTAATTTTCGAGTTCTTCACGACTTTTCTTTATTTGCGTTAATGGAGGAATGAGAGACAGAGAGAGAGAGAGAGAGAGACGTGAGATTGAGAAAATTGGGAGATGTATGAGAGAGAAAGAGATTTGATTCTATTTTGTAACTAACTTGTCATGTTATTTTACCCATTGATTAATAGTGGGGGATGGTCGAGATTAGTCCATTGTGTCTCACCTAGAGACATGGTCTCACTTGATCCTCCCCTATATATATATATATATATATATAGGGTGGGGATCATGTGAGACCACCCTCCTAGGTAAGACCATAGGACCAAACCTACACCATCAAAAAAATAAATCAATGGCCAAGATAAAAATAAATCTATACAGCAATTCATATGAAAGTATACATCAGAGAGGGTAAAATAGGAATCCAGGAAATTAAATATAGTAACCGCTTCCTAAAAATTAGGGACGTGATCTTATATTGATCACGTCCCCATAATCAAGCGATTCACCTTTCCTTTCTTTCCCTTCCCATTCAAACCTGCAAATTATTCAAATATGGCAACAGAATCATGCAGCATTTAATGAAAAGTATACAATTCCATTAAACTAACTATACATTAAACATTACTAAGTATACAATTACACTAAACTACCTGTACATTAAAACATTACTAAGTATACAGAAATATTTAACTAAGTATACAATTACATTGAACTAACTATACATTAAAATATTACTAAGTATACGAAACATTTAACTAAGTATACAATTATATCTTGAACTAATTACACAATTCCACTTGAATTACTTATATAACTAAGTTTACAATTCCATTGAACTATGTATAAAAATTCACGAGAACTAAGTATACAAATTCACTAAACTACTTATATAACTAAGAATATGATTGCCTTTGAACCAAGTATACAAATCCACCGAACTAAATATACAATAATATATGACTAAGTATACAAGTCCACTGAACTAAGTATACAATAAAACGACTGTTCACAAGTATGGCGGAAAGAATTTTGAAAAAACGCTTGAAGTGGATGATTTTTCCTCCCTAAAAATCGGGTAACTGGAAAGGTAGGATTATGTTTCCTTAAAAATAGCTAATAATCGTCCAATTAACAAAACTGATTAAATATAAAAGTACAATTATACCCTTATAAGTCTAAATTAACTAAATGATCTACACCATCCAAAATTTTAAATCAAGAGTCCATAAGTGTTCTTATAGACTACCTAAATGGATTGGTCTCATTTGAATCAATTCCTATATATATGTGTGTAATAATTATAATAATATTAATGACGATATCAAGATATGACGGTCTCATTCATCTTCAAATAAAAATACACTGATCTCTACTCGGTGACACTCCACCAGATGTACGCATGTGACACTCCACAAGATCTATTACGTACTAATGGTATATATATATATATATAATGTGATTATAATTTTTTGATATTTCATAATAGGCTTATTTGCAAAATTGGTCCCCTAGCTTCAGAGAGGTGGCATTTTAGAACTTTTATTTTTTCACTTTACAAAATAATATTTTATTTTTTATTAAAAAAAAGCAGATTAGGTACAAAAATTTCCGAAAATATGGAAATTGGACGAAATTTGATGATGTGGCCATCACATCATCACCCGAATTGTGGATTTCTAATTTTTCGGTGGATTAGTGATGGATTTTGACTGAGTCTGTGATGCATTTTGCATAAAACTATTACGTGCGCATTTTGCATCCAAATCAGCATCCACGTCAATAATTATTCCGAAAATTGAACAATCCACAATTGGGGTGATGATGTGGCAACCACGTCATTAACCCGGTGATTTTTGTCCTTAATGTGCCACGTCTTTTAGTTGAAGTCCTATTTTACTAAGTGAAAAAATAAAAACCCTAAAATGACACCACTCTAATGTTACATGACTAATTTTACAATTAAGCCTTCCTAATGTGATGTGCTCAAAATTACATAATATAGACCAAGAACTTCAAATGTAGTACTTCAATCACAATTATGCCTGAATTGACACGATGACGTCTGAATTGAGGGTTACCACTCTCAAGTCAGTAAAAAATTCGACATACATTATTCAATCACATACATAATTAAAAAAAAATGCAAGTGTACGTAACCTAAAAATTGCCTCTTTTTTTTGACACCTAAAAGTTGCCTTTTTATAATAGTCCACTTCGAGGATAGTGAAATGGGATAATTACAGAAATAGCCCTGAGGTTTGGGCTAATTACAAAAAAACCGAGAGATGTTTCAAAATTACAAAAAGCCCCTTCAAGTTTCATTTTGTCTTAAATTTAAGGACGTAACTGTATCAGGAGGTTTTTTGAAATATTTTTTGACTATGAAGGGGAAAATGTAAGCCGGAATTAAACCTCAATAGATTTTTTGTAATTTTCAAAGAACCCTGGGTTTTTTTGTAATTAGCCAAACTTTAGGGGTTTTTTGTAATTATCCCTAGTAAAATTAAGGAATGATTCATTTACCTTGTCGTAGATATGGCGGCAAATCTCCAAAAGTTCATGTTTCTAAGAATCTTAATTATCAAACTAAGATTCTTTCTCTTTCTTAAAAAAAAAGACAAAAACTAAGATTCTTTATCATTAATTGTGCCTATGTTTTCCTGAGTAATTAATACTTGTCTAATGATTACTGTAAGATTTTACTACAGAACCATCATTGATTATTTTGGTTTTTATTCAATTGTTATATTATGCATGTGTCACAAAAAAATTCTAGAATTAAATGAATTTCTTTCATTGATGAAAAGAAACTTACAACTGATTACAATAATGAGTGAAAAACAGTGCAAGCCCTATATGATCATAAACTTATATTAAAACAAAAAATTTAAACTTAAATAGATCTAACTGATCCGTAGATCAGAACTTCACAACATACGCGCTGGACAAAATACATATCAAAGATGATCTTGCTTCTGTCACATATCGTCGTGTAATGAGTCATCTGATCTTATGAACAAAATTTCACACATGGAACAAACTTACTAACTGGAAAAAAATCACATACTAGAGACAAATAAAAGCCACCTGTTGAGGATAAATTTATTTCGATTATTAAAAGCAATGAAAATTATTTTCTCCATCCTTCGTAGGAGGATGGTGAAGAAAAATAGGAGGAATATGGAGTAGCAAAAGGGGCTAGGATTTTGAGAGAAGAAAAAGCATGTGTCACAAAATTATTACTATCACATGCCTAAATAAATAAATTTTCTGGAATATATATTTCAAGTTATTATTTTGGATAATATATTACATTTTTCGGAATAATATAATGGAAGTTAATTATTTTATTTTATTACATTATCATTTACACGCATCATTATAATTTACAAGCTTATTACTTGACCATTATTTTAATAAGTGCTACGAAATTTGCCGACAAAGTATCAGTAAAGTAATGATATTTGTAGTTAGAAATACTAGTCTAGCTTGGTGCATGTGGAAGTAATGTCGAAAACACCATTCACCATTATGCATACACGCTTTTCTTTCTATTATTGTTTCTTTTTTATCTTTTGTCAATCACTTTAAACTAATTTCAATTTGGAATTATATCTGCTTGAACTTAATTTGGGACACTAAGAATTAAACTGAAAATGAAAAAATATTTATCTCAATATTATGAGATACAGATTGATTAATCTCTTGCCACTAATTACACCTTACCTAAAAGGAGTATATATTAAATAGTTATGGTATTAATAATGCGAAATTATGACAATTACATTAATTTCTTGAGTTTCAAAAATCTATGAAATTGACGTTCATTGATATATAGTACCATGGCTTGAATTAAAGCGACCAACTTATATGTACTACATAATTAATGAGACCACATGACTAATTTAAAGTCAATTGCTTTCATCATCAAATTAAGTCCCCATCTGCCATTAACTTGCTTAACTAGAACATAAATTACTTTGTACCACAAAAGGAAGTTAATAAATTACAAACCATCAAACAATTAATAAGTGTTACATATGAAAGACAATTTTTCAGACTTTTAATTTATATAAATATAAATAATATAGTACTACTATATATCACTACAAGAAAACAAGAAAATTTCAGCAGAAAATATCTATTAGAATTTGCCGGTTTTAGTTGGAATTATCGATTCAATGGAAATTCCAACAAAAATACATTGTTGGTAATGGTCGTTGGAATGACAAAATTCCAATGAAAATTCCAACGAAAAATATTCCAACGGTACTTTCCAATGGTATTTATCCATTGAACTCCAACGGTTTTTCCAATTGTGGTTCCAATGAAGTTATACCATTAGAATTTAGTTCAATGGTATATCCATTGAAATATATAATCATTTGTAAAAACTCCAATTGTTGAGTTATACCATTGGAATTTAGTCCAATGGTAATTCTAATGGTATATATCCATTTGAATATTGAATCATAATTATCTATATTTTTAACTTCCCAGGGGTCACCCAATCAATTTACCCTAAGTCAAGCAAGCTTAACAATGTAGTTTCGATATGATTGACTCAAGAAAAGAAAATATATTTTATCGATATGAGTAATATTATCAAATCATTTAACCTATTGAAATTTTTCAACAGTAATGGAATTTGCAATGGATCAGAATTTTCCAACATGTTGTAACGCTGGAATATCCGTTGGAATTTTAAAAACTCCAACTGAAATCCCAGCGATCAATTCCAACGTTTTGTTTACTGTTGGAATTTTTGTTGGAATTTTCCCATGGTATACTTTAGTGATGGAATTTATGTTGGAATTTTTAAGATTCCAACAAAGTATTTTCAATGGATTATTCCAACGTTTTTGTTATTATTGGAATTCTTGTTGGAATTTTACAATGGTTTGATGTGGTGTCGGAATTTCTGTTGGAATTTTAAATTCCAATGGGAATTCCAACACTTTAACCAATGGTTTAGTTTATTATTGGAATTTTCCGTGGTATAATATAGCATTGGAATTTCCATTGAATTTTAAAAATTCCAACAAAATTCTATTTTGTTGGAGTTATTTTAATGTAATTGGACTGTTTCTTGTAGTATGTATATATAAATCGTTCAAATGTGTGCTTTAACAATCTTAAAATCATATATTTTGTTGTATTTGTTAGAATTTAAGGCATTAATATTAATTAAAATGACCAGATTCAAATAGTGTTGTAAGTTATTATTATAACACTCAAACAAACAACACATCCACACAAATGGGAAATAAAATAACACGATGATTTTTAACGTATTTAGATTCCTCAATCTTAATGCACGAGGCCATACTCGGAGAAAAACAATTCACTATTAGGAAAACATAGTTTATTACAAATACAAATAGATTTACGAATAAATAAAGACTCTCTTTTATGAATTCATCAACTCTTGTATTCAACTAATCTCGATAGTTTCTTCCAAAAACTCAAATATGTTGGAATCTCTCTAACTTCAAAAACCTTGAATGGTTGAGTCGATGCACACCGTAGATCTTCACCTTCTTCTCCGAAGAATAACAAAAGTGAAAAATGATTTTCTTGAAAAAGAACTTGTAAGGTCAATATAATTTTACTCGTGTGTCTTCTTCAATGACTTACTTCACCTTTTATAGCCTTCAAAAAATATCTTCCTATTTTCTAGAAGACGTTTCATGCTACAAAAGGAAATCGAAGATAACAAAATCATTTCCTTGTGGGTGAATGACATATACACAAGGAAAGTGATTAAATATGAATAAATTGCATTTAATGAGGTTTGAATCAAATAAGATTAAACAATCCAAGATTTCGGCAACATGCATGTAAATTGTAATAGAAAATATGTCAAATATCAAAACACAAAATCGGCATAAAATCCGCCCATATTATGTGCAACCAATGTTGCATCACTTGTTCTGACACGAAAACTCACGTTGTGCACAGAGACCAAATTTGCCAAACATACAAACATTAACAATCTTCCTTTTGGGTATTTTCGGTCAAAACATACTTTATAGAATAATATCATAATGAAAAAACGAGTGATGCAACGCTCAAGACAATATCCTGCAAGTTAGCACATTTCAAGATAGATCATGCATACATAGTTCAAAAGCATCCAACAACTTGTCAAATCAAATCAAGTACAACACTAGTACTAGAAACTAGAAACACAAGATAAACATCAATATGCGGTCGGTTTTAATCGAGATATTCTCTTCATTTGACTCCCCAGTCTGCATCATCCTCATTTTCATATTCCCACTTAGAAGCGGCGATCATCTTCCTCTTCCTCTTCACTAGACTCCCGCTTAGAGTGTGCGGTGCATTCTCTTCCTCTATATCTTCATCTGCGGTGGTTACGTCGGCCAAGTCATCAAGACCAAGATCTACTCCCCTTTTTGGCAACAAAGGTGCCAAAGGAGTATTGTTAGAGGGTGCGAAGTTGCTAAAGAAAATTGAGAGCTTCCATCTTTTTGGAGGTCCTAACTTAATTTGATTTTCTCGCTTTAAAACTCGGCTAGAAGTCGTGCTTCAAAGACAGAGTTAGCAAGTTTTGGAACACTTGAAGAAGGACCAAGATCGAGTGCCGGAGGAGCGAGAAGTGGAAAGGATCAAGTCATTGATCTTTGAGCTTTTAATTTTGAGAAATGATGATGGGACCGGAACATCAACTAAGTCCTCCAAAGCCTTCTTTTTGAAACCATGAGATACAAGCACCTTGTAAATTGAAAAAGGCAAAGGAAGTATACCATACATCTTGATGTAACCAAAGATGAGTCTCAATGATGTTATATATTGTAAGCCCGTTTTGTTCCAATGCGGTATAAGCGTAAATCGCTTGATCCATGGTAATCGAGGAGGAATTTTTGCTTGGCGTCCATTGTAGATAGCAATCTTGTGCGGAAAGTACACTTTTTTGTCAAGTCCTTGGCCTTGAATTTCTCTTGCTTGGTAGGCTAGACTTGTACCACACCTCCACTTAGAACCTTTGCAATTCCATCCATATCGGAAGGAAGACCAATATTATCAACATTACTTCCTTCAAGACACCAAAGATATCTTCGGTGTGAATGAGTACACTTTCTTTCTCACCTAAACAGATCCATACTTAGCGAGAATCATGATCGAAACCTAAGGGGCATATTACAATAAAATTCCCTTACAAACCTATCCACATAAGAGCCAATATTAGTAACAAACACAAACAGTCCCACTTCCTCAAGAAGAGACAAAATTCCATAATGTGATCATTTATCCTAATAGGCCTTTCACAAATTTCCCTTTGCACAACATCTCCCCGTGAGCTTCTTTTCTCAAGTGAGAATAGAAAGCGAGAAAACATACATTTACCTTCATCAAGTTCGAGTCCGAAGGCTCATGCTCAATTGTCGGACTTAGTGTGGGGACCGGATGTTTCAACACTTGGTGTCGGACCTTTAGTAGCAAGATCTTAAGGTCCGGCATCTTTTTCTCAATCTCCCAGTCGAGCTCTCGGTTTCATCCTTCAAAGAAGAACCATCCTCGGAGGGTTCATTGTCTCTCTCTTGAACAGAAGTTTGTCAAGAGGATCCTCCTTGGGATTTCATCCTCGAGAATCGAAAACGCCATTTGCCTAATAATCCGTTTGGAGGGTCTTTTAGAAGATACACTCCCCTGCATTTTCCTTTGAAGCTTTGTCTGTCTCTCTTACGAATATGTTGTCCTCATCACTTTTTCGATTATAGGTTTTCAAAACTTTGATCGGCGGTCGAACAGAGTGGAAGGAGGAGAAGTCATTGGTGGTTCATTAACATTACCCATGGAAGAAAACCCTTGTTATCTTTCTTCGGAAGAAAACTCTCGACACTACTTGGCTTGTCACGCACTAGGGTTTGGATCGATCGGAGAAGAAATGTTCAAATAAACTTTGAGGATGTGTCCCTCGGATGTCTCGACACCAAATTAAATACCTTCAACTCCACCAACATTTTGAACTTGTTGGGCGGGAGTAGGGTTTGTAACAGAATATTCTTTCTGGTTCTCCTTCGATTTTGAACACCCTCTCTCAATTCACGAAGAATTTAATCTCTAGTTGAACCATCTTTAATATATGTGAGGAATTCGTAAAATAAATTCAAACAAAGGCACAAGATTTTTCTAGAATACATGGATTAGAGATAAATAAGAAGTATCCTTGTACGGAAACACAAAAATGGTCATATTATACTTGAGAAGGAAAGTATATAGAAGATAGAGATCAACCGCCATAATGAGTGAGAGACAATTGGCGGCTATCAAGCGGTTCAAGAAAAACTTCCCAATCGCTAATTTGAAATTCAAATATTTTGAGAAAGTTCCATAAATCGAGAGGGTGCATTAAGTCCAAAAATAACACCGATAATAAACACCTTTTATTGAAGACAAATTTAAGGGAAAATCATTCCACATATAGTTCTCCAATCGAAACAACTAAGAAGATATTTTCCATAAGCCCAAAAATATGATCATGAATGATGCCTAGAATGATGTATTTATTTCGAGGCAAGATTAAAAAGGCTTCAGCGTTTAAGTGTCGTAACTCGGTGTTGTACCACCTTTTCAAAAACACCACCATACAAAGTCGATGGATCAAAATTCTTTTCCCAATATAGAGATTCTTTTGAGTGAAAGGAATATGCGAAAAAACATTAGGAAGTCGGTAGCTTTCGCTCCAAAATATGGGTAGCTCTTTCTCGAGAAGATCATGATAGAATTCAAGCATATAAAAGAGCGGATAATAGTTCACAAATCGAATAGCTTTCACACTCAATGAATAGGCGGTTTTTCCATCAAAGGCTTTAAAAAATACATCTTTCAGTTGAAAAAATTCATTCTATTTGCAATTTGATCCACAATTATTTTTAGGCAAATGTTAGCTCAAATGGGTACTCAAATGAAAGACATCAATAAACGAAATTAGCCATAGAATGATCTTAACAATGCACAATGACTAATGCATAAGAAATAAGATCAAAATATGTTGCAACACATCAAGAAGGAGAAATGATGCACGTGGTGTTGCAACACTAAAGCTCACACCGCCGCCGAGAGCACAGACACCCAAGGACTATTTTAGGGAATTAACCTTTGAAAGTCGAGGGCTTTGGTCACTACAAGAATTTCAGCTAATAATGACAAATATTTAGTGAGGGTATGATAAAATCATCATTAAAAGCCTGATACACGAGGTTTTAATGAGGGTAAAAAATAGTGGTAGTTAAAAGAATTGATTATTAGTGAGGATTGCTTAATTTTCTAGTTATTGGTAACTGATCCCGTCACTATTTGTGTAAAAAAAGAATCCTCTCATTATTGGTTACAAAATTTTAGGCGCCATAAATTTCCACCATATATACTTTTAGATTTTATTTAAAAACATTATCACTATTTATTAAAAAACATTTATCATTATTCTTTTATAAATTAACTTTTCATTTTTCCGTGGGCATGATTATGAGTGATTGAAATTTAGTTAACCGATAACATACCAATATAAAAATCAAAACTCAGTATTCAGTTTCTACTTTTATTTTCTATTGTATCAAATACCTAATTAATATATTATTTATTTAGCTAGGTTAATATATATTTAAATAAAAAAAGAAAAGAAAAGTATAGAAATCCACAGTCCCCCTTTTCTCATTCTCAATCTCGCCTTCATCTCTCTTTCAGTTTCTCTTCCTCTCTCAACCCTTCCCTCTCGTGTCGGTGATGTTGCATCAAGCCTGTGCACCCACCGCGAGAGTGACTAGTGGCCCACCCCCATCCGTGCGGTGATGTATAAACTTGTGAGAAGAAAGTTTTAATTTCAATGTTTTACCTTCACTGGTGTGCCTGTTATCTTTCTGGGTATTTGGTTGTCAATAATTTGGTGTTTCTTTTTGTGTAGTTATGTGCCTATGTTACAATAATCTTTCAGGTTTGAATCTTGATCGGGAAAGTTCACCTGCAATAGTACAGCTTAAAGGTCTGCTCTTGATGTAAATTGATATTTGTTTTCGTAATTTTTTCATTTATTAAGTTTCTTGCATAACTTATACTTAGGATTTGGAGGGTTTGAAATCAAATGTAACTGTTATATATAATTCTTTCTTTTCTTTTTAGGAGAATATTTGTATGTTTTTCGTACCAGTGACTTGAAATTGGCTCCTTGGACAAGTCCGAGATGAGATTGGGAATGACTATGCTTTAAAATAAATCTTATAAGTTGGTGTTTAGTTCTCTTAGTTTAAAAGAGAGTGAGAGTGGCTTATAATTTCTAGAGTCTAGAAATTTGTGATCATTACCAAATGATGTACAAGTAGTGTGATAGTGTGCACATTTGACTATTTTAGTAAATTTAATTACATCATCAGTAGGGAGTTATCATTAATGGGCTATGCAATATTCCCTTCTCAATTCAAAGCTCAAGCAACTTGATAATTTGTAAGTTAATTGAAGTGCACTTATCTTCTTGTTTCATTATTGTTTGCTTCTACCTGTGGATATATTACACGCTTCTATGCTTATGGATAATTACTAATCTCACTTCTTAGTATCGAAGTTTGTGTGTACTTGTTTTATCTTTACTTTGCTTGAAAAGATTTTGAAGATATAATAACCAGTTAAATGGTTCAATCCCCTCAATGCTCTTTTAACTAGAAAATTCTTGGAATATGTACTCTTCAACTTATTTAAATTCTATTGTGATCGTGAATGATTTCGTTGATGTGATTTCAAATTCATTGTTATTGGGATTTGGCTCAAAACAAGTTGAGTAGAGAAATACCAAGACTATTATATTGGAATCTATTTTTCATTACCTGTGAGTTAGACTAATTTATCTTCTTAAATTTAGCCCTCGTTATCCTAAAATGGATTAACTATATGATTAACCATGGTCATACTATTTTTTCCTTCAACATTGGGGTTGAGGGGAACAACCTACAAGCTTCCTTTATCCCTTGGTATGTATCGTAATTAGTGCTTGTGGTATTTATAAATAACCTCTTACTCGTCTAATCACTTAAAGCTCCAAATATATTTGACATTATTTAGTTGAAAAGGAATTTGTTGGTGTTAGGGATTTCTCAAAAAACTTTTATGCCGAGATTCCATTTTCTCCAAGTTGCCTTGCAATATTATAAGTGCTTTATTTGTTCCTGTGACGTTGACTTTCTAACCAATGAGTTCCAAATTTTATTTCCCTTATTAATTTGTTATTTTTTCCAGATATCTAAGTTACAATATATGGAGAAGAACAACCACACCAATTCCTTAGAAATTTAACGTACAGAGAAATTGTAAGTAATGTCGGTATTATCTTCTTTAGGACAATTAGATGAATTACTTGCCTATATATGTCAAACTTTCTTATTTTTGTGTCTAAATTCACATTGTTCTAGATTGAGATGAGTAAAATCTTTGTTATACCCTTGTTTTCCTTTCACTATATTATATGAAATTAATAGTTGTAACGCATTTTATTTTTGTTACTTTCAAGTTGAACTATCTTTATCATTCCCCAAAGAATTTGAGTTGTTAAACTCTATGTAAAACCTTAGACATTTTTTCTTCTCGGTTATATTTTCTTGAGAACATTGAGGTTATATTGATTGCTATATTTTTTTTTCTATATATGTTGATTTCACTTGTGTCAGTCACTAATTTGGTGATCACATTGCAATATGTTTTGTCCGTCATATTTCTTGACTTTTTCAGTCTTTACATGTCATTTGCTATTGGTATGAATACTTTCTTTTTTCGAGTTTCTTGTAGGTTGATACATAAGGAAGAATTCAAGCATGGATTAGGAAATTGGTACATGGTACATTGAAGCGTCAAGCAAACCAATTGGTTCGCCTTTATGGTGCCAAAATATTTATGTATTCCATTGAGTAAATATTAGAGAGTATTTTAGCTATCCATTGAGTTGATACTCATTTTGTAACAAATTACATTGTCTATATTTTGAATAAATAAATAAATATGGATGTAGTTATTTATGAGTTTTGTTGTTTAAAGAAATTATTTGTTCTGAATATTTAGCTATATTCATATTCATTTGTAATGATGCATTTTTTATGTAATGAGAAATTCATAAATTAGGGTAAGTAATGATTTTATGATGTGTAATTTTATTGCTAAATTATTTTTTAGTGAATTGTCTAATAAATAATAATACCATAAACTTTAATAATAAAACAACATATAGTGGCGGGAGATATTGAGATATAATGAGCATATATCTTGTCATTAAAGTACTACTAATTAGGGAAAATTACTATATAATGATGAAATTCATCATCATTGAAATTGATTTTTAATAACGGTATAATCTCATCATAAAATATATGAAAGCAATAATGATGGTACATATTTACCATCATTATTTACTTTTACCTAGGAGAGCAATAACGAGGGGTTCATGGCGGGAAATTCTTATCATTAAAAGTCTTTAATGACGAATTTTGAACTTATAATGATGAAATTTCCCATTATTATATATCAATTTTCTTGTATTGGGTGAAAATATCAGCAATTTGTTTCTTAGTAGCGACAAAATCAATGGTAACAATTTTAGTCTCAACCAAATCTCTAATGAAGTAATGTTATATATCGATGTGTTTTGTTCGAATGTTGCAATCGAGTTTTTAGAAATATTTATGGCACTTGAATTATCACAAAGTAAGTAGTAAGAGTTTTCTCTTCAACCCCATATATAGTCGATCAATGATGTTTGTCTCATCCACAACATTTGGGAACAACAACTCCCCTCGCTATATATTCGGACTAAGAATAGATAATGAAACACGATTCTGTTTCTTATTATACCAAGAAAATAAATTGTTGCCAAGGTAGAAGCACCCTCTAGTAGTGTTTTTTCTGTCATCAACATCACCCCCCAATCAAAGATCCCAAAACCAGCCAAGTTAGTGTTAGTATCAAAAGAATATAAGATATATATCAAGTTCGTAGTCTCATTTACATAACGAATGATTCTTTTCACGGTTTTTCGATGAGACTCTTTAGGACAAGACGATATCTAGCACAAACAAAGACAATGTAGCTTATATCAGTCTACTAGCAAAGAGATACAAAGACTTCTTATCATACTCCTGTAAAGAGTATGATCAAGAGGAGTTCCACCTCATCTTTGGACAAACTTGTCATTAGTCCCCATATGAATTTTCATTTGCTTTTTATTATCCAACCCAAATCTTTTGACAAGGTTCTTAGCATATTTGTTCTGAGTGATAATGATTTCTTTGTCAAACCTGTTTCACTTGTAAGCTAAGAAAATAGTTAAACTCACCTACCATGCTCATTTCAAACTCGGTGGGCATGTAACCAACGAATTCATCAAACTTTTGTTTTGAGGGGTTGATCCAAAAACTATGTCATCGACATAAATTTGAGCAATGGTGATGTCATTCTTAAATTTCTAAATGAATAGTGTTTTATCAACACTTCCCCTTTTTGTAACCCTTGTCACACGAAATGTGGTTAACCTTTCATACCAAGCCCGAGGGCTTGCTTTAGCCCATACTGAGCCTTTTTGAGTTTAAACACGTGATTGGGAAATTGGAGATTTTCAAAGCCCTTGGGTTGTTCAACAAAAAAATTATCATTCAAAAAACCATTTAGAAAGACACTTTTGACATCCATTTGAAACAATTTGATTTTAAGAATGCAAGCAAATGCAAAAGGAGTCTTGTGGACTCAAGTCGACCACCACAGGGCAAAAGTTTCATCAAAGTCCACTACTTACGCCCGAGTGTAGCCTTGAGCCACTAACCTAGCCTTATTTCTAGTTATATTACCAAGTTCATCGGTTTTATTTTTTATAAATCCACTTGGTTCCAATAACATTAGAATTCTTAGGCATAGGAACAAGATCCCACACATTATTTCTTTCAAATGGTTCCAGTTCTAATTGTATGGCATTAACCCAATATTCATCAACAAGAGCTTCTTTAATATTTTTGGGTTCTACTGGAGAAGTAACGTAAACAAATCTTATCATTTCCCATTAGTTCACCTTCTCTTTACCTCTTGTTTTAATGTCATCTGATACTTGTCCAATTACTTGATCTACTGGATGGTTTTTCTTTATTCTACTGGGTGGATCTTTTATGATTTGATCAAAAATATCAAATTCAATGGCTTCATCTGCTTCTGTGTCTGGATCTTCTTGTACTTTTGGTTCATGTGCTGGATTAGATGTTGTAACATCGTCAGTAACACTTTCATCGGTATTGTTGAACTCAGCTTCAAATGCTCCTTCTTCATCTTTATCTTTTGGATATTTCTGCAGAATCTTTAGTATCATCTACAACAACATTTATGGATTCAATGATAGTACGAGTTCTCATGTTATAGACTCGTATGCTCTAATATTCGAGAGAATATCCGAGAAACATTCCCACATCATTTTTCGAATCAAAACTTACCAAGGTGTTGCTTGTCATTGAGAATATAGCAAACACATCCAAACACGTGAAAGTACGACATTAGGCTTCTTGCCTTTCCAAATCTCGTAGGGTGTCATGTTAGTACTAGGACGTAAATGAACTCTATTAATGATATTGCATGCAAAGTTAATGGCTTCACCCTACAGTTTAGGAGTGATTTTCTTGGAGTTTATCATAATGCGTGCCATCTCTTGAAGAGATCTATTCTTTTTTTCTACAACACCATACCGTTGAGGCATAATGGGTGCGTAAAATTCATGAAATATTCTAAGATTTTCACAGAATTTAGAAAAATAGAGTTTTGAAACTCTCTACCGTGATCACTCCCGATTCTTCCAATGTTACAATCTTTCTCGTATGCTTTCGACATGCATTGGTCCCATAAGGCCCATATGCAAAATTTCAAGACAGTGTGTTGACCCAAGATGTTGCAACACTTTGTGTAATTCCCTTTTTTTGTTTTTCCAGTTGGCAGAGACCACAGACACTAGAGTGATCTTTATTGAGTTTAGAAACTCCTATCACAGCTCCTAACTTAATAAGATTCAGCATACCATGAAAGTTCATGTGACCTAACTTTTGGTGCCGCAGTTCAGTTTCATTCAAAGAGGAGTTATTGCACACAAGAGAGGTGTTATAACACTGGATTTGTTCTCAGATAGCAATTATCAGAAGATCTATTTTCCTTCAAAATGCATTTGTCAGTTTTAACAAAAATAGCACATACATTTTTATCAAACTTGACAAGCAAATTATCATCATAAAGTTGACTGATGCTGATCAGATTAGCTTTTAATCCTTCAACATACAGAACATTTTTAGAGAAGGAAGACCAGAGACATTCAAAGTTCCTTTTCCAAAACATTTACCTTTAGCACCATCACCAAAGGTGACCAAACCATTTTCATGTTTTTCAAAATCGGTGAGTTTTTCCAATTCTCCAGTCATATGACAAGAACACCCACTATCAAAATACCATGATTCAGTCACATTAGCTTTAAAAGATATGTGAACAACATAACAAGAAAGCTCATTTTTCCTAACCCAGGTTTTTTTGGGTTTGTTGGTCAAATCAACCTTATCTTTTCGTAAGTCTAGCGGCTACGATAACCAAGAGAGGGGGTGAATATATTATCTCCATTTTCTCGATTATGTCCTCTTTTTCGAATCAAACAAGCCAAAACAATAATGAAGGTGCGGGAAGTAAATAACACGCGTCGATTTATAGAGGTTCAACCCACCTAGGGCCTAATCCTCTACCACTCCAGTATCTCTGGGATGGATTTCAAAAAGAAAAAAGATTTTATTAATTACCACAATTAATACAACAACACCTTACAACATCCCCTTGAAGAGTACCTCACTCTTCTACAACACCACCTTTGAGATTATCACAATCTCTCTTGAAGATTACCACAATCTCCAACGGCACGTTGTGAAGATTACCACAATCTTCAACCTTGAAGAACACCAATTCTTCAACACCTCAAAGAGCATCACACTCTTTAATAAGAAGATTACCACAATCTTCTTGCACCCTAACACCTAGATCACCCAAGTGTGTTCTTACCACAAGAACACTCACAAGGATATCTTGTGTTGGATGATGACCTCAAATTCAAGATTACAACTCGATAATGAATAATACAATTTTGAGTGCAAGTGTATTCAATTGGTTATCTTGTTGCTCCAAATCTTCATCTATTTATAGGAGATGATAGATCGTTTATAGGCTCCTCTTGGGGATTGAAAATCTGCAGAAAAATACTATTAAAATCAAGAATATAGTATTAGAAATCAATCCCACAAATTAAGGAAAAATTGTCTCATTCAACGACTAGAATTTTGATGTCAAAGCGGTAGAGGCGGCCGCATAAAATAGACGTTGAAAATAAAACCCTTAATTTTACATAGACGACCGATCGACGGGGTCCGACCAGTCAACCCTATGTTGAACCGGTCGAGCTCCTCAAAAATAGAAGTCGGGAGTTCTGTGTTGAGCAATTTCTCCCAGTGCAGGCCGACTGGGCGACAGTGGCCGACGCCTGTCGTCGACCGATCAACCTACCAATTTTACTTCCGTGGCATTTTCTGTTTCAAAACACATCTCCATGCACGGGTTGCCCTATAGGGCGACTGGTCCAACGCGAAACGGAAGTGTTGTCCAATTTTTATCGAAAATAAACTTCAAGAAATACTCCGAAAAATTAGTAAAAACATTTTATTAACAATCGGGAGTATTTGGACAACATTTTTAAACATTGTTTTGGTGTAAAAACTCTTTAAAACAAAATCATCAAAATTATGATAAAATCATTTATCAAACAATCTCCCCCTTTTTGATGATTACAAACCAAAACAATTTTAAGAAATATTAAGAGGTCGAATTTGAAATCAAAAATGATTTTCCGGTAAAAAAATTAATTATCCGTTGTGAGCAACAACATTCCGCACAATATAAACACAAGGATGGGAGTAGAGATATTCAAACACATATTGCAAAAGCTCCCCTATCAACATGCACAATAAGAGTAGTATGGAAGCAATCAACCAAAAGCTAAAAGCTCAGGTTTTACATATAGAGCTTAAGTATCAAGAGCTTATAAGCTCCCCCTGTCAACAAAACATCATTAGTCATGAAAATAAGTCCATAATACAACAAATGGACTAAGTATGATTCATAGCTTTTGGCTTTAAGGAGCCATAGCTTATAGCTTCTGTCGCGAGCTTATTTTAGCTTCTATGAGCTAAAGAGCTTATAACCTATTTCTCCCCCTTTGGAATCATCAAAAAGAATGTTAGCACGATAAAAACATCATATATCCATATCAAAGAGCGCAATTTAACTGATTTATCGAGTTATTTGAACATTGAAGCTTATAAACCAACTAAGAGGGAAAAGTCGATCATATGACTTGTAGAAGCTCATGCAAGCTCATTTGATTTGAAAAACATGATCTCTATAATTATATAAGACATTTGAAAACGAGAGAATCATGTAGGTGATGAATTTTCTTTGAAACATTTTATCGAACACTTGGCGGCGGCGTCAATTGATAAAGAAGATATATATAGCTCTTGTAAAAATAATCAAGCCAAGTTTTTCATCACCAAATCAAATTATACAACAACCAATCAACAATAATGAATAAGCTCATCACAAACATATATAATTTGCACCAAGAAATTAACATTTAAGCCAAGTTCTCAAGAGTTCAACCCAATTGAGATAAGGAAGTAGAATTCTTACCATTTAATCGGTAAAGATGAGCAACAATGATGATAAACGAGCAAGATAATCCCCAAGATATATAATTTCTGCAACAAAACACATTTGAAGTGAATTGTGTGTGAAAATGGCAAAAGGGTGCGAAAATAGAAAACCATATGAAATTGGCTAAGTCCGGAACAAAGGCGATTTAATCAAAATTTTCACCATGGGCGACCGGTCGAGTGAGGGCGATCGGTCGAGGGCATGGCCGACCGTCGGCCTCGGCCCGATCAGCCCAACGTTTCATTCTGCTTTTGCAAAATCCGAAGTTTGAACCAAAAATCCAATTTTTTGCCCCTAAGTTTTAAAAACGTGCAAAATGCAAACGTAGACCTCATTCAATATACATTATGTTTTCCATGAGTTATCTTTGAGACTTTTAATTAAACACATCTCAATTTTTTTATTTTTAGAAAAGCAATCCCTTAGAAAAGATATCGAATCTTAATATGTTTAGTTCGATTATGACGAACCATATTTTGAGAAATTATAATCATCGGACTTGTTATCCCAAAAAAATATGAACGTTTTAAAACTTTGGATATACAAGCCATAAGAAGAATTGTCTTTCAAATATTTGAAATTTCTTTTAACGGCACTTTAATGAGATTCGTTGGGATAGTTTTGAGGTCGAGCATATAGACATAAGGCATAGAAAATGTCGAGTCTAAAGAGTAATAAATGTAGATAAACATACCTCGAACTTGTTTGTCAATCAATATGCCTTCCTCAACCTTTGTCAATCTTTACATTGGTAGACATAGAGGTTGAGATGGTTCTTCCTTCTTCAATGCCTAACTTCTTCAAAGGTTCTATTGTATACTTTGATTGTGAAATTGAGCTCCCCCATTATGATCATCTTAAATTTACCTCGCATCAACTTAGAAAATATCTTGCACAAAGATTCATTAGTAGCACCAATAATATCATCAATATAAATTTGCACAAGTAAGCAATCTTCCCCTTTTTTTCAAAAAACAAGGAAAGTAGTATCAACTTTACCTCTTGTAGAATTATTTTGCAAAAGAAAATAGCTAAGTCTATCATACCATACACGGAGTGCTTGTTTTAAACATACAAGGCCTTTTTAAGCTTATAAACATCATTAGGCCTAGAAAAATTTTCAAACCCCGGAGGTTGTTTTACATAGGCTTCTTCTTGAATAAAACCATTTAGAAAGGTGGATTTAACATCCATTTGGTAAAGTTTGAAATTTTTAAAATAAGAATAGGCAAGTAAAATGCGAATAGCTTCTAAACGTGCTACGGGTGCAAATGTTTCACCATAATCAATACCTTCTTCTTGACAATACCTTTGAGCTACTAACCTTGCCTTGGTTATCAAGCTTGTTCCGAGATACCAAAAATTTCTGCAAAATCTTAACAAGATATTTTGCACAGGAGCATAGTAATATCGAATAATAGAGATACTATAACAAGTAACACATACTATGTTTTAAAACAATCAAGAGTCTATAAAAACATGTAAGTTCAAATATGCTTATAGGAAGCTATATAAGGTCTCTTTTGAAATTTGAAAATCCGAGAGCATATAGTTGAGACCTCATTTAAAAGAAGTATTTGAACCAGAGTTTTGACAATAATGAATATGTGCAAACAAATGCATAATTTTGAGAAGATGATAAAAATCGAATGTTTTATTAAAACAAATATAATCCTTTACAAGTCTCGGATAAAAAGAGCTTTGCCGAATAATGCCTTGAAAAATCCTCTTAATGACAATTGTGTGAGATACATTGAAATATCTTGAAAAGCAAGCACATAGGCATATGGCAAAAATATATCGAGTCTATGAGATGAATAACAATGGTGAGCGTACCTTGATAGTTTATGTCTCTCTTGTCAAATAATGAGTAGATAACCATTAATGAAAATATATAAATCCTACACAATTCTTAAACAAGGTTTGCACAAAACAATATGATACAAGTGTAGGCTACAACAATAAGATGTTACAAGTATGCTTATGATATGTAAATCCATAGTGGATAATAAAACATATTAGTTTAAATGAATGCACAAGAATTTAAAAAAAAAACATCATACAAGGTTTTCTTTTCAAAAGATTTTAAAAACACAAATATTTGTTGAAGACCTTAATTTAAAAATAAATATTGAAAACTCATTTTGACCATTAAGGCACAAATAAAAAAACATGCATAATAACAAAATAAAATGCATATTTAAATGAGGAGATACGGTTTACCAATTACGCCATTTCCATGGGTTGTGTCTTTCCCATTGTTGATGGTATCTTCCTCTTTGAAAATCATCTTGTTGATGATAGCTCTTCCAATTGCTCCATTTCCAAGGATTGTGTCTTTCCCATTGTTGATAGTGTCTTTCTCTTGGAAATTCATTGTGATGTTGTCTTCTTCTTTGATCAAATGAGACGGTCATTTGTGTCTTCTTGGCGGTATGAATTTTCCTTGATTATTATTCCGTCGGGTACCTAATATGACATTGTTTTGTGGTACCCTCAAGTGTTTGGGTCCTTTGGGATTAGCTTTGAGACTTTTAGGTCTCCAAGAATAATTAGAGCTATTTCTAGCCCGACAAGTATTAACCGTGTGACTCTTTTTACCACAATAGAAGCATGTAATAATTCTAGAAGTATAGTGAACAACATGCTTAGAGACTTGACTCTTTTTCATATGATTTACAACATTAGGCTTATGATCAAGTCCTTTATCACAACTATGAACATCAACAATATTGGACATTTTATTGGTACTCAAGTTGAATTTTGATAAATCCTTTTTCATGCAATTAATATCCTCAACAAGAGTACTATTTTCTTTTTCAAGGTTTCTAACCTTATCAAGAGTGGTGGTGTGAGCACATGAAAGTGATTCATAGGAAGTAAATAAACTATCCTTATCATTTTTCAAAACATTGAATTCCTTTTTCAAATTTTTGTATTTAACAAGCAATCTTTGGAATTCATTTTGAAGCTCATCAAAATCATTTTGCAAATCATTTTGTAATTCATTCTCATAGGAAGTAGAAGGTTTAGAACTTACCTCGTTTTCTTCTTCGAAGCCCATAAGACATTGTTCGTTTTCTTCGTCGTTGGAAGTTGTAGGAAGCTCATCCCAAGTTGTTGGGTTTGATGTTGTATCCATTTGAGAGGTAGATGCTTTTGAGTTACTCCTTTCTTTTGCATATACTTCTTCTAATTTTCTCCATACTTCATGTGCCTATTTAATTCCTACAATATGATCATATTCCGAAATGGTAAGTGAACAATAAATAATATTAAGAGCTTTACCATTTAAGGAGATGATTTTCTTCTCTTCATCATTGAGCTCCTTGAGAACTTTGGAGGTATGTGGTGTGTCTATCATCGGAATGGATTCTTCATTAATGATCGTGTTCCAAATATCGAACCCGCAACTTTGTAGATAGCATTCCATTCTTTCTTTCCAAAATGTGTAATTTTTGAAATCAAATAGTGGTGGATTGTTGGTGGAGCCGGTAAGGTAGACTTCATTCAGAATCGATGATCGTTCCTCTTTACTCGCGATGTGGAACGAGCTCGCCAAAGATTTTGGCTCGATACCACATGTAAGTCCAAGCGGCTACGATAATATAGAGGGGTGAATAGATTATCTCCATTTTCTCGATTATGTCCTCTTTTTCGAATCAAACAATCCAAAACAAGAATGAAGGTGCGGGAAGTAAATAACACGCGTGGATTTATAGAGGTTCAACCCACCTAGGGCCTAATCATCTACCACCCTCGTATCTCGGGATAGATTTCAAAAGAAAATAAGATTTTATTAATTACCACAATTAATACAACAACACCTTACAACATCACCTTGAAGAGCACATCACTCTTCTACAACACCACCTTTGAGATTACAACAATCTCTCTTGAAGATTACTACAATCTCCAACGGCACCTTGTGAAGATTACCACAATCTTCAACCTTGAAGAACACCAAATTTTTAACACCTCAAAGAGCACCACACTCTTCAATAAGAAGATTACCACAATCTTCTTGCACCTAACACCTAGATCACCCAGTGTGTTCTTAACACAAGAAACACTCACAAGGATATCTTGTGTTGAATGATGACCTCAAATTCAAGATTACAACTCGATAATGAATAATACAATTTTGAGTGCAAGTGTAATCAAGAAATAAAGCCTATACCTCAAGATGTGAAAGTGATAATGCTAGGCAAAATACAACAAGAATATAGACAATGAAAGAACAAGTGTTTGCTTTGAATATGTCTTGTTGTGTTGTATTCATTTGGTTATCTTGTTGCTCCAAATCTTCCTCTATTTATAGGAGATGATAGATCGTTGATAGGCTCCTCTTGGGGATTGAAAATCTACAGAAAAATACAATTAAAATCAAGAATATAGCTGTTAGAAATCAATCCCACAAATTAAGGAAAAATTGTCTGCTGACAACGGCTAGAATTTTGCTGTCAAAACGGTAGGGCGACCGGTCGCACAGAAATAGACATTGAAAATAAAACCCTTAATTTTACATCACACCGGTCGATAGGGGTCCGACCGGCCGACCTATGTTGAACCGGTCGAGCTCCTCAAAAATAGAAGTCGGGAGTTTTGTCTTGAGCAATTTCTCCCAGTGCACGGCCGAGTCGACCTGGGCGGCCGGTCGATGCCACTGCCGACGCCCGTCGACCGGTCGACCTCACCAATTTTACTTATGTGGCGTTTTGTTTCAAAACACATCTCCAGTACGGGTTGCCCATAGGCGACCGGTCCAACGCAAACGAAAGTGTTGTCTAATTTTTATCAAAAATAAACTTCAAAAAATACTCCAAAAAATTAGTAAAAATATTTTAAAACAATCGGGAGTATTTGGACAACATTTTTAAACATTGTTTTGGTGTAAAAACTCTTTAAAAAATCATGATAAAAACATTTATCAAACAAATACGAGGATTGTTTCATGGGTGATGTTTAAACACATGTGACTGCACTCTGCCTTGTCTCTAGTGTTTCTGAAGCCAAAAACAATTAGGTCTTATATGGCCAGGACGATTGCAATAGTGACAGATAGGAATAAAACCATTATTTCTTTTTTCAACAGGTTTAGATGAAGTTCCTTCTTTTACAAAAATAATTTTTGAGTGTTTATCCTTTTTACCAAAAATTTTGTTAGAAGAAATACCAAATCCAATACATGCACGATCTTGATGAATTTTTCCTTGAGATAAAATTTCATCCAATCTCCCCTTACTAGAATACAATTTCTTAATTCAGGCCATCATTTCGTTGAGTTCTTTCTTCACCTTGGTTAGTTCTTCCTTCCTTTCTATTGCCATCCTTTCAAACTTTATTACTTCACCTTTGAGTGAGTCCCTTTCTGCAACAAGACAAATAACCTTTTCCTCCAGGTTCTCATTTGTTTTGCAGACAACCAACCATTTCTTGAACATCTTTTGGTCTGCTCTCCAGAGTTCTTCATTTCTTGATTCTTCATATACTTCAGAATCATCCTCTGAATTTTCATCACTTGAGTCATTTTCTTCTGCAAGAATTATAGAGTTTAGACATAGTTCAATGAATGGGGAAGTTAGGGTTATACCTGATCGGTGTTGTAACATTAGGAGTAATGGCAGGGTGCGTTTTATTACAACCAACCTCTTTCTTTATGGCAAGAAAGGTAACATAATTGTCACATTTTCTTCTTCTTCATCATCATCTAGTTCATCATCACTCCATGAGGTGGTAAATGGTTTTCATTCTTTTTCAGAGTATTTGCACATTCAGCTTGAATATGCCCAAAACCTCCGCATTTCCTGCATTTTATCCCTTTAGTTTTCTTTATTACCCCATTTTCATGTTGCTTTCTCTATGGTCCAGAGTTCTTTCCAGTTCTAGGAAAATTATTACATTTGTTTGCCTTTTTCAAGTATTTATCAAAACTCTTGGTAAGCAAGGCAAGTGACTCATGGAGATCCTTTCCTGCCTCAAGAGTTTGTTCTTTAGATGTTTCAGCCTGAAAGGAAATCTCCCTGCTTTTCTCCTTCTTGTAACTCGATTCCTCGAGTTTTTCTTTCTTGATCTCTTCAAGGTTCATTTCAAAAGTTTGAAGTGACCCTATTAGTTTATCAAGTTTTAACTCCGAGAGAACCTTCGATTCTACAATGGTCATTGCCTTGTAAGCAAATCTTTCTGGAAGAGATCTTAACACTTTATTAACAAGTTTAAAATTAGAGTATTTTTTCCCTAAGGCAAAAGATTCGTTAGCAATATCACAAAGTTTAGAGTTAAAATTACTGATAGTTTCATTTTCACTCATGCGAAGATGCTCAAATTTAGATGTGAGCATTTGAAGTTTAGACATTCTTACAGCTTCAGTTCCTTCATAAGCAATCTGCAAAATGTCCCGTGTTTCTTTTGCAGTTTCACAAGTTGAGATCAGCTTAAACTGATTTTCAACAACACTAAAGATCGCATTGAATGCCTTGGAGTTTGAGTTTGCTAACTGATCCTCAACAATAGTCTATTCAGTTTCATTTTTTGGAACATATTTACCATCGACAATATGAGTAGGTGGTGTCCAGACAGTTAAGATGGATTTCCAAGCACGTTCATCTACTAATTTGATGAAAGCTCTCATTTTGTTTTCCAATATGAGAAACTGGTTCCAATGAGAAGAGGTGGTCGAGAAATGGAGCTTCTCTCACGATAGATGTCCATGATAGCAACAGATATAAAAAAACAGGATCTCACTAATAAGGATTAGTGTAAGGCTCTTGATGCCAAATTTTAGAATCTAAGGCCTTAATATTAATTAAAAGGACCAAATTTGAATAGTATTAATGTTATAATACTAAAACAAATAACACACTCACACAACGAAAATAAAATAACATGATAATTTTTAATGTGCTTAGATTCCTCAATCTTAATGTACGAGGACACGCCTGAGGAAAAACAATCCACTATTAGGAAAACACAGTTTATTACAAATACAAATGGATTTACGAATAAATAAAGACTCCATCTTTATGAATTCACCGACTCTTGTATTCAACTAATCTCTGATAGTTTCCTCCAAAAATTCAGCTCTGTTGGAATCCCTCTAACTTCAAAAATCTTGAATGGTTGAGTCGATCCACACTGTTGATCTTCACCTTCTTCTCCCGAAGAATAACAAAAGTGAACAAATGATTTTCTTAAAGAAGAACTTGTAAGCTAGATGTAATTTTCTGCATGTCTTCTTCAATGACTGGCTTCATCTTTTATGGCCTTCAAAACAAACTCTCTTCCTAATTTCTAGAAGATGTTTCATGATACAAAGGAAAATCAGTCTAACAAAATCTTTTCCTTGTGGGTGAATGACATATACACAAGGAAAGTGATTAAAGATGCATAAATGTCATTTAACGAGGCTGAATCAAATAAGATTAAACAATCCAAGATTTCCAACAACATGCATATGATAGAAAACATGTCAAATATCAAAACACAAAATCTGGCATAAAATTCGCCCAAATTCTGTGCAACCAGTGTTGCATCACTTGGTTACAACACCAAAACTCGTACTATGCACAGAGACCATTGTCGCAAATATTTTGTTGCAATTTCTACATTTGTCTCAATTATTTATCATATAACATAATATAGACATTACGACTTGGGAGCGCTATTAGCACCCCCAAAATCTATTAATACACCCCTCTTTTTAATTATTAAAATATCATCAACTGAAAAGATTAAAATGCCCTTAATACCCTATCAAATTTATAAATACACCCACCAAAATCTCTTAATACACTCCATCTTTTTTTTTAACATTATGATTTTCTTCACCAACCCATACTCTTCTTCTCCCCTTGTTTTTCCTCTTTCTTTTTCTCCTTCTCTCTCTCCCTTCAAAAAAAATCGATTTAACACGTTAGAGAGAGATAGCAAAAAATTAAGTAGACCTTGAAATTTTTCAAATTTTAAAGAGATAATTACATTTTGCCCCCAAACTATAGGCGTTTTGGGAGTTTACCACCTAAACTTTTTCGAGTTCCATTTTACCCCCTGAACTCCTTGATTTTTTGCTCGGTGCCATATATTGGTCACCGCCAGGAATATTCCGTCACATGAGGGCAAAATTGTCATTGTCTCAAAGTTGTTGCATTTTGCCACTGAACTATGTTTGACTTGTACTTTACCCCTAAACTTTGCATTATTTCACTTTACCACATAAAATTTAAACAAATTTAAAAAAGTTATATATATTTATACATGTATTTTATTTCTTTTTTCCTTCTAATTCTTTATCAACAAAAAATAAATAATTATTTTGGTTAAGTATATTATCAACAAAATTACACAATTCTTAATTTTAAACTTTCTTGTAAAATCATAGTTAACCCTTTTATTGAGTTAATTTTTGCATTATAATTAAAAATATAAATTAGTCTTTTCATTTTCTAGGTGAATAGAACTATAAATATTTACCAAAGTCAATTTGAACATAATACGATGCATTTAACTTTCTTTTGTAAGTAAAATTATTAAAAGATAAAAGTATTACAAATTTAATGAATTTGATCATTTTTACATTTAAGTACTGTATAAGATTTGTAATAAAGTAAATTTATCATCATATTGTTTTATAATGTATTATATTTAAATTTCTGGAAGAATATTCCTTTCGCCAATTTAATTTTTTAGTTATACAATTAAAAATTATGAAAATTAATTTATTTTATTACAAATCTTATACACTACTTAAATGTAAAAATAATCAAATTCAATAAATTTGTAATACTTGCATCTTCTAGTAATGTTACTTACAAAAGAAAGTTAAATGCATCATATTATGTTCAAATTGACTTTGGTGAAAATTTATAATTTTATTCACCTAAAATTGAAAAAGATAGTTTATATTTTTAATTATAATGTAAAAATTAATACAATAAAAGGAAAAATGAACTAAGGTTTTGCAAAAAGTTTAAAATGAAGAATTTATAGTATAATTTTATTGATAATATACTTAACTAAAGTAATTATTTATTTTTTTGGATAAAAAAATTAGAAAAAATATATAAAATAAATGTATAAATATATGTTTTTTAAAAAACATTATGTAGCAAAGTGTAATAACGCAAAGTTTAGGGGATAAAGTGCAAGTCAAACAAAGTTGAGGTGGTAAAATGTAACTACTTTTTTAAAAATTTGAACAATGATGGATTTGCCCTCACGTGCAAGGCACGTCTTGCCGGAATATTCTCGGGAATATTCCATGCCGGTACAATATATGGCATTGTGCAAAAATCATGAAGTTCGGGGGTGAAGTACGACTCGGGAAAAGTTTAGGTGATAAACTCCAAAAACGCCCATAGTTTAGGGGTAAAATGTAATTATCTCAATTTTAAAATATGTATACTTAGTCCCACGATAGATGGGGAGAAACCAGAAAAAAAACATTAGCAGTAGATTTCTAATCTTCATGTAGGGTCCTATAAACTTAATTTTTAATCTTAATTTTTATTTTCTCACAAAGGATATTTCAGAAAAGCTAAAAGGGATAATAACAATTTTGTTCCAGTTTGAGTTTATCCCCAAAATAATCAGTCAGTCCTACATCGGAGTGAAGGAGCTTTCGAATTTTAAAATATGTTTACATAGTATTCTTCTAATTTAATTTGAGCAAGCCTTGTAATTTAATTTGAGCAAGCGATTGATCTTAGAAATTGTGGTAGAAAAATAACAAAACTTGTAAATAATATGCATTGTATATATGTAAACTTGTATAGTTGATTGTTGGGTGTTTGATTGTTGGGTGTATGTACCGGGTGGTTTATGTTTTGGAGGAAAACATTGAGATATTAATTAGGGGTAAATTTGGGAATATTTTGGGGTGTATTAGTATATAAATTATTTTAAAAAAAATGGATGATGTTGTTTTAAGGAGGGGGGTGCATTAATAGGTTTTGGGGGTGTTAATAGTGGCTTCATACTATTTGATTATAATTAATTATTTCAATTTATATTTTTGTACAACATATTTCTTTTTTCGGGTGGACTAGCCTAGGTACTTCAGTTGTCTAGCACTCCAAATAATTGTAATCGAGGTCGGCCCAAATCCAATATATCCTGAGATGAAGGCTTTATGGACCTATCCAAAGTCCAACTGTTTTCATGAATAATCATGTCCATGAAAATTAAATTAGAAAATAAATAAGAAATAATGATGATAAAAATTTGGATTTTTAAATTTTAATTTTTGGGATCCCATCGATTTTCACTTCCACTTAAATATTATGTTGAGAAGATTTATTTATAATCTAAATTGTGAAACATGTTTTAAAAAAAAAAATGTGAAACATTGTTACTGGGCTTAATGGGCCTACTGTCAGCGAGTTGAGGCCTCACAATTGGAACAAACACTTTTTGTTTTATATTCAATGTTAGGTGAGGCTGCTACTAGAAACACACGTTTAAAAGGAACAAAAAAATTTATTTTTTTCTTAAAATTAAATAAAGAAATCCTTAATAAAAAAACTATCCTAAAACGATAGCAAGTCCTTATACTAAAAACAACTATAATGAATTAAAATAATCTCCTTTTGCTTTGTGTGCAAAGAAAATATAAGTTCTCTAATTTATACGTGTACTATATAATTAAGCTAATAAAATGTTTTATTAAGGTTAAGTATCATAATAATAAAACAAAGAAATTTGATTGATAATGTGTAAACACACAAATAGTTTAATTGGTGCTAAAAAAACAAATGACAATATCATTCGAAAATCCTCTAGAAATAGATGTCCTTCATTTAAATTGCATCTTTAAGTTATTCTTGGTTTTTTTTTTTTGAAGTTTAACTTTGTTTTTCCTTTCCTACCTGATCGGCTTGTGACCATGACCTTTTTCTTTCTTTTTATATATTTTCATTTATTTAAAATAAACAAATAGTTTAATTGGTAAATTATATTTTCTCCAGCAACCTTAAACCCAAAAGTATTCCTTTTTTTAAAGGACCCAAAACTATTCCTAAGTAAGCATTATTAGCCCATTCCATACACGATAATTATATAAAGGCTAGGGTGGTGGGCTGATGGTAATTTATAATAATTAGGTTTCGTTTGTGGATTAGTATATCGGGCCTAGCAAACAAATGAGTCCAGTTTCCATGGAACTGGGTTTATTAATAGCGTGAGTAACCCACCAAACAGGACCTCAATGAGTGTTTGGTTGACAAAATTATTTTATAAAATATTTAAGGTTCTATAAATTACAGGTTTGATTAAAATAAATTAGGAGGCAAATTTATAAGTTACTAAATTAGATTTTAGGACTGTATAACTCATCTAAAAATATGAGGACCTTTTTATTTTTAACATCTCAGTAACAAGGTTTTTGTAGTTTATAAGCCTTGTAATTTATTTATTTTAAAAACTTCAAAAGCAAATATCTTGTAAGTGTCAAAGTATTTTATACAATATAGGGATAACTACAAAAAGCACCCTAAAGGTTGTGCTAATTCAAAAAATGAAATGGTTTTTGAAATTACCAACAAAAAAAAAAAAAACATGAGATGATTGTGTCTTAAATTTAAAGGGATAAATGTACCATTTTGACATACGGAAGGGAAACTTTGGAAATGTCTTTTGCATACACAGGGAAAAAAGTGTGAGATGGATCAAACTTAAAGGGAATTTTTGTAATTTTTGATAATCTCTGATTTTCTGGTCATTAGCCCGAACATCTGGGGATTTTTGTAATTATCCGTAAAATATTAGAGTTTATAATTTAAGTATAATAATACCCGTGTGTTACACGATATCTATCTAAAGATAGAAAAAATGTGTCACAAATTTGTTTGTATAATTATAGGAGAACAAAAATACTAATTATAAATATTTAAAAAGAAATTCAAGTTTTACAAGGTATAAGTAGTTCATTTCAAATTCGGAAAAAGTTCTTTGTTAAGTACATTATTTGTTCTATTTTCAAGTGTACCGTCCTTGTCACAACAAAGAATTTTCAAACTTTTTCTGCACTTAACTCTCAATATGGCCACATAAAGTTGACTACGACTGAATACCGGACTTAGCAGGTACAAATCAACATAGGAGAGTCTTTGACTTTGACTCTTATTTATAGTCATGGCAAAGTGAACAATAAGTGGAAGTTACCTTCTTTGCAATTTAAATGGTCATGTGCTATCTAAAGGGCTTAATATCATATATGGAATAAAAATTCATAGTTAGCAGTTCCAGCTCCGTATCGAGGTCACAATCGATATTGTCACTAGAAATGAGCTTGTGCGTCGAATCTCCGGACTTGAAAGAACGATGTCCCATTTCCAAACACACACTTTACTTCAAGACCTGGGAAAAAATCCTTCTTACTTTCCTCAGGTGCCTTATTGTTGATTTTAGATCCCGAAGGGGAGAGCCAGACAGTTGAAAAATCAGTCGGCCCAAAAGACAGACCTATGGCTCGATACCCCTACCTACTTCTTTAGGCTCAGCATTGGATCTGGATTACTCTCAATATTAGTTCCAGAGAGAATCTTTGCTTCAATAATATGATCACCGAGTTGTGTAATCCCAACCCCAAGGTTTGGCCTAGTGGCCTTGAGGTTGCAATTGCACCTCAAGGTCTTGGGTTCAAACTTTGACTATCGCGGAGTGAGGGGTTGGGGTTTGCCCCTCCTCCCCCAGAGATTAGGACCATTCCTGAGAAGGACGGATATCCCATAGTCCAAAGAAAGTGTGGGGTTTGTGCCCCCGACTAGTCTGGGGATACTCTAGGTTTGAAAAACAAAAAGTTGTGTAATCCCAAACCTGGTGCCATTACACAATTCTGAAGATTGATCCATATTTCGTATTAGCATCACACATACCCTCAATCCTCAATTTCAAGATGTGATTCGGAATTCTTAAACACCTAATGTTGTTTAAGAAACCAGTTGTGTAGATTTCATATTGAATTTCGGAATTTCCAAATGTTTTTGCATATGCTGTCAGAACTAATAGAGTCTTTCTCAATAAAAATATGCTCGGATAGCTTTGATCAGCATCGAAATTTTTCAAACTAATTGTGAGAAAATTTTTTATTTTTGGGATTATATTTAATCTTTTAGAATCCTTGATTGAAAATGTGACGACATCCCATTATTAAAACAAATTTGAGAATATCTTCTATAAAAAAAATGATTTTGAAGTAATAGAACAACATTAACCTTGTATCATAGGGTTGTCACTAGAGCTGTCAAAATATCCGGGCCGAGCCCACCGACCAAGAGACAAAAAGCGCACAGTAGGACCAAACAGTAATTGTGCCGCTAAAATTGGAGCACAGCCCAGTCCAGCCAATGAAATTACATTATAAAATTTGGGCCAATCGAACCGGGCCGATTTTTCGGACCTAAAAAAATGTAGCCCAACCCGGTAAAAATATCGGACTGGTCGGGGCAACTCACTGGGCTGGGCCGGAATTGACCACTCTAGTTGTCATATAGATAAATGTGAAGTCATCATGTAAAATTAGGAATGATAAATTCATAAATGTCCAAAATTAACGAGGTGATGATATATGACAATTTTATTTTTTCTTTTCAGCATATAGGATAGATAGAAGAGTAATTAAATGTCGGCAGGCGCACGTGAGGGCACGTCTGCGATTCAGCGTCAATTGCATTGGATCTCCATCAAATTAGTCCACACGCTCTTTCAGTTCGGATCTTGCTGAACTAATCTATGTTTGGTCATTATGTCTGTCGGCAACTTATTTCTTCTTCTTCATTATTTTTGCGTCTTTTAATTTGGATTCAGCCAATTGGCCATTAACTATTTTTATCTTTTTCTATTTTTATATTTGAAATATTTCAATAAATTTAATATTTATTATACAGTCCATTTAATATATATAAATCAATTGTATACAATTCTTAAAAATTCTTTTATGCAGTCAAAAAAGGTTAAAAGATGTTAGAAGAGTGTAAATTCATTAAAGAGAAATATATATTCTCTTAAAATAAATTCCTCAAAACAATCTGAATAATTCGAAACAAAGATAATTTTGTTCAGTGAAATAGCAAGTAATTAGATGACTTTTAACATGAAAAGTTCTTCAAAGATAACACTTTTTTGTTTTAAATAACTCAAACCATGTTTATGTTGGCGTTGTGACAACAACTCCTGTCTCTTATCGTTGCCACAAGGTAAGAAATAATGGATGTAAACACACTGGTCAAAGTTATGGTAGAGTATGTTGACATGCAACCAGATCTTCCAATATAAAGAGAGCAATTATGTTCGATCACCCAAATTTAATAATAGTCGACATCTCTCTAAATCGAACCCATCGATGATATTCAAGTTCCCACTTGATATGGGTTTTTGAGCAGGCATTGTCACGTATCAAAAAAACATTGTTTTAAAAATCTCCGCTTAGCCCCGATTAGTCTCTTCCTAGGCGCTAGACCCCCCTTATCCGCCTACGTTATTTTTTCGATTAGACCCCGCTTAACTCCGTCCAGGTCCCGCCTAATCCCGCGCAGGTTCCACCTAGACGCTAGACCCTAGTCTCCTGCCCGACTAGCGCCTAGCGTCTAGCATTTTATAGAACACTGAAAAAAGTATTAAAAACTATTTTCACGAAATGGATTTAGATGTATTCCATAGAATGCTAGCAAACACCCCTTATTTTATCTCAACTTACCATATTTAAAAGAAATAAATATAAAAATAAAATAAAAAAGTCATACTTAGTAAATATTTATTTATTAACAAAAATATAAAATAAAACGAAAATAAAAAAATGAGATTTATATCCCACCATCACACACTGAAAAAACACGTAGTGCACACATGTCGCCGCCAAGTATTGATTTAATTCTTATAATTAAGAGATAATGTGGGGCACACACCTTTCACTCAATAACATCGTTCAAATAAATAATTTAATTTAAATTATGATAAAGTGTCTCATTTTCTTAGGGGGTTCTTCGTGGTATTTTTTTTCCTATTAAATGTTTTTTCTATTAAGTATTACTAGATTTTAATAATATCCTTATTTTAAAGCTAGCTGCTCGATTTAGTTATAAGCAGTGTTCTAATTTTTTTTTAAATAATATTTCGCATTTATTCGGGAAATAAGTCTCATTTTAAATAGATCTAATTTAAGTACAGATGAATAAGGAAGCTGAGACTTAACTAAATAGTAATACCACGTGGCCTTCAATCGAGTCTGATATTGCAGGAGACTTATTCGGCAACTACGCATACTACTGAGTGTGGCCCATAAGTTTTTCATCATGAAATATGATATAATTGTTATCGGCTAATGATGGAGTAACGCGAAGTTGGTGTATTGGGCGATGATACAGACAAGTTTAAGTAATCGGAATGGGACGCATGATTGTGGGATCTCTACAGCCCTACACTCTGATTGCCTTCTCTTTTTGAAGAACACGTATATCCTTTTATTCATATTTATAATCACATCCCTCATTTTCAGTATATTCACAGTCTATATCAACATGGAAGTTGTCAAGTTGCCTTGGAATGACAAATTTACATTTGAGCTTTGAGAGGAATTTCATAAATATTTCAAAATAGGATATTAAGTATTTGAAATTCATTTAATAGGAAATTAACAAACAAGTTTTAATGAATTTGCTATTACTTGTTTGAAAACTGACGTGGTATCACTCTTATCGTAGTATTTCTGTTGAATTCAATTCTTGAATGGGTCACTACCTGCATTATAAGAAGTCATTAGGGGTGTTGGGAATTGACCCGGGAAAAACCCTCTGACACGTAGTCACGTCAATTCTAGAACAAGTAAGAACAAGCAAAATAACTTGAGAGTAGCTTAGTAAAATTACGTGCTTTTAAGAATGAGAACGTGAGAATATTTATAGGCATATTAGTGGGTTTTCTTTGGCCTTTTAAGGCTTTCATGGATTTAATGTACTGTATTACCCAAATTAATAAAATAATAATTAACTCCAATAAATTATTATATTGGTTCAATCAATTGTTGACCCCTCATCCAAATATTTCCATTGAACTTGGGTGTTTATCCGAATTATAGCCCATCAAAAACATTAACTAAATTTATTAATCCAAACATGCTCAAATTAACTTCTAATTTTTCAACCAATGACATCGGTTAATTGCTAAATTGTGTTAGCATTCATATTTTACACTGTTATCATACTATCAAAAATTAAATAAGAACAAACATAATGGTTTAACAGGAAGTTTAAATATGTTAATGGGGTTTCTCTTTTCACACAGTTTTCCTCCTTTTTCTCTCTTTATTTTCTAATCACATTTTATTTTAGTTGAAAACTTTCTCATAGTTATTTTCCTCTCCTCTCTTCTCTCACATTTCACTAAATTGGTTTTTATGAAAAAATTCGTATAGTTTTTCACTTTTTTTATTAAATACTTTCTAACTGGAATATATTAAATAATTAGATTTCATCCTACATCTAGGGGTTCTAATCTTGGCAATGCTATTTAGTAATAGTAAATCATTTTTTTAATGCAATAATAAGCCATATTTTTAGGATGATTAATATTACTAACCTATAAAATTACCCAATTTCACATTTAGACCTTTAGGGTGATGCTTTAGTTTCTAACACACAAATTACTCTCCGTTTATTACTTATTGTCTATTTTGGATGATATTACATGTTGCATGATATTTGATATTTTCAATTTTTTATAATTATTTGTATAAAAATCCAGGTATTCAAGAACACTTACACAATCAAGCAGATTATCATTCTTCAATTAATTTATATTAGTCAACTCTTGATAACAATATAATATATATCCTTCATCGATCCCAATTGCAAAATTTTATAACAGAAGGAAAAATACTATTTCCCCCCAAAAGTGGAATTGTCAACTTCCTCTAGTTTTCATCAACTTTGGTTGCAGTTCACGGGCATAGCCGAGTGGTAAAAAGCACATTCCTTCAGTAGCATGGGTTCTATTCCCGGCTAAAGCGCCCCTACAGCTTCAGTCAGAGGTCAATCTGGACAGTTGGGTCCTATTTCTACCCTGAGCATTCGGACATATCCCGCAGGGCTAATGGTCCTTTTGTGCTGGTTGGTCCATGATTAGTCGGATGATGAAAATCAAAGAGAAAAAATTAGGGGTGCAATCTCCGATACGATACGAAAACACGACCTGAACCTAACACGATATAAGCGGGTTAGGGTTGACCCATTTATTATTCGGGTCATAATTGTGTCAAACCCTAACCCAAAAAATAAATGGTTCAATTTTGGGTTGACCTGAAATGACCCACTAAATCCGTTTAAAGAAGAAAATCCAGAATTATTTTTAATATTTTTTAATATTATATAAATAAATAAACCAAAATTCTCATTTTATCATAATAAATAAAAGGTTTATTCAAAGTTGAAAAATATACTGGTCATTTCGGGTCGTGTTCGGGTTACCCGTATATTAAATATGTTGTGTTCGGGTTGACCCATCTGACCCGAATAATTAAACGTGCCGTGTTCGGGTTGGACAAATTTGTGTAAGTATCATGTCTCAACACGACCCGCGAACCCGAACACGGCTCGAATTGACACCCCTAGAAAAAATAGTGCCTTATTATATTTGCAAATATCTTAAAGATCTGGACCTCAAATAAAATAACAAGAAAAACAGTATCCTTTCCTTATTAATCAGTCCACCGCGTATAGGCTCCTCCATCCTTGTATAAAATAAACGGCTCTCTACTCTTTTTTCCTCTTCAGTTACCATTTTTCACACTGCAAAGATCGGATCACATTCTACTTTGTTTCAGATCCTTTCCCATTCTGTAAGCTCCTCGGATCTCTCCATACTTTAATTTTCTTGATTGTTTGGTTCAAACAATTATCGTAATTATTTGACTTGTAATTTTATTCTTTTTTAACTTTGACTGGTTAGTGCTGCTTTTATGCTTTTGATCTTCCTGTGGAGTTTGTAAAGCGATTGAGGGTTTTTCAACTTTTAATGATATTTAGGTGAAAAGCAATGGCGCAGATCTTGCTTCATGGAACTCTTCATGCCACGATCTATGAAGTGGATAGGCTGCACGGTGGAGGGGGTAGGAATTTCTTCAACAAGGTATAATTTGGATCACTACCTTTTTGTTAAGTTTAACTGTTTTTTTCCCGATTTACGATCGACTATGTTTATGTGGTAGGTGTTGTTCTGTTAAAGCTTTGACTTCTATTCCTGCGAGTGTAGTTAACAGCCATATTTTTCGTAGAACTTGTCGGTGGATCGAATCTTGTTGCTGTTTGATAACTGTTTCAGTCTGCATCTTTTTGTAAATATCTTGTTTCCAGGCTTTATTTGCTTTACTCTGATCTCGCTTTTGAGCGAGGTTTGACTTGTCATGAGGAATGGTTGAGGCACCATAATAGTGTGTGAAATTGGTTAGATTTGGCCTATTTCGTGTTTCACTTGAATTATTGACTGTGCTGTGCAAGTGAAATTAAAGCCGTGAATGTTAAATAAACAAATTCACGCTGTTTTATTACTCCAAAGCTGCTTTTCTAGTCTTTAACCAGTCTCAATACCTTTGTGCTGCCCTGTAGTTACGACTTCTTGTATTGTTGTTTTGTTGGTTGGTGCCATAGTACAGGTTGTTACTGTTTATCTGACTGGTTTTGGTATTAAGTTCAAACATAATGTGAAATCAAAATTTAAGTGTTTTATGGGAAAATTTCACGCACCTAGTAGGTAGCTACCTAAGTGGTGTTGCTTGCCGTCAGATTCATATATAAAAATGTCATAAAAATATTGACATCATTATGTGTAATATAACGATCCACAACTGCATATGAGAATAGTTTCTAATTGTGTGATATCTCATGCGCCGAGATATGTCGTGTTTGCTGCTGGATGGTAAGTATGAGGCTGTTAACTTTGGCATGCATAAGAACTATAAAAGGTGAGTGGCTGATATGGATAATTTGTTTTGTTGCATGATGAGCACGTAGATTTCTGAATTGTCTGGGAAGTTAAAAGTAATGGTTTCAGGTATCTCTGTTCAGAATTTCTGCATCTTTCTGGAAGTCTGTCATTCTAAGAGTTTCTAAGATGTAATGTTGGGCAAATCTTTCAAGACTTCCGAAGATGAGTGAACATCATAAACAAGAAATAATATCTCAGGGTAACATTATAGTGCTACTTAATTGAATTGTTTTCTGATTCAAAATTTTGGGATGATTTATCACATATATGCATAAAGAACTGCTGGCTAGAGTAGCAATCATTAGTAACCACCAATATAGAATTATATTGAGTAGCATAAAATTGCATAGTTTTATGTGCATAGTTATTTTGCCATCTTATCCTGATAATCTTGAATGCTGGCTTTACTATTAATTGGCGTAGATGAACTGTCATATTGCTCTTTATTGATTTTGTCATTGTTGGAATGTTCTTGCAGCTTATGGACAATATTGAGGAGAAAGTTGGTTTCGGTGATGGGACTCCCAAAATTTATGCAACTATTGATTTAGAAAAAGCTAGAGTTGGGAGAACAAGAATGATTGAAAAGGATCCTAACAACCCTAGGTGGTATGAGTCTTTTCACATTTACTGTGCTCATATGGCTTCAAATGTAATCTTCACTGTCAAAGACGATAATCCCATTGGTGCCACTTTAATCGGAAGAGCTTATGTACCAGTTCATGAACTAATGGATGGTGAAGAAATAGATAGGTGGGTTGAAATACTGGATGAAGATAAGAACCCTATACATGAAGGATCTAAAATCCACGTGAAACTGCAGTTTTTCGATGTCTCTCGAGATCGCAACTGGGCTCGTGGAATTAAAAGTGCGAGGTATCCTGGGGTTCCGTATACATTCTTTTCTCAGAGAACAGGTTGTCGGGTTTCTCTATACCAGGATGCCCATGTGCCAGACAACTTTATCCCAAAGATCCCTTTATCGGGCGGACAGCACTACGAGCCCCACAGATGTTGGGAAGATATTTTTGATGCAATCACGAATGCAAAACACTTTATTTACATCACTGGTTGGTCTGTATACACTGAGGTCACTTTGATAAGGGACTCGAGGAGACAAAAGCCCGGGGGTGATATTACCCTCGGTGAGCTCCTTAAGAAGAAAGCAAGTGAAGGCGTTAGGGTTCTTATGCTTGTATGGGATGATAGAACCTCTGTGGGTTTACTCAAGAAAGATGGTTTGATGGCTACACACGATGAAGAGACTGCACAGTACTTTCAAGGTACGGATGTGCACTGTGTGTTGTGTCCTCGCAATCCAGACAATGGTGGAAGTTTCGTTCAGGATTTACAAATTTCTACCATGTTTACTCATCATCAGAAGATTGTCGTGGTCGACAGTGATTTGCCTAGTGGGGAATCAGATAAGAAGAGAATCGTGAGTTTTGTTGGAGGTATCGATCTTTGTGACGGGAGATATGATACCCCGTTCCACTCGCTTTTTAGGACATTGGACACTGCTCATCACGATGATTTTCATCAGCCTAATTACCCTGGAGCTGCAATTACCAAAGGTGGACCTAGGGAGCCTTGGCATGATATTCATTCCCGTTTGGAAGGGCAAATTGCGTGGGACGTTCTTTTCAATTTCGAGCAGAGATGGAAAAAGCAAGGTGGCAAAGATGTTTTACTTAACTTGAGAGAGCTCGATGATGTTATTATTCCTCCGTCTCCGGTCTTATACCCCGATGACCACGAGACGTGGAATGTACAATTATTCAGATCGATTGATGGTGGGGCCGCCTTTGGATTCCCCGATACACCTGAAGATGCGGCCAAAGCTGGTCTTGTTAGTGGGAAGGATAATATAATAGATCGGAGCATTCAAGATGCATATATTCATGCAATACGCCGGGCCAAGAATTTCATTTATATAGAGAATCAGTATTTTCTTGGAGGCTGTTTTGGTTGGGATTGCAGTGATATTAAGGTTGAGGACATTGGAGCTCTACATCTCATTCCCAAGGAACTTTCTTTGAAGATTATTAGCAAGATTGAGGCTGGTGAAAGGTTCACCGTCTATATTGTAGTCCCTATGTGGCCTGAGGGGATTCCTGAGAGTGCATCGGTTCAAGCTATATTGGATTGGCAGAGGAGAACAATGGAGATGATGTATAAAGATATCATCCAGGCCCTTAGAGCTAAGGGTATTGAGGAGGACCCTAGAAATTACTTGACGTTCTTCTGTCTTGGTAATAGAGAGGTGAAGAAGGATGGAGAGTATGAGCCTTCTGAAAGCCCCGAACCTGATTCAGACTATCTAAAAGCTCAGGAGGCTCGGCGATTTATGATCTATGTTCATGCCAAGATGATGATAGGTAACTGTTGGCTGCTGACTCTAGTTTATTAGAATCTCAATCTAACATTCAGCACAAAGGGAGAATTACAAATTCTATCCTTGAGCTTTTGCTTAATTACAAAAGAATCCAGTTATCTTTCAAAATTACGAGTACCCCCTTGAAGTATTACAAACCTTTGTAATTTGTAAAATTGAAACAAAAGTCAAGGGGGTATTTGTAACTTTAAAAGATAACTGGATTTTTTTTTGTAATTAGGCTAAACCTCAATGGTAGTTTTAGTAATTAACCCTTATGCAAAATATTAAAGGTTTTTGGGGGGTAATTATAGAAACCTCCCTGAGGTTCAGGCTAATTACAAAAAAAATCAGAGGTTTTTGATTGCAAAAGTCATTTCAAAACCCCCCTGATAGTCTAGAAATATTACAGTTACTCTCTTAAATTTAAGACAGAAGCAAACCTTAGGGGCTTTTTGTAATTTTGAAACATCTCCATTTTTTTTGGATTAGCCCAAACCTTTGGTTGGGGTGGTGGTGGTGTAATTATTACGTGTTTTGGAGGTGTATTTGTTACAATTTCTTTTTCTTTTTAATTTATATTGCTGTGAGATGTGTAGGTAATGAGACGATCATTTTTGTCTTGCAGTTGACGACGAATACATCATCGTTGGATCAGCCAACATCAACCAACGATCAATGGACGGTGCAAGAGATTCCGAGATTGCCATGGGCGCCTACCAACCGTACCATTTGGCAACCAGACAGCCAGCAAGAGGACAAATCCATGGTTTTAGGATGGCATTATGGTACGAACACCTCGGCATGCTCGATGACACGTTCCTCCACCCTGAGAGCGAAGAGTGTGTAAGTAAGGTGAACCAGATAGCCGACAAGTACTGGGACCTCTACGCCAATGAGGAGTTGGAACGGGACTTGCCAGGTCACTTGCTCCGTTACCCAGTCGGGATTGCGAGCGAAGGAGAAATTACAGAATTGCCAGGAACTGAGTTCTTCCCTGATACCAAAGCTCGCATTCTTGGTGGCAAATCTGACTATCTCCCGCCTATTCTTACGACCTAAGATCTTGTCTTAAAGGTAATAAGCTCGTGTTTGCAGCCAATAAGTTGTTTGTGTGTCGTAATCTGCAGATACCGTGTTTTAATTCTGCGGAGTTTGTTGTATACTAAGTTGATGTTGCTGGTTTTGAATTCTGACTTGCTGCTTATTTGCTAGTGTTGTTAATTAGTCTGCTTTCTTTGTATCTGCTCTTACATGACTCTGTTGCTCATTGGAGTTTTTCAAGTGAGTTATATTTTGATGATTTGGAAACTGACTCTACATAATGTACTCTATTTAAATGAAAATTCTCTCTAAAACATTTTCATTTGGAAAAAACCTTCTCCTTTTCATTAGCTCAACTCTTAAATGCACGAACAGGATAATGCTTTTATCTTTCCACTGCCAGTTATGTATGGGAAGATAGCTTTTTCATGTCTCAAATGAAAATGTTGTAAGGTAGAGGTTATGACGCAAGAGAGAATTTTCCTCGTCTCCATTCTATTCTTTGTTTCACTATTTCTTGAGAAATCTCAATAAAAAAAGTTCTCACTCTATATTTTTGATCTGTCAAATGGGTCGGTCTGGACCGATCTGAAATTCCAAATGTTCCAGACCAAATAGGTCAAGTCCCTTTTGGGCCTATGAAATTGCAGCCCCACCCATGCTTTTAATTGGGTCGGTCAGATCGACCCGCTGGGCGGGCTGATTTTGATATGTTTCGACATTCCTGTCAAGATTCAAGAATCCTCGAAATTCTCAACACGTCTCCATAATGATAAATAGTTAAAGATAGGTTAATTTTGAGAGTCCTCATTTTGTCCATTTGAAATTGACATCAAGTGGCTTGCCAATGTAAAATCAGAAAATAATTTTAAAATGGTCTAATTTCAATACAGTTTGGTTTGGATTCTAATGGTCCCTCCATGCCGTCGTCGTTTTAACCTATGGATAGAAAGACGTAAAGAGATTCAAACAGTTGAACTTCTACGTGTCGTTTTGTGGTCATCTGTTTATGGTGCCCATTAGGCCCCATACTTTTATCTTCTGTCTAATTCTATGAAACTGTCTCGACAATTTGGCAAACTAGAAAACAACTTGTTCCGATCATTTTCAGACTTGTTTTAATGATTTTGTGCATGAATAAACTAATGTTTGATTTTCATTTACTATCTCGACTTAAGCATTATGAATCTGACTGTAGAAAGTGGTGCAGAAAGGGGGTGGTCACAAACTAAAAGAAAAAAAGTGATTTTTTTTTTTTTTTTTTTTTTTTTTTAGGGTTTAGGGTTTAGGGTTTGGAACCCGGTTCTTCCAGCCTCCGGTTTCGATTTTAACCGAACCGTTTGTTTATCTTTTGATGATTTTTTATTTTTTTAAAATGGTTTATGAATTTCAGTTACAAAAAAATTAAAAAATGGGAAAAGAAGAAAAATAATTTGACTTAATATTCAATTGAGATTTGTACTTAATATTAATAATAATATTAAATTATCTATATATTCTATTAGAGTATAGAGGAATCAAAGTTCACTTAGTTCGATTACAACATTTGGTTTAAAACGTGTCTCATGTGGTTACGAATATAAAACGTTGTAATAAACATTTAACATTTCTTCTAGCATTTTTACCAAATAAAAATAAAAAACGTTGGTTTTAATCTTGAAACTGCCGGTTCCACCGACGGTTAAAACCGTTGGTTCCACGGTTTTTGAGACTAAGGAACCGGAACCGGAATCGGCCTACACGGTTCCGGTTCCGATTTGTAACCTGGTTTCGGTTCCATTTGGTCACCTCTACTTGGAGTTATTAGATATAGGGGGTCGTATTTGAAATATAAAAAATTTTAGGGGTTTCAATATAAATTTGGGAAACTCCTTCAATATTTAGTAAGTATATAGGGTAAATTATAAAATATCACTAAGTTTAGTCTAATTGCGAAAAAAAAAATTCAAACATTTTAAACTTATAAGTTACAAGCTCAGCAAACACCCTCTTATGGATTATCCATCAAATTGTGTGAAAGATGTCAAATGGAACCCCAATAATCAATGAGACAAGAAAGAATCAGTTTTGTCCATGCATATCGATATCATGTATGCTGAAACACATAATGGCCAGGCAATAACAATTGAGACAACAATAAGTACAAAATGCATAGAATGTGACAATTTCTTTATTTTTTAAATGCCCTTCTAGATTATTATTAGTTCATATATTAAATTAATAATTCTATACACTTAATTTATATTAAACTACATATGGTTTTTATTGATCTTAAAAAGGCATATGATAGAGTCAACCGAGATATAATGTGGCGCGTATTGGAAAAAAAGAGGAATAAAAATAGCTTACATAGATGCCATAAAAGATATGTATGATAATATAACATGTATCGACACCAACAGGGGAATATCTAGTGAATTCCCAAACACTATAGGTTTGCATCGGATCCGCTCTAAGCCCTTACCTTTTTATCCTAATAATTGATGAAATCACTAAACACTTGCAAAAATCCATCCCCGAATGTAAGTTATTTGCGGACGATATAGTTTTAATTGATGAAACAAGGGAAGGAGTAAATGCAAAATTGAAAATTTGGAGAGAAGCACTCGAATCAAAAAGGTTTTACTATAAGTATGGCTAAAATGGAATACATGGAATGCCACTTTAGTAAAAACAATGAAACAATGAGACGAAGGTTAAAATTGATGGACATGAAGTGAGTATAACAAAGAGTTTTAAATACTCGGGATCTATAATTAAAGAGAACGGAGAAATCAATAAAGATGTCACACATGGGGATCCATGCGGGTTGGAATAAATGGAGAAGTGCATCTTCTATCCTTTGTGTGATAAAGATTCCATTAAAATTGAAAGGAAACTTTTATAAAACGGCCATAAGGCCCGCAATGCTTTATGGAGCGAGAATGTTGGGCGACTAAATATGAACACGAACAAAAAATGAGGGTAGCGAGAGATGAGAATGCTAAGATGGATGTGCGGACACACTAGATTAGATAGAATTAGAAATGAAACATTAGAAACAAAGTGGGAGTAGCACCAATAGATGAGAAAATTAGAGAAACACGATTAAGATGGTTTGGACATGTTTATAGGAGACCTTTAAATGCACTGTGCGAAGTTTAGAAGGTAGAGAATCACTCACACAAATCAAAAGAGGCGGAGATAGGCCTTAAAAGACTTGGAAAGAAGCTATTAAACAAGACATGTTATACCTAGAAATAAATGAAAATATAGCTTATGGCCAAAACGATGGCGCGATATGATCCGTATAAATTACTCACGTGGTGGGATTAAGCACTTAGTTGTTGTAAATAACTTATATAATTGAAGGGCATGCTTACATGCGCCTCGGCGCCTAAATCTTCTTGCTAACAACAACAAGCATTATAAATAGGGATAATTACAAAAACACCCATAAAGTTTGGGCTAATTACAAAAAAAAAAAAAAAAAAATCGAGTTCTTTGAAAATTACAAAAACCCCATTGAGGTTTGATTCCAACTTACATTTCTCCTGTGATTTTCGAAAATATTTATAAAAAACCCCGACATGTACAAAACTATTACATTACCCCCTTAAATTTAAGACAAAACAAAACCTCGAAGGTTTTTTTGTTTGTGTTTTTGGTAATTAACACAAACCTCATGGGTGTTTCGTAATTATCCCTTATAAATATTAAGGATGATTATAAAAACTTTGAGCTCGGGTTAATTATAAAAATCTAGAGGTTTTTGAAAATTTCTAAAAATGTTCTTTAGGTTTGACTCCGTCTTATATTTTTCCTTTCATAAGCAAAAAAATATTTCAAAATCTCATGATATTTATAAAAATATTACAATTACCTTCTTAAATTTAAGACAGAATCAACCATGAGGAGTTTTGTAATTTGGAAACATCTTTGTTTTTTTTTTTTTTTTTTGGTAATTAGGGCAAATCTCAAGGGCTTTTGGTAGTTATCCCTAACTATTATCATCCAATTATTTGATTGATTGTGATTCATTTTCGGTATTATTGTCTGATCTAACTAAAATATGATTTTTTTACACACACATATACATTTTTATTTGATAATTGTATAAGTATAGAAATGAATTAAATGAAATATACTGCAGTGATCGGAAATTAAAAATTTAAAATAACTCTCACTAACCATAATTAAAGATATATGAATTTTTATTTACGTTAAAAGTAATTAAAAGGTTAACCTTACATTTAAAATAACTCTCACTTCCTCTGTTCCCAATAAAAGTAATTGTATAATTTTTAAATGTAATTATAGAAAGTTTTATATGAAACGTTTCATATAAAACTTTCTATAATTACATTTAAAATAAATTGAGTTTTTGTCATTAAAATTACATTTGACACAATTGTGAACAAATGTATTGTCAAAAAAAAAAAAAAAAAAAAAGAACAAATGTTTGTGCTTAAAGAAAAAGTTAAAAATGTTATGTTGACTGGCTAAAAACACCCTAATGCACATATAATTTAATTGGGAACAGAGGAAGTGATATTTAAAATTTTACTATTCAGTAGAAGTTTTTATAGAACTATATATTACAAGTACATTATGAAATGTATTATTATTGAAGGATAATTTTTAAATAAACAAGCCACCAGAAAAAGGTTGAAAAAACTTGTCACATTGCTAATTTAAACTTAAATGATAGAATACTGGGAAAAAATTGATTGGTGAGAATATCATATGCAAAAAGGTTTAAGAACTTTCTACAGTAAATAAGAATATTAAAATACTTTCCATCTGTATATTTGAAAAGTAAAATTGTCATTTTGTGTTTTGCTATTTTACACTTTAAATTATGGAATACTGGGAAAAAATTTGAATGGTGAGAATATCATATGCGGAAAGGATTAATATTTTTCCATCTTCAATTGGTAGAAATTCATGATAATTAAAAAATTAATTATTGTCATCAGAAAGATTGCTCCTCCTTAAAAAATTAAAATACTTGCATTTTGACTAGGGGTGATCACGATGCGGTTTGGGCGGTTGTTTTAATATTTTCAAACCGAATTGCTAAGTGCGGTTCGACAAAGAGTTTGATTTTAAGTCGCGGTTTTTAGAATAATACAAACATGCGATTTTCAACGGTTTCGGGCGGTTTCGGGCGATTTTGCGGTTTTAACGTATTGTGCGTGAATATTATATGGAACAATCAAAATGAGTAAAAAAATTTATCAATTCGATAACTAAAAAGTTAATAATATGTTGTTGTCTAAATTGAATATTATAACAACTTCAACATATAATAGTTGAATCTAATAAATATAGGAGTGTTTGCAATCACTAAAAAAGTGTTTCTTATATTTATGCTTAAAAAATCACTTTTTAGTGATTGCAAGTGTCAACTTCTGCTTCATTTAATCATAATCTAAAAGCGTGGAGAGTCTTTAGATTTGTCTTCTACTCATAGTTTGATTTTTATAAACAAAACTCGCCCTTTCCACTTCACAAGAATGGGATTCGCCCCATAAGATTGTGCGTCGATTTAGCAAACCAATCCTGCGACGAAGACGAAGGAAGAAATGGAGCGACTTAAGCACCTCTACAACTTTTTCACTTAACTCAACTTATGATTCTCAACTTTTGATTTTATTTTCAAACTCTATCAACTTCGATTCTCAACTACTCTTACTTTTGCTACAATAAATCATTTTTTTCTAAAAGCATAAGTTTTTGCAAACTCTCCCATAACTTGAATATTTCAATCTCCATGTCACAAATTTTCCAAAATAAATCTCATTATACAATTTACATCCATAACAAGAAATGAAGGCTTTGATGTATTAAATTATTAAGTAAATGGACTAATATACCCACAATAAACCAATGGAAATAAATACATATGACAATTCATAATTATACACAAATATACTATAGATTGAGAGAAATGTAATAATATATATCGAATATTTATACATATATGTAGTATTCTACTTGCAGTCGGTCGGTGCGGTTTGAGGCTTGAAATTGTAATTGCACCATCTTTTGCGGTGCGGTTTTGATTAAAAATATTAATCGCAGTTTTCCCGATAAATAAGCAATTGCGATGTGGTGCGGTTTGATTTGGTCGGTTTTAGCGGTTTAATTTTTGATTTTTGTTGATCAGCCCTAATTTTGACCTTGGAATTTTGGGAATGGACCCATTCTTTGATAAAATTAAATAAAAGTAGAAAATAAAGTCCAACCTAAACACTTTCTTCTATCTCTGTCTGTCTAAGTGCATTTGTTCATATGCATAGGCATATGTAGAATATCATAAATGAATAAATATGCATATAAAATAGAGCCAAGATTAGAAGACAAAAGAATTAAGAAAATAAACAGACAGGTACATAAAAAATAATAATATTTAAGTTTTTTTGTCAATAATTATTTATTTTCTTCTCGCTGTAAGATTGTTTTTTTAAAGAAAGGTACTGGTTGATTTTCCAACTCCCCTTCAGGTGACTCTAACCATGACCAATGTAATGGTACGTTCAAGTTGCTTACCAGCAGATTATCTATTTACCGCTTGTCTCATAAAAATGACATATTCGACATGTTTAATCATAAATTTTTTATGGCAAAGTGGAAAATTCTAACAACATGATTGGTATGAATGAATGGAATTAGGTTGGAATGGGATGAATTTAGGAATGTAATAACATTAGGAATGGAATGATGTAGTATTACTATTCTTATGATTGGTATGTACAAGGAATATAGAAATGAATGGATGACGATTTTTTACTTGATTTAAATATCTTGATTGGTAATTATAAATTAATAATAGTAATTGAGAAAAATAATTTTAAAGTATCAAATTCTCTTAAATAAGATTTTTAAATATATTATATTAAATATGTTATTCGTAAATTGATATAAAATTATTTTAGTGTGTGCTAAATAATATATAGATTTATATGTATGATATCAAAAATATTTTTATAATATTTTTAGGGATACTAATTACAAAAAAATCCGAGAGATGTTTTAAAATTACAAAAACCCCATCGAGTTTGATTATGTGTTAAATTTAAGGGGATAACTATAGTATTTTATAAATATCGGGGATTTTGATATTTTTTGCTTATGAAGGGAGAAAATGTAAGATTTAATCAAACCTCAAGGGTTTTTTTATAATTTTAAAAATCTCTGGTTTTTATGTAATTATCCCAAACCTCAAGGTATTTTTGTAATTATCTCCATTTTTATATATGAAAATATTAAAAATCAACAAAAGAATTTTATATCAAAATTTTGATTTAACTATTGAATATTTTAGAAATTGACTATGATTTATTAAAATATTAAATATAACTTATATTTAAATTATAAATAATTTTTTTATTTATAACACTACTTTTCAAAAATATAGATTATATCCAACATTTTTAGTCATTTATAGAAAGATAATTTTACTAAAAATAAAATTTGAGTCATTCTTGATGATTGGGAATAGCTAAACCCGTGGGGGATAAGAGGAATGGTCATTCCCTTACTTTTGAAATAGGGATTCCCATGGGAATGAGTATTCACATTACTAAAGCATACCAAGCATGTGAATGGAATGAAACAAGGAATGCTCATTCCATTCCTACCTCATTCCCACATACCAATCATGCCGTAAGTATATACGGTATACCCATCACTCATAGTACCAAAATAATATCAAATATGTAATTTTTAAGTTTTCAATTTGTTTTTTCTTTCTTTCAAAGAGAAAAAATAGTATTAATTGAATATACATCTAAACTTGTAAAGTTCGTGAAGAGGTGACATTATGAGGTAAAATTGTGAAATCAATTCTTTAACTATAGGGCGATAGGAACTGAATAATAGTCTAGTGGTTAAGACTCTCCTATCCAGGCCAGAGGTCAGGGGGTCCCTTCCAGAATATGTACTCAAAAAAAAAAAAAAAAATAGGACAAAGAGTAAAAATGTCTTGTAAAAATTACGTTTCATAGAAAGAACCTATAACTATATAAACATCTCAGCTTTGGTCCTGTAAATGCACAGTTTGCAAAATCGCCCTGTAATTGTATGAAAATCTCAATTTTGGTCCTAATGTCGTTGGAAATTGGGAACTACATGTGCCAGTCACGTGATTGATATCCGGTGAAATTAGTACCACAATTGAGATTTTCATATAGTTAGAGAACCAAAGGATGACGGATCCAGGAATTAGTAGTAGGGTGGGCTAAAAAGTAAATAAAAATTCACTAAATTTTTATATATATATAGAGAGAGAGAAAAATATATTATATATATGTAATCAATAATTGCAATACTATATTATTTCGAAATAAAGAGTAAAAACTACTTCCTAGGAGAGAAGCAACTCATTCGGCCCTTAAACATATAATTTGTTTAAATATTTTGATACTTAGAATACATATTTTCATAAATTATCAATATAAATAGTTAAGTACAATTTAAAAGTAATAAAAGTAATAACATGATAAGTGTACTAATTACAAATTAAGGATAAAAAAATAGCCCAAAGAGATAAAAAAATATATTAAATTTCATCGTCAAAGTCACCAAGATAACACAAAAGTTTTAAGTTCTTCATTCTTGATTTTTAAAATGAATTTAAATTTTTGGATGGACTTGAATTTTGAATTAAATTTTGTGGTGGGCTAATTATGAATAATACATAAATTGTAGTACTAAAACATAATTTATGAAAATAAGCACTGGGCTTGAGCCCGAGCCTTAAGTATGCATAAATCCGCCCCTGTAGAGAACTATCTTGAAAATTATATTTTGCAAAACAAAAATCGAGAGTTTGTTATAGTTATATGACTTTTTTTGCAAAATGTAATTTTTATAAAACCTTTTTGCTACCACGCTATAGTTACATGACCAATTTTGTAAATTTGCCTAATCAGCCTAGCACATATAAAAGACCACAATATTCAGATGGAAAAAGAATCATCAATTTTTTGTTTTTGGGTTCTTCAATAATTCATGTTATAACTTGTGGGACATGCCTAACTAATTGGCGTGTTTAAGTGGTACTATAATTCATATTGTTTGACCAAAGGGACTATAAACTAACACTACTCAAATATTCGACACATGTTAGCAGATAATTAAATGATTCTCTCCAAAAATAAATTTTGAGAGAGACAATTGACAGCTACCATCTCAAGTAAACTTTGGAAAAGAACTCCAAGTCCAAAGATTCACCACAAACACACACGGTTTGAGTATGACACATTATGATCACAAGAATAACACACAAAGAAAATATGAACCCCAAAAATCACACACACATTTTGAGGACACATGATATCATAATTAACTAAAGAAAAGAAAGCTCAACAATCACAAACAAGAAGTCCATGAGTGCCACACTTTTTCTTGACTGTTTGTTTCTACAAGTACTTCATTTTGAGTGTAACATTTATTTTCAATCTATTTTTTAAATAATAAAATATTTAGATATAATTCAGATATACCCTTAATGTACCACATATTTACGTCGGGATTTGCAATTCTCAAATGTCAACAAAGAAAATGGTCTTGTGGTAAATGGTCTACATGTATTGGATTTAAGTGAAATAAAAGAAGAACAAAAGTACGATAAAATTGTTTTAAATGATCGAAACATATTAGATATATTTTCCTTCACTCGGCGATAAATGTTGTCTTAAATACTTTGAATATAAAGATGTTACAACCCTTCTTAAGCCATAAATGAGAGTACTTATGGGGGTGAATTATCGCTTGGCACATACATTGTGCAAATAGACATAAGTATAATCATTAATAGTCGAGTAGCTCAATTGGCTCTCTGGTTTTAAGTAGAAGGAGTGTTCGGTGATAAAATGACTATGACTTGATGGGGCAAGTCACATCTCCAGACTGACATTTATTAGTCTTTAATCTTATCTTATGATGAGCAATGCCATCAATTATGATTGGAGTTCAGGCTATTTCGATTACATCGAAATCGATCATCTCGAATCTCACTAGCAAGAATCGCTATGTCGAGTTGTACCTCAAGGGGGACCATTATTAGGTTGGGATCTCATATGTACATCACCAATTGTTCAATTTTTACCTAGATCACCGGTGGCTTTAGGGTCAGCCCGTTCAATTCCCTTAAATGGGCCATTTAGGTCAGTAGTGCACCACCATCTCGGTGCACACATACCGAATGTCATGTCTAGTGTCTAACTCAATTGGGACCAAGCCTATCTTCTACGGGTTTTACGCCAATTTAAGTTGGTGCGAGGTTGTTATGTGTCCCTAGTTGAGACGGACAAGTTGGGGATATGGAATCGTCTTTGGTATATTACATCGGGTAGACGAGGCGTGGTTGGGGTCTTAGTGATTGGGCTTATGACACCCAACTCGGTGACACACATCATGCGAGTGGGTATTCATTTGTTCACATATTTGCCTAGAGATCTATACACATCGATTGAGTACAACAAATATGAATTTCACCCACTTGAAAAATGCTACCATTACAAATCTCTTATTTCACATAATGTTTTATCTAAATCAATTTGAATGACACGTGTAATAACCTTATCTTATATATATATATATATATATATTAATTATCTAATAAATTGAAACAATGTAAGCGATAAAAGATCCCTTATGCAATGCCTTGTGGGCACCCCTTCATAAACTTAAGGCTATATCTGGACTTTGGATTTAAATGAGAGAAAAAAATGCAGAAAAAAATTTAAATATAAAATACTAAATTAAATTATTTTAACTAAAAAAAAATCAATGTTCTTAAAATTTTGCCCCACAACAATCCAAAATTGCATAAACCTCTATACTTCTCCCCTTTCTCCTGCCGTGCGGTGCACTATCACAAAAAGCATAATTAAATTAATTCCTTTTACCCCCTTAAAATCCATTTCCCCACTTCTTCTTCCTCCCAATTTCCCATCTTTCCACAACACCCCATTCAAAGAAGCACAACTATTATATTATAAATTAAACTCACACCCCCAGTCCCCAGATAACTCCAGAGTCTTACGGCTATTTATTTATTACATTTATTCCCATTATTATATTAATTAATATACATAAATTTGTCCACACACCAACTCCCCTCAGGGCATCTCAACCCATAACACCAAATTTGGTGTGAAAGTCACACCAAATTTGGTGTTTTGGTGTAATTTTGCAAAACCTATCTCCAACTCACTACACTAAATCTTACACCAAATGAATATTTTAATATATTTTTTCATTTTGGAATAACAAATTTATTTGTTTATGCAATTATTTCTTTTGCTTATATTTTATTATTATTAATGTAACTAAATAAAAACTTATATTTAACTAATATTATATTAATTAATTATATTGCAAAATTAATATTACAACTAATATCACAATAAATAAATTATAACTAATATCACAATATAAGTTATATTTAACTAATATTACATTAATTAATTTATTTGTTTATGCAATTATTTCTTTGATGCTTTTTTAATTAAATTATAATTTTGTTTATTAATTATTTTAGTTTATCAAAATTTTAAGTTTAGTTTATAATAATTTATTGGTAAATATTAACTATTGTTCATCCAAAATAATAATTATATACAAAATTTAAATAACTAAAACCATGTTACAAATTAATTATATATCAAATATAGGATCTGATAGGAATTAAAAGTTTGAAGTAAAAGAAATTGGAGGGCAAAGATGGAATATTTGTATTACACCAAATTTGGTGTAAAGGAATAGTGTTACACCAAATTTGGTGTGATATTTAGAGTTGGGTTGGAGGATGTTTTTGATATTTGGTGTTTTGGTGTGGGTTTTAGAGTTGGGTTGGAGATTGTCTCAAACAACACAACAGCCCCACTAGATTTTCTTTTAGAAAAATCCCTTTTACATTATATATACACTATATATATATGCAATTTGTTCCCCTGTTTCTCACCATTTTCTGCTACATTCAAAAAAATTCTTCTACTTTCTCTTCTATGTTGACTTCTCAAGGTCTAGTTTTTGCCACAGCCATGGCTGTTTCAGCAGGCACAATATTTTTCTTAGATCTTTTCAGAGAAAAATATATCCCACAAATTCCAGATAATCAAAATTCCCCTCCTCATCAAAACCAAGTTCTCAAATCCTGTTTATCTTCAGGTAGCCAAAAAGAAAAAATTCTTTCTTGATTTCTTGAAAAAAGTAATTATTTTGGTTATTAATGCATGTTCTTGATTTTTTTCTTTTTTGGGCCCAGGTAACAAGAAAAGGGAGATTGAACAGAAGAAAAAGAAGAGGGTTCAATTTGCAGATGATGTGAAAGATTCAAAAGGGAATGGCGAATTGTACAGAAAAGGAGGAAGAATTAATAAGTCTGCCCAAATTCAAAAAAACGCTTCTTGTTGTGGGAATGAAATTCTTGGAATTCCAAAAATGCCCCCAAATCGTGCGGTTTTGTACAGTGGGATTCTCAAGGATCGTGTGCAGAGGATGGAGTATTCATACTGATTGATTGATTTCTGATCATGAAATTTGTTTTGTGTAAATTTGTTTTGTGTTTGCTCTTTAGTTTTTTTTTTTTTTCTTGGTTGGGAAAATTTGTAGATTAAAAAACTAATGGGGTGGGAAGAGAATTGTTTGATTCCCCAATCCCTTCATTGTAAATACAAGAAACAATAGGTTTTAGCTTGCATAATCTTCGATTTATGGTTTTTTGGTGCATGTATCTGAGAACTTCTGGCCTCAATTTGTGCATATTGAAATTTGAGGTCCACCGATGACGGAAAAATCATATTATTGCAGAAAAGCCCTCAAGTTCTCAACAAATTAGTCATTTTCCCCTTGCATGAATTAGAATTTAGATCTAGAGTGGTGACCACTCGGCCACTCCGTCCGTTGATTTTTCACTTGTTTTAAATAATGTCCTGTCCACGTCTCCACGATAAAATAATCTCTATTAGTTAGAAACTTAGAATTCAATTTAAAAGAAAAATATATTGATTATTAATAGTTACTAGTAATTCACCCCGTGCGTTGCACGTATATTTGTATTTTAATATTATTGATTTATAATATCTATTAACATGAACTGATATTTATTACTTTATTTTAATAGTAATATTCGTATAAGGTTAATTATATGATGATTTTACATGATAATTGTAGTATTGATTGATCATGTCAATTACTTAACGTCAATTTGATTAGTTTTATTAATCTCATACCAAGATATGAAAGAGATATGTACAGTTTTCAAACAATCAAATATTTGTTACCATATTTAGTTTTGTAAATATTTTAATTAGTTGTTTTTCTTAATTAAGGTAATATATTGTTGTCCAATCATAAACTTGTGCACCCTTTGAAATAAAAAAAAAAACTCCCATTGACTATTATTGTTCTTTTTAAGTTAATACATTTTTTAAATTGACAAATCTTTAATCATAAGTTACGATTTTCTTAATTTTTGTTAAACTTCTTGTCAATTATCCATTGTGTGTAGCATAGTCAAATTCGATTGAAAAATATAAATAGATACTCTCAATTATTTTACCAAATGCTTTGTTTTAAAATTCTTTCAATCAATAGTTGATGGTATCTATAGATTAAATAAATACAATAATAAATAATTATTATATCTATGATAATGATTACAATCAATAAATTGATTGTATAGGACAATTATATGATTGATTATAGAATTTTTATATTTTTAAATCTAAAAAAATATTACAATCATAACCGAAAAAATAATTGGTCAGTAATATATTTATGTTACTAAAGATTCTAGCCATTGATCAAAGCACCACTAATTTGGGATAACTCCAAAACATGCATTGGTTAGGATAATATTTGGATTGATTTGTCCAAAACTGTATCTTATTTTATATATTTTCTCTTTTTATTCTTTTTTATCTGATTGAGTTGCCTTAGTTATGTCATATATATACTAATTTTATTCGATATCAATTAGAGTTGTTAATTATTCTTAATTAAGCAAATTACCCGAATTTAACACCAACGTTGATCAGTGGATCAATTAGAAGATAATTCATTTTTCTAGATCAACTTAATTAGTATTTGTTCACACTTAAAAATACCAATATTTCAAAAACAAATATAATAAATAAATATTGCAATAACAATTGAATCAATATGAAATAAAAACCCGATATTCCTTCAAAAGCATGATATAAAAATCAAACATATTATTAATAATAATTTTTTTCAAAATCATCCATGAAAAGTCCATAATCCAAAATCAATTTAAATATAAATGGAATTTAGCGTGAGAAAAAAAAAAATATTTCAATCAATATATGAAAGAGATATACACAATACTTCCGAGCAATAAATATTTGTTACCATATTGAGTTTTATAAATCTCTCAATCAATTGTTTTTCTTAAGCTAATACATTGTTGTCCAATTATACAATTATACTCACTTGTAAATTGGAAAAAAATGCCCCATTGACCAATTCTTTTCTTTTTTTATTAAAAAGTAATACATTATAAATTTTCTAGATTAATAAATCTTTAATCTTAAAGTGCAATTTTCTCATTTTTTTTTCTTAAACATCTTTCAATTATCCGCTCACATAGTATTGTCAAATTTGATTAATAAAATATTAATAGATATTATCTATGGATAAAAGTACAAATAGATACTGCCAATTGTTTTACCAATACCTAATTTTAAAAAAATTCCAATCAATAGTTCGTTGTATCTATAAGAGTGATTAGAAAAATAATAAATATTTATTGTATCTGTAGGATTAAATATCATCAATTTATTAATTGTATACAATAATTATAATATTGGCAACCACGTTGCATGAAAATCTTGGATTACTCTTACTTTAATTCGACGCAATATTGTTTTCCATTATGCCTTATAATTGCATCATTTTGTTCTTTGTGTGTACCTTTGATAAAATCATTCCAAAACTTCATAGGTATAGGTTGTTGATAAAAAAAAACATTAACAAAAAAATTTCACCACTAAATAAACATAAGATATCGCGAGCGTATATCTATATCTATATATATATATATATATATATATGAGTAAATACTTACCCAGCGAGGTTTCTTTATATGTGACTTTGAGAGAATCAATCGAAAAGTCGGATTCTCAACAACAACCACCTTAATGTCATCATCGTCAGATCATCGCTGCATGTTGCACACGTATTAATTAAATCAATCAACTAACCAATTAATTTATAATTAAACAAAAATATCACATATATATATATATATATGATTTAAACTATAATATATTACCTCAACTGATATCAAATATATGTATAGTCGGGTACACATCGATTCTCTCACATGAATCATCATTAGAAAATATTGACATGTCAAAAACGTGATTGACACGATAAGAGAAAATTAACACTTCACCATCTGAAATTTACGTTATCATGGGCGAATTTGCTCCATCCATCCGTAAAATAGAACGTGTCATAGGGGCTGACCATTTTGACCATCCAAGTGTATCCGTTCACATTATGCAAGTCACAATTTAATGGTGTAAGACCATTAAATTGACTCGCCGAATTTGCATGGAAGACGTTGACATAAAAAAATTTAATGTAATTGCAATTTGTAATGAATATCTAATTGAACAATATAAAAATCATTACAATAAGTAGATAGAAGTGTATTGCAAATCAAAGCTATAAAAATAATAACCAAAAAAAAATGTTGTCGAATCAAAATAAAACAATAATTTCCGAATCAAAACTATAAAACTAATAACCAAAAAAAAAATATTGGCAAAGGATAGAAGTTTACATATATATATATATATATATATATATATATATATATATATGAACAAAATATATGTTGACACAAAAATGGTGATACAAAATAACAAAAAATATGTTAGTATGAGAAATAATAAAAACATAAACAAATCATACAAAAACAACTTAAAAATATACAACAAAACTATCAAGAATAATCAAAAAAAAACTCACCAAATATTGTCCATACATATCTACGATATAGTTTATATAAAAACTCTTGTTCATTGCGACCCGAGTTCAATACTCACAATGTTGGCGGAACACTTGATGAAAACGAAAATTGAGAGGAACGTGAAGATGAAGCCATATTTAGTGGTTATGCTACGAATTTAGGATCAACAATATCAAAGTATTTCTCTAATGCTATATAAATAATAAGTGACAAAAAATCTCGAACACAAGATCTATTGTTAATTCAATGACGAAAGATACATAAAATCATAATTCGACTATTTTAACTATTATTAAACAATTTAGAAATGTTTGAATAGTCATCGATTTAAAACTTGATTAATTAATAATATATTGTACAAATGCGCATCGACACTATTGAAACAAATAAACAATATTATTTGATGAAGATATGATGTATAGAATCAACACATCATTGTAATATATATTTAAGAAGAAGTGGCATATACTAATATCAATTATGATGAAATATTATTTATAATTTTTAAAATCCATATATTATATATAGATAGAATTGATACTATAGACTCACTTTTGGTATAAAGTAGGAATACCAAGAATATGATTTTCCTCATTTTTATACATATAAAATAGGAATACCATTTATGGTATTTTCCTAATTTATATACATATAAAGTAGGAATATCATTTACAATCTTTTCTTATAATATTTTCCTAATTTATATAATTACAACAATTTTCTTATAATATCTTCCTAATATAAGAATTTATAATAAATACCATTTATAATGTTTACAATTGTTTCCTAATATAAAAGCAAAAAGAGCAGGAAAATAAAAGTTAGGACTTACGCTATTATATATATATATAGATTACTCTCTCTCCTATTCGAAATAAGTGATGTTTTGACAAATAAAAAATTTTTTGAATGACATTTCGATATTTTCAAGGTTTATGAGAAAATTATTTTACCAAATTATCCTTTTACGTATTAATATATTATTTTCTAACTAAAACTAATGTCTTAAATTTGTTTTTGTTCCAAAACAATATTTATATTTAATTAATGATATATTAAGTACTTTAGCGTAATTCTTAAAACATGCTTTTGTTTTTACTAAAACGACACTTATTTTGAATAGCGAAAAGTACTACATAATCTTTTAATTATAATTATAATTATAAATCAATAAAGCGGTCTCACGTACAAAAATCAACTTTGCATTTACGTACAAGCACAATATATTTTAAAATAATCTAACTCATTTTTTTAACGTGTCCACGAATTCACATATTGTTCATTTTCAACTTTTTGTGCGGATATTTTCTTGTAATATTGAATGAAGAAAAATCATAAAATAATTTTGCTATCAAATATTAAATATTTTTGAATCCGTCTTTAACTAATTTGGAGAAAGAAGTCCGCAAAACTTGGAACCGAATTTGATAAGCTTCTTTCTACAAATGTGCAAGTTTTGACCCAAAACATGGGCACATGGCCATGTCCAGTGCATTGGGTTTTTAGACTTTTGAGCTAGAACGGAACACAATCTCTTTTCTTTTTCTTTTTTTCCCCCTGAAATCATCTCTTCTGAAGTCGAAATGTCGAATGTTTTATTTTTTTAATTATTTTTATTATTATAGTATTAGTATTAGTATTTTTGAAGAGAAATTTCTTTAATCTATCATTGCTGACCTTTTTCGTAATTATTAATACTTGTTAGTGTTTTTTTTTTTTGAGTATAACGGGGAATTTGAGGAGAGGACACGCGCACTCATTCATATGGGATCAAACTCTGGTCGTTCACTCTTACAACACACGTTTCAACCACTGGAGACAAGGTTGATCCCACTTGTTAGTTGTTATTAGGAAAGAGAAAATCTACTTTATTTATTAATGATTAATTGAAGACTTATGCAGATAATAAATAAATAGAAAAATGAACAAACAAAAATAAGGGATTCGGATGTAGAGTTGTCGAACCCCAGGTCGAGGCCAAGACAGTGCTAGTTTGTCGGGCCAAATAGATAATCGGATCGGTCAAGGGGGGACAAAAATTCCATTCGGCCGCCATTTTGGAGACCCGAGCCCCGTCCAACCCATGAAAACACACATGAAAAAGTGGGGTGGAACAATGATTTTCAGGCCTAATGGGTTGGACCAAATATGTTAGTCCAAGTTGCTACGAAAATCTAGAGGGGGGTCAATAGTTTTTCCTGATTTTCTGATTTATCATTTATGCCATCTTTTTAAAACAAGATGAAGAAAAAAAAAACAAAGTGCAGAAAAATAAATCAACACTCAATGATTTATAGTGTTTCAACCCACCTAGGGCATACATCCACTACCACCAAGTATGTCCGAATGAATTTTGAAATAAATTTTTTTTATTAATCGATACAAAAGATTACAACTTCACCTTGAAAAGCACCAAACTCTTCTTACAACAACAACCTAAAAGAGCACCAAACTCTTATTCCACCTTTGAAAAACACAAACTCTTCAACACTTAATGAATCAACCAAGTGTTTTCTTACCAAAAGAACACTCAACAAGTATGTCTTGTTTTGAATGATTTGATCAATCAAGATTACAACTCAAATGAAAATATACAACTTTGTAAGTGCAAGTGTAATCAAGAAAGAAATCCTAATAAGCAAGATGTGAAAGTGTAGTGCTTAAAATATTACAACAAGAGTATGAAAATGAATGCTTTAGAAGTTTGTTGAATTTTTATTGTTGTGATGTAAAATAATGTGTTGTGTTTGATCCTTCAAATTCTTCAACTATTTATAGGCTTTAAGACTTGATTTCCAACAGATGCTTCTCCAAATTTAAATTTGTATGCAAAAGAAGGATCAAAAGATCTACAAAAATGGTTAAGAATTGATAAACTAAATCTTGTTGATAAGTGCTAAAGCAACAGATATAATTTGTTGTCAAAAATTTATGACAAACTTGTTGTTATGTTGAAAATTCAAAAGTTTAAACCATTGGATAAAGATTTGATAAGGATATGAGCTTAGGACGACTGGTCTCTGCACATAGCGATTGGTCATTGTCCATGGAGATCGTTCGCCTTCAGAACAGAGAAGAATTTGCCAAGAAATCCATTTCTTCAGGCACCTAAGTCCTCCTCCCTGTCTCAAAGTCTTTGTTATGTTCCAAGTTTTAAAACACTCAGTATGAGTCTCCCCGCTAAATTTGGTTGACCTCTTCTTGAGAGAATGTATGATCTTTGTCAAAAATAAAGTTCAAGAAGTTTTTAAAAAACTTAGTAAAAAATATTTTGAAGTATTTGGACAATTTTTAAAAACATTGTTTTGGTATAAAATTTATTTATATAAAATCATGAAAATCAAAATAAAAACATTGTTATAATAAAATAGACCCGACTTTTTTCAGGCTTACAATATCACACCCCGAATCCCCGACTCGGCCCTATTATCGGGCCACACTAGTCTTAATAGCTCTATTCGGATGTAGCTTAAGTAGTCAAAGTTTTCCTATTTCCCCTTTCCCCTTAGAAAAAAACCCTCATTCTTAATTTCTTTTTATATTTTTAATTATCTATTCTGTGAAGTAATTTTTCATTGTTTATTGTTCTAGCAGTTTTAGCTTTTAAGGCTTAAGCTACTCGTTCTCCTCATCGGCGACAGTGATTTCCAGGGAAAGGAGAAGAGACGTAAGAAAACAACTCTTTCATCCGAAAGGCATTTCACCGAGAAGCGATCGGTTGCAGGAAGGGCAATAGAAGGGAGAAATTGCAAATGCCTTTTTCTCTCAGGTAAATTTGATATTCATGCCTAACTTATGAATACACTTGATTCATTGTTGCAAAAATACGTAGATCAATATAATAATTTCGTAAAATTTCAGGGTTTTTGATAGAATCTGTTCAGTCAAACCTTCATATTATCGATGTTTATGGTGCGGGCCCTTTTACGGTTCGGATCGGTTGCTGCTTGGATTTTTCATCTTATCGCTCGTATGGGGTATGCATTTCTAATTAGCAAGAAGCATTATTATTATTATCTGAGTTTGCATCATTATTTCCGCCTTTTTAATTATTCGATCGTAATTCGATTGTCTGTTGCCTTTTTTCGTTGTGTTTTGGTGTGGGAAAATCGACATTTGTTTTGTGATGTTAGTTGTTTTTTCACAAAATTTTGTGTATATTAGTTGTTTCTTGGTTTGATTGTCTTCTTGTTGTTTTTCATTAATTTGAATGAAAATTAGGGGTTTACCGTAAGCGAGCATCCTGATGGTTTAATATACATACATACATACATATAAATATATATATTATAATTTGATAAATTATATGTTTGTTTGTGTGTTTTTAAGTTTACTAGCATTAAGAATATGTTGATTGCTTTTCTCCTGTCGTTTTATTATAAAATTTCATCCATATTGTGGGTTGTTTATGGGAGTGTTTGCAAACTCTTAAAAAAGTGATTCTCAGCTTCTAGATAGAAAAAATAACTGTTTTTCCCACCTAGAAGTCGAGAATCACTTTTTTTTTTTAAGAGTTTGCAAAAACTCGCCGTATCAGAATTAAACTGATCTTTTACAGCTTGTACTGTCAATTGGAACAGAGCAGTGATTGTCTTGGGTGTGATACTAAGCCCAAACTGATTTCCTCATTCAATGAGCTGTTGAAAGGGCAGAATCACCACTCTTACTCAGCTCCAAAAGCTACCAATCTGAGGGTTTTTGGATAGCCAGCACTTGTGAGATGGATTATAATGAAGTTCTTTCATATAAAAACATCTCATCAAGAAATGTGCTGTCTCAGATCCATGAGGCTCATGGTGCTGGCAATTCAATCAAACCATCTAAATTCGTAAATCATGGTAAGTTGGTTACTGGCATTGATGGCTATGCTCAGATTCTTGTTGTTGTTAAATGGAATTATATTATTGTTGTATTGATTTGTTATGGTTTTTGTTTTGTTTATTGTCTTAATTTTCTCTGTTGGTGCAAACAAGGGTGGTGAGTAAGTTGTTCGTTAGTAGTGTGTCTTGTTCTCCTTAGAATGCCAAATCCCTCTTTCCCCTTCTCTGCTGAAAAAGAAAAAAAAAAAAAAGATAAAAGAAATAAGAATTGGGGTTTTTGGTGCTCCCTCTTTTCCTTGGACGGTCACACTATCTGAATGAAGGAGGATATGATTTTTATTCTTTTCTGTTGTTTTCATTTATACGTGGGATAATTACAAAAATACCCCTGAAGTTTAGCCTAATTACGAAAAACTCAAGTTATCTTTCAAACTTACATATATCCCCTTGAGGTTTGTATTTACCTACCAATTGCCCCCTCTTGAGGGTCCAATTTTGTTAGCTAAAAACCAATGCCAGGGGCTATTTGTCATTTCAAAAGGTAACTGGGTTTTTTTGTAATTAGGCTAAACCTCAGGCGTAGTATTTGTAATTAACCCTTTATACGCCACTACTATGTTTAAGAAGAAAGTGTAATATCTTCAAATCAGACCTTCATCACCCTGTACCTGATATGCTTTATCAATTGATATACAGTAACTTGTATTTATTTCATCTTTGAGGTCTTAATTTATTCCCCATATGATCTTTATTGTTTTTGTTCACTCCTTGCTTGTTACATTTTGGCCCATGATAAGTGGAATTTTATGTGGAGAGGCTTTGGGTGCAGGTCTTCTTCTCTGGAACCAGGGCAGGCGGAAATGGATAGGGGATAAGAAGGCTTTGGGTCGATCTCGAAAGTTACATATGCCCAAATTAAGGTCAGATAATTTCATTTACCAAATCATGTAAATAGATAACAATTGATGCAAACAGATATCAAATTAATCCGAGCAAATTCAAAAATTAGTTCAGACCTTGTAATTAAATTCTTTTTTGCAGCAATAATTTGTGGACCTATATATCGAGGATGACTTTTATATATTATATGATGACTTTTATTTCTTCTATTTAGTGATTTGTTAGCAAGTATACAAGACTTGCTGCTGTTTTTCTGATTTCATCTTCCCTTTGCTAGCCGCAAAACATCCCCAAATCTAGTTATAGATAAAATAATTTAAAAGTTCGAATCATTGGTAAATAAATTTAAGCTTTTTCTATTAATCGATCCAAGAGTGGGACGATTTAGTACGGGACTCTGTTTTTGACTTTTTATTTTCATTAAGGTTGTGCTGTTATTTTTTATCACGCTATTGGTTTCTATGAGTCTTTCTATGAAATTTGGTAAATTACCTCGGCATCCTTGGGTTTATTTGTGCTGGTAAAATTGTGCTGATAATTACTGAGAAGTGAGAACCACCATAGTTATTCATGGCTTGTCTCGTGGTATTTTTGTCAGAACTTTGTGTGTCTGCATCGCAAAAAGTTTTGTTGCAGTGGGATTGCAACCTATGATAAGTTGCATAGAAGAAACGAACCATTTCCCAGACCTATTCCACTTCGTGTATGTTTGTTTCCTTTTCTTTGATTATTTATAGGGATGATTACAAAAACTGCACTTGAGGTTTAATCTATCTAATTACAAAAACACCAATTATCTTTCAAAATTACAAATACTCCCTTAGGGTGTTAGCAACTTATAAGATATAAACAAATGCCAGTGAGGTACTTGCAATTTTGAAACATAACTGAGTTTTTTTGTAATTAGGTAAACCTCAAGGGTAAATTTTGTAATTATCCCTTACTTATATGTGCAATTGTAAGTTATCACAGCTATGATCTGACAATTGACGGAAAAACAACAGGAAATGGTAGATTTTCTGGTTGATATTTGGGAGCAGGATGGAATGTATGATTGAGAAATGCATCATAAGCAGAAAAGGCTATTGTAAATGGGATTGTAATTATCTTTAAAATGACAAGAAAATTATTATGCTGTAAATAAGACACTGAGAAGAATGTAATATTGCTGGTCTTTATTTTTCTTGGGCTCATTCAGACAATTTTTCTTGGTACTTAGAATTGTAGAATTGCATTTCTTGTCCAAATTTGCGCCTGAAAATTTTCGATCAATGTAAATTTTTGTCCACTATTGAAAATTTTGGGTTGTTACTTGACCAATTCCAAAATTTAACAAGTATTGAACTGAATTGTTATTATACGTATAGTTTTGGTACACATCAATAATCGTGAAACGTTTTCACGTTACACCCCTCAGTTTCCTGTGAAATAGAAACTGCAGGCGCCAGTAAAAGATAACTGATAAATGACGTTAAAAGTGGGTTTCTACAGGCATTAAAAGATGCAGAGAGGAAAAGGAAAGTCGCATCATCTGGGATTTGTACTACTTCACGCGTATGCATTGACTGACTATATCTAGAAAAGTATTGTCTGAAAAAAAAAGAATACAAAAAGAAAGGCATGGATATATTTTTCTAGTTTATATATAAAAATAAGACTCATTGTGCATGTTTGAGCATATTTCTGCAGCAAAAGTCTATCTGAAAAAATGGACTTCTTATTAAATGTTTTTGTTAAACCTTATTAAATGATTTTTTTAAAAGTATATTCATGTTATTAACAATATATGCTTGGTTTATTCCTCAAAAAAAAAAATATATGCTTGGTGAAACTCATTTTAAAAAAGTGCTTCAGAAAGAGAAAAAGTTAAAAATGTAATTAAGGTGAGGTTAATAGTGGTAATATAAGTTTGAGGTGGTCTCTCACGTCGGACGGTCTAACGGATCTAATGCGTTAGACGGATCTCCAATAATACCTACCCTACCCAACCCAAAAAGAAAAAAATCAAACTAGTCTACTCTCTCGTTTCTCTTCACCAATTTATTCAACCCCATCTCGCAAGCCACCGCAATTAATCAAATTCTAGAAAAGATTCTAATTTGTTAAAAGATGGCAAGATTTGTATGCGATTTTTTAAACAAAATATTGGATCGCATGATCCAAGCTACAACCATGCAACAACTTAGGCAAACAATTAAAGAAATTCATGTTTACAGGTTTTTTTTTTTTGAGGAGATGTTTATAGGTATTTAATCAAACAAAATAATAACAACTTCATCTTATTTCCACAATAATCAAGCTAGGATAAGAAACTTGATTAAAGAGATATGTAATTGCAAAAAGTATGTAAAAATCAAGTTGTTTCTATATGTTAATCGTAATAATTGTGTTAATTATATTTGTGCCCTCAATTACTAAATCTTTAAGCAAATACCTAATACATTTTAGGGGAACTACTAATACGTTTCACCGAGACTACTAATACATTTTTCGGAAAAAGCTAATACTTTCGAAGGACCAATAAAATACTTGTTCAAGGAACTATTAATACTTTTTCGAGGATCGAATACTTTTCCGAGGGACAACTAATACATTTCGGGAGAAAAAGTTAATTATATTTAGGAAAACTACTAATACTTTTTCGATGAACTACTAATATTTTTTGAGGGACTTTGTTAATACATTTCAGGAGTATATTCATAAGAAATACTAAACTACTATTCAGGAACTACCAACACATTTCGAATAACGACTAATACTTTTCGGAAGACTTTGTTAATACATTTCAGGAGAAAAACTTAATTATATTCGGGGAACTACTAATACATTTCGGAAGAATCTGCTAATACATTTTAGAAGGGACGACTAATACTTTTCGGAAGAATTTGTTAATACATTTCGGAGAAAAATTTAATTTATTTCAAGGAACTACTAATACTTTTTGAGGAACTACTAATACTTTTTTGAGGAATTGCTAATACATTTCGGGAGTATATTTAGAATAAATACTAAAAACCTCTTCAGGAACTACTAATACATTTCGGAAAAAACTGCTAATACTTTTTAGAAGGACGACTAATACATTTCGAAGAAGAATTTCTAATACCGATACTCCCGAAAACTACTAAAACACCACTTTGCTAATATTACGAAAATGCCACCGATCCGCGAGTCGATCCGTCTAACAACAGTCGGAACTGGTTAGACGGTCGACAGGAGTTTTGTGTATAAGTTTTATATGTTTTACAATTTTTCTCTCTCTACAATTCTCTCCCTCTCTCTCGGTTTTCTCCTTAACGAAACCTTCTCTCCCTCTCCACTCCTTGCCGCGCCGCCTCCTCTTCTCACCGGCGTCGGTGGTGCCGAAAACTCCCCTCGTATTCATGGTTTTACTTGTAGATATGCACATGAGTTTCTCTCTTTCAAACATTGGACTCATGTTTTTCCAACTTGGAAGCCTTCAAGACAGTGATGCTCGGGTTTTTTCCCGTATTTTGCTTTGCATTGAAATGGAATTCAAGAGTTTGAAGCGGATATGTGGTGTTTTGGTCTTTTCATGGAGGTGGGGGTGTGACCACGAACTTGTAGCTCAAGTGATATCGTTCACCCTTTGTAAGAGTGTTGACCGGGATTCGAATCTTATATCTTTCGGTTTCTTTGAAATTTATCTCATCCCTCCAACTACTACTCCCAACTTATTAAAAAACAATAGAGGTGGGAGTATGAAAACAAATGACCGGCGGCAAAGAATCGTGAACGTGGGCGGGTTGGCGTGAACAATGAGACTCTATCGATTAGTATTACCGAAAGAAATCTACGTTTTGGGTTTTTTTAACTTAATTTCTTGTTCTTTGTTACCTTTTTTAGTTTTGTTATGTTATTTTTTTCTAGTTAGTTTGTTAGGCTGTTTTTTTCCCTGCATTGTTGTTGTATTTTTGTGGTGGATGAGGAGCGAAGTTCATAGGAGGGTTAGTTTGTCGACTTGCAATGCGTGATGGTTGTTCGAGCCCTGGATGTTCCGTGTTTTGTAGTCTCCACTAAGGAGTATTGAAGTCTCTAAGCGGAGTGTTTTTAGTTTTGGTTGAGTTTTGGATTGTGATTTGGATTTGAATTGGTCTTGCCAATTTTAGAACTATCTTTAGTCAAGTCACCCATACCAGGTTAGGCTACGATTGTCATTGTAGTTTTTGTTTTTGAGTTGTATTAATAAAAAAAACTATCGTTTGAATAAAAATAGTGTTAATATAAGAAAAAATAAAAGGAATAACGAAGGAAAATACCAATTTTTAGCGATGTCCAACTTAAAGTGTGGAAGTTGATTTTGAGAAGCTACACATTTTTCCCATTTGTCTAAAATTAACTTTTTTGAAACTTCAACTTATTTCAAAAGTTAATCCAATGTAAATCACCAAACATCTTAAGAAATGCCAAGGATTATTTGCAGGATAGCCTCCCTCCCTCCTCAACTCCATAAACTTTTATATCTAATATACATTTTATATAAATATTCATAAATATTAAAAATTTGTCCTTTTATTTAGTTGAACATACTTACTGGTCTATTAATTCTTTAAATTAATTTCGGTCTCAATTTAAATTTTTCTGACTCCATCCAGTTGGCACTTTAGTTTGTCCGTTTCTTATCTCTATTCATCCGAAAAGAAGTATCACATATAGTTTTTCTTTATGGAAACTGAAAAAAAAAGTTTACTACTTGTAATACTCTGTGCATGTTATATCAGAAAAATCTTCACAACTATATTACTGAATGACAAAACAATATATATATTTCTGTTCATAAAGAGTACAGAGAGCTGTGGTGTAATAGTGATTTTACCATTGGATTCTTACCAAATATATCTTGTACTTTATAGATTACAATGTTCTTTCCAGGGGTAAAGTGGTTGAACTAGCTTTTTGCTGTGCTTACTGTTAAATTGCTGAATTTTATAAGGTACTATAGTGCATAAGAGCCCTCATGCAGTCATGCTTGTGAGGGGGGGGGTCCTGCTGACCAAATGAATACAATAGAAGTCATAAGCTTATTATAAGGTCGCCAGAATGGAAATTTTATTATCTTTGAAATGATCCTCCCCCCAAGAAAAAGTAAAAAAGAAAAGGGTTAATTATCAATTACCGTGGGGTTAATTACAAAAAGTACCTCTTAGGTTTGGGTAATTACGTGCAAAAAAACTCAACTAAGTTTTAACATTACAGAAGTAATATTGAGGCTTGAGGAACCGTAATAAAACCGACGGAATTTGTGTAAAGTTGATAATGGCTCTGACGGAATTCTAAAAAAAAATTGAAGCAAAAAAAAGTGGTTGGGCAAAATTACCACTAGAGTGTTTGGACTTTTACGGTAGTTTATGAAAAATCATAGGTTGGAAATTATTTCCTCTTTATAACCTAGAGCGGGTATTGTAAGTGATAAGCAATGTATATATATTGTAAATATCAAAGTTATTAAGCTAATGCCAGTTGCGTTAGTTAGAGTAGTTAACAGTTAGTTAACAACTAACTCTCTTGTATAAATAGATGATTGAAGCTAATGGAAAAAAACATTCTGCCTTTATTCATTTTCTGTTTCTCGGCAGTAAGATACTGAACAGGATTTTTGATGTTATGTAATTTCCGGAAGACTTATGAACATGGCATTTTTGGGTTTTCATGTCAATGTTTTCATAATGTGAGCAAATTTTGTTAGGTCAATTAAAGGCTAGGGTAACGGAATTAAACCTCAATGATATTTTTTGTAATTCTGAAACTTGGTTGGATTTTTGTGTAATTACCGCAAACCTCAGGGTTACTTATTGTAATTAACCCATTTTTGTTTGGGGGAATTTTTTAAGTACCCATTATGGATAGTGGATATTCTTTTCTACACATAGATATAAGAAAACTCTTTTCTATCCAATTTGACAAAAATGCCCCTCATTTAATTTGAAGATTTTGAATTTTGAAACTGATGCAATTAATGCATTCCTTGAAAATTGTGTACACTTCCCCCCAAATACACACACCTATGTATAAAATCGTATGCCCATATCGTGCCCTATCGTGCCCATATCGTGTCAACCCCCATGTACATATACATAAAAAAGGCACGATATATATCGTGCCTAATTTTAACTGAGGCACGGAATATATCGTGCCTAATTTTAACTGAGGCACGCAATATATCGCGTCTAATTTTAACTGAGACACGAAATATATATCGTGCCTAATTTTAACTGAGGCACGAAATATATATCGTGCCTAATTTTAACTGAGGCACGAAATATATCGTGCCTTTTTTATGTATATTTACATATTCTAAAAATTGTCTATTAATTTTGAAAATTGTTTCAATAAAATTTAAAAATATTTACAATTTATTAAAAAATATCAAAAATCCACAAAATCATTTTAAAATCTAAATATTAAAATCTATAATTTATTTTTAAAATAAAAAAGAATCGAACAAAATCTATAATTTATAATTATTTTAAAATCTAAATATTATAATTTATTTAAATATGAAAATTAAAAAAATACACATTTCTTAAACATTTGTCATTATTTAAAATATGGAAATTTATTTAAAAAACCTCAAAAATTGTTCAACAATATGAAAAGTGAATTAAAAAATGAAAACTGTTGAAGGCTTTTAAAAAAATTCACCAAAAAGTCAGATTTTTTATAAAATCCAAAAATGGAGTAGAGAAAGAAAAATTAAAGAGATAGGGCCCACTTACTTTTGCATTTAAAATATAAGGGTATTTGGGTAAAAAAAACCACAAAAACAGGTTGAAAACTTAGGCTGCGATTGGATATGAGCGAGATTTTATTTTCGTTCCACTGGAGAATTTTTTTTGACCAATGCGATCGTTTATGAAATTTTTCAGAAAATATACTATTTTCTCACTTTCACTTTTTCTCATTTTTTCTTTCACCAATTATATCTACACATTTTTTCACAAAAAACTAATCATTATTACACATTTTTCCACAAATTTTACTATTAATTCACTCACACATTTCTAATTACCAATCACATCCAATCATTATTTTACTATTTTTAAATCAAATAAACTTTTATCATTACATATCCATTCACACTCTCAAAATTTTCCAAAAACTTTCATCAGAATATTTTTTCACTATTATCTAGCGAAAAGAAAATTTTCAAAATGAAAGCATATCCAATCGTACCCTAGTTTTTTATTTCACATGTCATAAAACTCTTTGTCTATCCTAAGGATATTTCCCACAAGTTCCTCTTTTTGTTTATAATAAGTTGAGTGTTGAAAATATGAACAGTAGGCAGAACAGTTTGGCCAGTTTCTGTCCTCCAACATTCTCATGAAACTTAACTTGGTCTACAATAGCAGCAACATGTTATTGATTTCAAGTTTTTTAAGCTTCTCATATATGGGACAACAAAGCTAGATGGGAATTTTCTTTTCTTGAGATTTGCTGCAAAATCCATTATGATCAGCATTTCCAAGAAAGTTTGTTGATTTTCCAAAGCATTTAATGAATAGAGTATTTGAAATTATAGTCTTGGTTCAAAAGACAATCAATTTTGTACATATCAATTGTTGACTAGTGTTTTCTAGGTGGAATAAATAGAATTTACATATAGTTGGCCGTTGTGATCCTGGTATAACACATTGCTTTAATACATACCTTAGAGTACAATTATTTGATATTATTAGTGGTACAAATAATTTTTATTACGATAAGTTGCACATGTATAAGTCAAATATATTAAATCTAATTTTATAAAGTATATTTATGCAATAAAAAATAAAACTAGTTTAAAAACATTGGGGATTAAGTTAATTGACATTCAATTGTAAGTGGATAAAGTTCACTTTATAAGATTTTTTCCTTTTTTTATTGCTGATTCTTCTTACACAAAGAAATAACTGCACAATAAAACTGAATTCATAATTCATTAATACATTTGATCTACACACACGCACCCTTCAGCCAAGTCATAAAATCATACTGATCTGACCCAAGATTTTATTGGGCCGCATTTATTGTAACTCAGCCTAACCCATTCGGGTCATTCGGTTTTGTCGAGCTCCGGGTCGTGCTAGTATAGGCCTAGTCTTTTTCGGGTTCCTAAAAATGAATCCCAACCTAACCTTATATCCGTCTAGCCGTGTCGGCTCATAGGGCCAGGCCAATTTGTCAAGTTGTAATATATAGATAGCACTTCATTTATGTTCAGAATTTATTTCTTTCTTCGTCCAAGAGTGTGTTTTCACATAATAATGCACATTCAAAATTGTTACATGAAAAAGAGTAGCATAATTTAGTTTATGGTATGATCAATCAATCTCACATATTTCTTCTTTAAATCCCCTATAGGCTATAGTGTTTGATTGAAGATTCCAAAATAGTCATTTCAGCTTTCATCACCACAACAGTCATCAAAAACAACATTTTCCCAAAAGTAGAAACCAAAAACATTATTTTCTGTGTGAGATGTCATTTAATTGGTGAAGAACACCATGTTATCAGAAAACTACTGTAAACTGTCTTGTCCCTTCCTCTGTATACAGTACAATTAGCCTTTGTCTTCAAATACATAAAAGATCTTCTCAATTTTAATTTTCTTCCCTTTTTCAAACACCAAAATCTCAATATATCCCACCATTATTAATCCTTGAGCCTCATCCTATGTCTAAATATATTGTGAACTGATTAAAAATGGTTTCACTATACTGATATATGGCTCTATCAAGAAACTACCAGCTATGCCTCAGTTTTGCAGTTACAGCCTTCTGCTTTTTTTCTCTCACTTTTCTGCCCCCTAAATCAGGTAAAATTATAAATCAGGTGTCCAATATTTTCATGTAGAATAATCTTCTTACAGTTTGCAGATGAACTCCATGCAAGAATAAGTCATGTTCTGACATATGAGATTTTTTGGTTTTATATATATTATGGTTAATTATTACAATAACTATCCTTGCTGTTTAGCTTAGTTAAAAAAAAAAAAAAACAAGTTATCTTTCAAAATTAGACAAATACTACCATGACATTTTGTTTATATTTTACAAATTGCTGATGAGCAGGGGTTCCTCGTAATTTTGAAAGATATTAGAGTTTTTTGTAGTGACACTAAACTTCAGGGATAGTTGTTATATTTTTCCATTATATTTTGACCTTTTGAGTGCAAAAGAGTTCAAGTTCTTCATTTATATAGCTTTGGACCAAAATAATTCTTTGATTTGCTTAGCTTCATCTACATTTCTTAATTTCTTTATTTTTTAATGTGGATCGGTTAATTATAAATGCAAGAATCTTATTTTTTATCTTAGAATTGATTATCTTGTGTGATTAAAAATAGGGATAATTACAAAAATCCCCATGAGGTTTGGTTTAATTACAAAAAAACCCAAAAAAAATTGAAAATTGCAAAAAAACCCTTGAGGTTAATTTCATCGATATCCGTCTTACATTTTTCCTATTATAGAAAAAAATATTTCAAAAACTCCCCCCAATAATAATATAAATATTACAATTACCCTCTTAAATTTAGAGCATAATCAAACTGAAGAATTTTTTGTAATGTTGAAACATCTTTAGTTTTTTTTTTTTTATTTTGTAATTAGTCCAAACATCAGGGGTGTTTTTGTAATTATCCCTTGAAAATATTAACAGGTGGGATTGAGACATCAAGAAATGAGGAGGAACTGAGGAAGATGGTATTGGGATCAAGGCCACCTGGTTGTGTGAACAAATGCATGAATTGCAGGCCATGTGAGGCTACTTTAGTAATTCCACCACACCTGAATAGGATGAAAAGGGCCAAATATCAAGATTCATCTCATAGAGAAGATGACAGCTACTATCTTCTCTCTTGGAAATGCAGGTGTGGGAATAAACTTTATCAACCTTGATCATCATATATTGAAACACAAAAAAATTGATGATTTCTGTAATTATTTATCTTCTGTATCATCAATATTAGTCTTTCATGAGATGAGTTGTTGTATGCACGGATTCAAATTATTATTATTATTATTATTATTATTATTATTATTATTATTATTATTATTATTATTATTATTATTATTTAATTTTGTTGAATATTGTATTCAATATTATATATGTGTGTTTTATGCAATGTTGCGAAAATCGCTAGACGCTAATCGGGCGACACAATGCTTAGCACGTGGCGCCTGAGATCGTTGAGGTGATTTTTTCAGCGATTTGGACAAAATCGTCCACTAGTACTCTGGCATGTTAGGTGGCGATTGGATATGAAATGGAATCCATTTTTGTTTGCTGGAGAATTTTTTGACCAAACATTCGATTGTTTATGAAAATTTTCAGAAAATATATTATTTTCTAACTTTCACTTTTTCTTATTTTTTCTATCATCAATCACATCTACACATTTTTTCATAAAAAGCTAATCATTATAACATATTTTCCGACAAATTTCATTATTCACTCACTCACATATTTCTAACTACCAATCATATTCATTCATTATTTTACTATTTTTAAATCAAATTAACTTTCATCGCTACTTTTTCATCTCACATCCAATTATATTTTCATAATTCATCTTTTTTCTTTTAACATTTATTTTACCACTATTCTTTAGTAAAATGAAAATTCTCAAAATAAAATGATATTCAATCGCGCCATTATATATCTCAAACAGTTCAAGAATTGAATTAAACATGGACGTGGATAGTAGTATAGTACACACATATATATTACACGAAATTTCTCCTTATTTTTTGTTTGTTTGTCGTTTTGGTTGCTCATGGTTTTCAATTGATTGGACATCTCCCCAAAGTCCCCAACTCACTTTTTTCTTCTATATATTTAAATGTAGATGGGGACAAAAAATGCAAAGATTGAGTGATGTGAGAATGATTTTTTCTTCTAATAATAACAATTTTTTTTCTCAAAAGAAGCAATTTTTTTTTAAATTTATATAATTATATCTATAAAATTTGTAGTTTTTATTTTTTAAGAAATTTATAATGTAGACTAGCTAGTCCTTTTAACTCTACATAGAAACCAAACATGGTGGTGTCTTGTCGTTTGAAGCTTTTTGAGCACTTCTAAAAACTCATTATTCTGTCTTCTATAAATTGTTATAGAAATATTTGCTTAGCTCGGATTAATTCGTGCACTAGTCTTTTTTTTGTCCATCTATATTTTTATTTCAATTAGGCATCACCTAAACTCGTCTGCGCCCGCCTAATCACTAGGCTCTAGTCGTCATGCACGGCTAAGCACTTAATACTTTTTAACACTGCATGTATATATATGAAATATAATTGTTCATAGTCCATGCATATAGCTACAATTATTCATTACCAACAATTCTGTCAATTTGTTTATTTTAAAAATAAAATAAAGTATGCCTCACATTGATTAATTTTTTTTAATACACACATTCTCTACTGTAATTTTTTTTATTTAAAAAAACAATGGTTCCCAGCCATTGACATGACCATTTGATTTGATTTTGATTGAGGTGCTGCCATTTTTACTTTCTCGATCATACTAACTACATACTCTACCCAAAGTGGGAATTTAATGAATTTTTGGGGGTTGGGGGTGGGTCCAAAATAGCCCATTATTTTGGGCCGGACTGAATTTGTTGCGAGCTCAAAGCTTCCCATGGATGAGGCGAATCCAATTTAATTGGACCCGTCTTTGTACCAATTTAGTGGGAAATTCTGATTGTAAATATTCGAAATAGATATTCTCAAAAAAAAAAAACGAAATAGATTGATTCATTTACAATTTTTTTAATAAGTTGGGAGTATTGGTTTGAGGGAGGAGATAAATCCAAAGAACCGAAAGATACATGGTTCAACCCGATCAACACTCTTATTAAGGGTTAGTGATATCACTGAAATAATAAGTGGTAAAAAATTAGATCATTCTGGAATTGATGTTGTTGATTCATTTACAATTTAATTCGATTAGGACTCTCCAATTTATATATACATATACTTAAAAAATGTTCATATGTTCTTAATTAAATAGGCATGACTTTACTATGGAGGATTAAAAAAAATACACAAAGGTCAAATAGGTCGAAATTCTAACAAAAGACCATCAATGCAAAAGGAAGTTCGACGCTACCCAATTGGTTATCACCCAATTCCATTAGAATATTTTAATGAATCCACTTATAATATGAACAAGTGTGTTTTTTTAAAAATAAATAAAAAGAAAAATTGGACACATATAATTTTTTTAAAAAAAAATTGGGTACTACCTAATTGGGTAATATCTAATTAATCTAACGCCAAATAACATCATTTCAAGCATTATAAAACATAACTTAAATACCTCATTCAAAGATTTTGGTCATGACTCATGACACATTATAGTCGGGTCGCACGCATCAAAATTGATATCCATTTAGCTCTCATAGATCTTCTAGTGGAGTAAGATGAGTTTTGAGGCAAAATATCTTAAGTTTGAATCCCTAGCTTTACCATTGGTTGAGTCATTACACAAGACTTATGCGTGTGCTTTAATTCGCTCACATGATTTGCGGGTTATTATTTGAACTCCATTATTTACGAGACGCACTCAAAAGTAGTGGTTGCGGGTGCCCGTTAATAAAAAAAAAATGACATTCAATTTGAAATTTCAAAAATTAAAATGATATCACATCATTAATATAAACTTAATTATTTTATTATAATCTTGAAAGAAGCTGAAATTTCAACTAAAAATATTATATATTTTATTCAAATTCGAATATTATGTCGGGTTTGAATCCGACCCGAATCCGAATGTTGGGAGCCCGGCAGAAACCCAACCAAACAAATATACAACTTCTGGAAGAAGCAGAAACATTTCCCTCAAAAATGGCCTCGTGTCCCTTCCCCAGCCCCGCGACCATTAACCACCACCAGCACAACCATGCTCCGCCGCAAATTCAGAAGTGCACCACCACAACAACCAATTCGATGACCCTCTCCTTTTCTTCTTCTTCTTCTAAGTTCAATCCCCACCGTTCATTTCCTCCAAACGCAATTTATGGTCGGGCCGCTGCCACGCCGCCAGTCCACAGTCAGAGCCGCTTTCCAAGAAAAGTCTAGCTCCGTTTTCAGGTACGGTTTTCCTAATTCGTATCATCCTTGTTTTTAATTTTGAATACGACTATTTAAGTTTCTACCTGGTAAATAATTGTATATTAATTGAGAATGAGCTTTTTTGCCAGGAAATTGATTGTGACTATTCATTTTGTTTTGAATTAGTGAACTAATAGTAACTATGAATCAGTTAATCGTTCATTGATGGTTCAACGATTGAGAAAGTAATCTGGGCTTAGAGTCAAGGAATATGTGACTTCATTAAATCAGTGGGGAAGGAAATCTTTTGCTCATTTATTGATTTCTTTTGTCGGTTGTACAATAAATTGCACCGTTCTTGATGATGCAAATGCCATTTTACAGTTACATGGAATGTTTCTCTCTGCTTAATATTGCATAAGCTTATATTGTTTTATTTCCTATTGAGCTTGGCATTAAGAAGGTCTCCACACTCCACAGATTGTAGTCATGGGTGTTAGTCGATGTGGTGTGATTGATTAGTGGGTAGTTATCGTTATGATGCCAACTCTCATGACATGAGATTCAATTCAGCGAAAACATCTAGTACCTTTTAGTAGGACTTAGACACCATTGGAACTGCGCGTATTAATTTCCTAACATATTATTTTGTAATTAAAATCTCCCACGAATTAGTTTTTTAGCAAAGAAGATTTAATGTAATTGTTTGCGCTGAATGAAAAATTAAATCATTGTGATATATTACATCCAAAGTAAAAAATCATGCAGGGCAGAGGTATCTCCACGCATGGAATGAATTAATGAATTGTCGAGTTACGGCAAAGGAAAAAGTAGGCGGCATTCTGATTTATTATAGGAATTTAATATACCTTTGAGGACTTAGTTTATACCTGAAAGCTAGCCTCAGATGATATTGGACATCAAGAGTTATATGCTGCAAGTAGCTTATGATATTTTTTTCAGCATTCTTTAGTTGTTTTTGGTTGTTTTTCAATAAACTGCAAGGCAGACTTGGCGTAGCTCAACATGCAGTTGGACCTTAACATCATAATACTCGGAAGGGACTGTTGTTGTTAGTTGAGAAGGACACAATTTCATTAGTTTAGAAACGAGAGAATTCTTTTGAACCACTAAGTCGGTGCTTTTTGTGTAAATCCATTGACATTAGTAGAACCAGGTTTTCTGGCTGCCATTTGAGATAAGTTCAGTTTGTTGATTGACTTGGGATGGCCTGAAAGTTCCATTGAAATTGGGATCCCCACATTTTCTCTTTCAATATATCATTGTGGACCCCCAACAAACTGATACTTGGCTGGATAAAAGGTTTTTTAAATGCTAATTTATAGCAATCAAGTTTCCGAACATGAGAATAGGCTCCTTGTGGTTTAGGTGAATCTTGACCTAGGAGAGAACTGCAGGCTATACAAATCTTAATAGACTGGTTAGTCAACAAGTTAAAGCCACAACTTGGATGTACCTGCGACTTTCTCAAGGCAAGCAAATCATTTAAGCTTTGCAAGTAAGAGTAATCGATCTTGTGAGTCAAGGTGAAGCACTGGTTTCAAAAGCTTTATTTCATGTCTGAACACTAGAAGTGCATTCTTTTTGCACTTTTCAAGTTTTTTGACTCAATTCAAAGGATCTCTTCTTGACAAATGGAGAGACAGCCAAGAGAGATGTTCTAATTACAAATTGATGTCCAGTGCCGCAATTTAGATCCAAATGCATTTGCTGATAGTTTCATGTCATCATAGAATTAGAAGCCATAGTCATGAGCCATCATGAAATTGCTCTTCTTGTTTATTTTTTCATCATGGTGGTAGTGTTTAACTGTATTGATTACTGATCCATTCAGTTGTCACTTCTCTCAAAGCCACACTATTTTCTTTTTTTTTTTTTCAAAAACTTGGAATACTTGAGAGAATCTCACGCCTTAGCGATGGAATCTATCATCTTAGATATGAAACAGCCTGCTCATAACTTGTTAGAAAAGTTAGAATCAAGCACTTTTCTACTGTGATTCTTTTTCACAAAAGTTTCTATTGTTTTTTTGCAGTTTTCTGGTTGGTAGAAATAGCATACATCTATGCCCCATAACTACTTATTAATGTATTTTTCCCAACATTTCAACCTCAATGCATTAAATATTCCAGAGTAATGCTAGGCAGGTAATTAAAGTTGATTTGTCATCCATTTAGATATCCTTGGACGGGGCAGAAAAAAATCTCAAAAAGGAATTACCAGTTTGCCAGTTGACATGCTAGTGAAATTACAAATTTCACTTGGAATTGATTTCATTTGGTTATTCTTTCGGCTTTCATCTCGGGAAACCACTTCTGAATCTTCTTTGCAATGCTATCTGACTGAAGAGATGGATACTCCAATGCTTGTATATGGTACATAGGTCTTTAATGTCACTGCATATAAAGCTAAAAAATTTGAAGTTTTACTTTCTTTCTATATTTGATGTGATGATAAAATCTTGATGTTAGCTAATGATTTGACAACTGTAGATTCTGCAAATTTTTCTATAAAATAGTTTCATTATTGTTCTCCTTTTCTCTATCTCAGAGTCAATTACTGAATTCTCAATGGTATTGTTTGTTTCATTTTTATCAGGTGTAACAGCATCTTTCACAAGATTTCAGGATACTCTGCAGATATTCTTTGCTGTGCTATTCTGGATGTCTCTTTTTTTCTGGTCCGCTGCCTGGGATGGGGGAAATGGTGGCAAACGGAACAAAGGGTCTCGATTTAGGAAATAATTACGTAAGCTTCCATACCGTATATATTCTTATAGAAATCAGGATAGAATAAAGACAATTGAATGTTTGTAGTAGTAAGATGTTTATTGTTTTAGACAAAGTTGAATTTGTAGATACAACATAATCTGTTCATTTCACCTTCTTGATCCAATAGTTAAAATGTGTTCACATCTTTACTTCAATTTCTTCATCTTTTATTCCAGTAACTGCAAACAATTTTTGTCCTTGTTCCTCCATAAAAGCTGAAATTTGGATTTTATGGTCGGTGATTTGGTGAGCTTAAATCTTCGCGACGATTAAAGGCAGCACTTTGTGTTGGGAAAATCGATCCCCATTCATTCCTAGTGACAAACAAAAATAACTGAGAAATAAAATAACAACAAACCACAACACAAGAATTACGTGGAAACTCCAAAAACGAAGAAAAAACACGACCCACAAAACAATTCTACTATATGAAAAATTTATACAATCACACAAAAATTCTCTCTTCCGACTCAAATTCTCTCACACTATTTCAAATCTTTGACTAAATCGAACTCTTCTCCTGACTCTGTAAGATAATACAAGAAAGGAATTTAGAAAAATCAAAATACAAAGATTATTGTGTATTTGATTGGTGCACTTGAAATCAAAACACATGAGTTCCTTAGATAGTCTTAAGGTGCCTATCATTTTTGTTCTCAAAGTAATGTGGGATAGTTTCACTTCTTTTATTTTTGACACCAAAAACAACAAACTCCACCTTGGCAAAATAAAAGAAACTCCATTGTATTCCCGACAATCATGATTCTCAAACCAGAAAACCATCATCCTCAAACCAGATAACAACCTACTCCACCATATAAGTAGACCACTTAGAATCAACCATTCTAAGAATTTCATTTGGCACATGTCTAAAAACGTGTTACCTGCTGAAATTTGTGGTGCAACTTCTAGCTCTTGGCTCTCCTAGAAGTCCTTTAGCCATCGACATAACATCTACCACACACCCTGCATCCATGCCAAGTCAATGTATGTGTGTAAGCTTTTGGACCTGCTAACACCATCACATCATTTTTCATGGGAACTAGGCATGCCACAAGGATGTACATTATCTCCTCAGAGAAAATCTTCATCTATCACAATATAGACTTGGATTCGGAGCTATTTGCCACACCAGCTCCACCTCGACAATTACGCTTTCTATGCCCGAGTTCTCCGCACTTCCAACAAACAACATTCTTGGAGTTTTTCTTACTCCCTTTGCTTAATGCCACCATTACCGAATTTTCTGTTGAAGTTCGTCCATCATTCATTAGTCTTCTCTTTTCAGAAAGAAGTTTATAGCCTTCTCTTTTCAGAAAGAAGTTTACCTGACTTCATCACAATATTCTTGTATTGTGCTTGCAACCCTCAAATCCAGATCCTCACAATCTTCATCACTCATATTAGTTCACCTTTTTGCAGAATCTTTGTCAGATGCTTCGCTCGATTCGCCAGCACCATCTGACTTGGTAGAATTGCCCGAACCTGACCTTCCTTTAAGAGCCTTCTGTAATCCGGGTTGTATCATCACATCTTTGACTTGTACTTGCCACAAGCCAAAATTGACCATTCCATCAAATATTTCCACGTCAAACTTCATTGAATTTGAAAAATTTGACATATCTACTAATACACCTCTAAGCTAATGAATAACCGCCTCAATAAATCAGTGTGGAAGATCAGACAACGTTGCATCCACAGAGCTTACATAGAACTTTAAAAGACCCCGGAACCTACCTCCCAAGTCTTTTCTGATGTGGAAGATCAGACAAAGCTGCAACCACAGAGCATACTCAAAATTTCAAAAGATCCGACCCGGGCTCTGATACAACTTGTTGGAAAAATTGATTCCCCTTCATTCCTATGGACAAACAAAAATAACTGAGAAATAAAATAACCACAAACTACAACACAAGATTTACGTGTAAACTCCAAAACCGGAGAAAAACCACGAATCCGATCAGCAATTTTACTGTATGAAAAATTTATACTATCACACAGAAATTCTCTCTCCCGACTCCAATACGTTCACACTATTACAAATCTTTTACTAACTCACATCCTTTGACACCAAAAACAACACTTTGTAATTAACTAAATTACCCTAAGATGTTGTTTTAGACACAAAACAACTGATTTTCCTATTGGGCAATATATTCATGGCTATAGAGCATTGGTGTTTGAGTGTGTGTGTGTGTGTGTGTGTGTTGGTGTTGCACTTTTGCTTTTTGTTAGTTAAATCTTCACATCTTTGCCAGAAAGTTTCTTTGAATTAAGAGAATGAAATCTGGAATCATGCGACATTATTATGCCCTGTTTAGCTGGATTGTGATGAAAAGTGAACACAGTTCACTTAAAAAAAAGCTACATGTTTTGCTTATCCTGTCTGTTTGGTGTAATGCAGAATTATTGACGATGGTAACAGCAAGTCTAGCTGCGGTCCCAGTTTGGGCAATGTCTATACCTTTTGTACAAAAGTAAAGCATCAATTTGTTCACATGCTTAGGTGTGATCTTGGTTCCCAAGTACATTTCTGTCTCAGGCTTATTGGTCGAGCCGAGTCTATGGACTATGGATGGATGAATTATCGCGAAACGAATGTGATGGGACTTCGTTTCGTTTTCATATGCTCTTTCTGAGGCGTGGCGGTTGATTGTTCGTTGGTTGAACAGGTTAAAATATGGCATTTCTATTTCATCTTTTGGGTGTTTCTTAGCATTGTTCTTTTTCTCTTTTTCTCGACTTGGATTTAATGTAAGTGTTCATTTTCATTATTTGAGTAGGGGTGATCATACAAAAACCGTTCCGACTTGTATAATTATTTACGATAAAAACTGCAATTTAAAATATTAAACAAAAATCACATTGCTTCGTTGGTGTGGTGGCAATTGCCCATTACCGGATAAGTTAAAATATTTTTCTTTTTCTGTTTCAAGTGGTGCAGTTGGACAAAAATGGATTGTGAACTTATTTCAATGATGGGTAGATTTATAATCACAAAAAATGCAATTGCATTATATTTGTGTATTTTTATTTTTATTTTGAAACGAATGAAATCTATTTTTCATTCAATCAAAGTGCCATTAAAACCCATTCTAATTTTTTTCTTCAGTTGAATCAAGATGCTATGTACATTCTGCTTCATACAAAGTGGTATCGTATGGTTTTCATTCCAATGGAAAAAGTCAATTTCCATCCCATTGAGATAATTTTTCAACCTTTTATTGGAACATATGCAAAAGTGAAAATATGTTTGATTTAGAAAAAAATTATAGGATGAAAATTGGAGAATATGTTTGGTTTATTATTTTTGGTGACTTTTTTTATTGAAAGATGTGATAAGATCATAAGATGATAATTTATATATATTGTGTAATTTGTGGGACCCATTTAAGTGGTGTTAGTGAAAAGTAATAATATATAACTGGATGAAATTATTAGTGTTGGGGCCACTTTGAAATTTTAATTTAGAAATATAATTTATGTGGATGTGAATGGTAGTAATGGATCCCATTTATTTAATATAATGTTAAAATTGAGTGGTGAGTCTCATTGAATAATATAGAGTTGAAAGTTGAGTATGTATTTGTGAAAATTGATAATATAGACTTGAGATTGGAAAAAGGAGAAGTTGAAACTGCCTTGTATGGTTGTATTTTCAAGGATGGTTTTACACTTTCCAACTATTTTTAAAATTATTGTATGTTTGTTTTAAGAAAATTTCAAAGAAATAAAATCATTTCTAGTTTTCACATTTTTATGGAGATATTCTTTTGAAAACACTCCCAAATAAATTTTCACTCAAACAAGCAAATCTAGGTGAAAATACATTACAATCACGCAAATCCATGTCAAATTTTTGAACCACACCTTGTGATTTTACTTAGTAGAATTCTAAGTTTTTTCCTTTCCAAACGATAGACTTTTATTAATGGAACTCAACTAAACTTTCGACAATACAATGGAGCCAACTCGGCTTAGATCATTAAAATATAGTGCTTGTTTGGAAGACTTTTGAGATGGACTTTTGGATCTAAAAGTCTATTTTAAAAATATTTGATGTGTGGTGATTAATTTAGAATGGACTTTTGGATAAGTCACTCTTCCAAAAAGTCCATTTCGGAGGAGAGTTACAATTGGATACTTTTTGAAAAGTCACTTATTAAGAAGTTCATTTACTAAATGGACTTTTACATAAATCTCCAAACAAGCACATAGTATTATAATATTAAGATTCCTTATTTAGTTTTATTTCTTTTATGGTTAGGATTTCTAGTCCTTTTAGGTTTAGGTTTTCTAGTCGTCTATATAAGTCTCGCTTTCTCTATTTTGTAATTAACTTTTGGTTATGCATAATAAGCTAATGCAAGTATTATTTTCTCTCGATTCTTGGAATTCAACATGGTATCTAGAGCCAAAATTTTAATCGTTTCTTTAGAAAATTCATCTGTCTTTGCTAGTTTTTTTATTCAAATTCGAGTTTTTCTTTTTCTTTTTGTTCACGATGGATGTTATGATTATAGGGAAGATGGGCATATTGCTTGTGAATGCTCCAACTACAAACAAATGAGCTCTTGGGATGTTAGATGCGTCTTTTCCGCTTTGCTAGTGGAGGGGATTTGGAGCGGCTGGAGGCGGTGGCCGACGTGGAAAATCTGGAGTCTCAACGGGTATTGGAGAAGGTGGGGTTTAAGTGAGAAATGGTTTTGAGGAAGTATTATTAGTAATTATTTTTCGTTTATTTTCTCTAGCCTTTTTGGTTTATTTTTTGGTTCAGATTTGGTTCATTTCGCTAGCTTTTGGTTCAGATTTGGTTCGTTTCCGCTAGTTTTTTGGTTCAGATTTGGTTCGCTTTCTCTAGTTTTGGTTCGTTCCGCTAGCTTTTGGTTCAGATTTGGTTTGTCTCCGCTAGTTTTTTTGGTTCAGATTTGGTTCGTTTTTGCTAGTTTTTTTTTTGTTCAAATTTGGTTCATTTTCGCTAATTTTTTGTTTCGGATTTGGTTAGTTTTCATTGGCCTTTTTGGCTCCGATTTGGTTAATTTAGTTGGTGGATTTGATATGGTTTGTGGAGCAAAATTTGGTTGATCATCATATGGTTGGTTTAGTTGGGTGAATTTGATATGGTTTGTAGAGCAAGATTTGGTTGATTATATTGTGGTTGGTTTAGTTGGATGAATTTTATATGGTATATGGAGCAAAATTTGGTTGATCATTTTGTGATTGGTTGTGGATCATCTTTCCTTTTGTCGGATTTGTTATTGGGTGACTTGGTTTCCTTTATTCGGTAAAGGAGTATTCAAGACTTAAAGATGCATACTTTGTGATGTCATCATGTTGCCCTTTTTTTCTTTTCCTATGACATTACGATATGTTTACCAAGACAAATTACACTTATGTTTTCGTTTCTTGTTTGACAAACTCTCGATCTTCTTGCGGTTGCATCGTGAGTTTGAGGAGTGTTAAAATATAGTATTATAATATTAGGATTCCTTATTTAGTTTTATTTCTTTTATGGTTAAGATTTCTAGCCCTTTTAGGTTTATGTTTTCTAATCGTCTATATAAGTCTTGCTTTATTTTTTTGTAATTAACTTTTGGTTTTGCATAATACGCTAATGCAAGTATTTATTTTCTCTCTCGATTCTTGAATTTAACAAGGACCACATTGACTACACGAAGAGCGGGAAATTGGCTGCACCAATTCAAATCGACATCGACATTCAAAACTCTCAAGACACAAAGCTATAATAATGGGAAAAATCATACCAAAGAGAAAATACATAGGAATATAAAGAAAAAAATAACAAAAAGAATATTTGTTACAAGTGACAAAAACTAAAACTCCATAATATGGCTAGCAGTTTCAACCTTGTTACAATCTCTTCGTCTTTTCTTCATTATGCCCGGATCCAACTCCATTACGTATTTTTCTTCAATAGTAAGGCGTGAAATCACCCTTTGCGGTCGATCAACCACCAAAATGGCCAGATCTAAAACCAAAAGTGGATCGATTTGCCAAATTACGATCTGAAAAAAGAAGAAAAGAAAAGAAAAACAAAGAAAAAAATCCCACAAAGGGACAAAGAACCACTCCCATAAAAGGAGACTAAAGTCCCACTAGGAGAAAATCATTCTCATAAAGGGAAACTATAAGAAACTAGCAAGAAAACTAAATGAAGTGATTCCCCCGTCCTCTCTAATGGAGGAATGGGGGAAAGAGAGAAGATTTTTTTTTTTTTTTAGGAAGAAAAGAGAAGGAAGAAAATGAGTCGAGAGAAAAGAGGAGTGACAAACTGAAATTCTTATTATGGCCTACACCTAGTAGAATTCTAATTCAAACTGAAATTTGATAGACAAATTTAGGTCAATTCGATTTGACTAGGTCCCTTGTAAGATCGTCTTCACGAGTCTTAATCCATAAGACGGATCCTACAGCCACGCCCCCGATCCGACTGAGCGTGGTAATTGAAAAAAAGAGGAAAATGGATGTAACAATGCCGGATCCGAATCTAAACATGATGTATTTGCTCTCTTCTTCTTATCTCTCTATCTTGTGCATCTTGTCTGCATCGCTGCTCTCTCTCTCTCTATCTATCTATCTATCTATATATATATGTATATATATATATATCATGTGCATATCGTAGCTTTTCTCATCCGTATTTCTCTCGTCTTACATTTTCCTCAATCAATCGCAATAGTGCTCCCCCAATCAATCGCAACTATGTGCATCACTACCATGTGCAATCTCCACACCGCCATCATCAATTTTCTTCTATTTTCCCTTTATAGTTGTAGATCTTAGATTTTGTTCAGTTAATTGGCATAAAACTGGTTATGGTGTTTCGAGGAAATTGTCGATAGAATGTCCACGGCGAGGTGACCATGGTTCAAGGGGTTTATGCTCAATGATTAGTTGAAGAAACACAAATCAAAAAACACCGTGTGTAGCTTGATCGATACTTTTCAAGAAAATACTAATATTTTTTGGGGAAAACTAGTACTTTTAGGAAAACTATTGTTACTAATTTTGTGATTTTATATACTTTTAGAGTAAAGGTGATATTTTTGTTAATAAATGAGTATTCATCGCAGAGTTGACTCAAATGATAGCGTTTGGTTTGGGAATAAATTGTCATGCCCCTCGAGCTAACGTTATCAAATATCAAGTTCATCTTGGAGGAAGATCAAAAGGTCAATTTCACCAAGAATTTCTCATATCCAAGTCAAATATCATCAAATATATCACGTTTGATTCGAGATTAAGCCGCAAGCCCTCAAACTAATGTTATTCAAATTCAAGCTCAAGTTTGGAAACGATCAAGTTGAAGAGTTCATCTCCATTATCAAATTCGGATATTATATTCTTGAGAGAAGAATCTCTATTTCTTCCTTTGATTCTTCTCTTCTAAAATATAATATCTAGAAATTGAAAATTTGGAGATAAACAACAGCTTGATCTTCCCCAAACTTGAATGTAACACAAGTTTTTATTATTTGCAAATAAACAAACAAGAAAAATAGTACAAATTGAATATATGCGGATCAAACGAAAATATAGGTTACAATCTCTCAGAAAATCCTCCGATTCTTTTCTTCAAGAATATAATATGTAGAATTTGAGAATTTAGAGATGAACTCTTCACTTGATCTTCTCCAAGCTTCTTGAATTTCAATAACGTTATTTGAGGGCTTGAAAGCTTAATCTCGAATCAAATATGGAATATTCGATAATATTTGACTTTTAAAATTGAGACCTTCTTGGTGGGTTTGACTCTTCAATCTTCATCCAAGATGAACTTGACTTCAATAATGCTAACTCAAGGGTTTGAAAGCTTATTTTATTCCCGAATCAAACGCCGTGATTTGAGTGGACTCCGTGATGAACGCCTTGAATTTCGCCTTGAACCCCGTGGATCTCCTTGAATTTGTTCTTCTTGACTTGAGATAATTTCCTCCACCACTTTCTTGCTTGGATTTCTTCCATTCGAATTGTAATTTAATTCCTTGAGAATGACCCCTGTTTATACGTGTAGTAGAGGGGTTTTTAGATAACTCATATGGTGAAGACTTCGATTTGATTGGTCCTTCAAGATTTAGCATTATCTCTTTAATCACAAACTGTGATAATTATCAAAAGAGATAATAATTATCGATAATATATCACGTTAAATCTTGATCTCCAAGAACTTGACATTTGAAAATTATCGATTGACTATAATTTTTATATGTCTACAAATTCTCCGTCGAGACTTATTCACATGCATTTGTTTCAACAAATTCTAAAGTGAACGGATCTCGAATTCATTAATCTGATGATTTCCTCACAACATTTCGCTTGACTTGGAACATAGAGATAGTTTAAACTCATATCAAGGAGCTCTTGAATTTATAGACAATTTATTCTCATATCAAGGAGTTTTAAATTTTTTAAGATAGTTTATACTCTTATCAAGGAGTCTTCACTTGAGTATGATGTATGTTGATGGTTTATACTCGTATCAAGGAGTCTTCATTTGGATTTTAGATATGCTATTAGTTTATACTTGTTCCAAGGAGTTTTGATTTGGATTTAACATATATTGATATTTTATGCTCGTATCAATGAGTGATCATTTGAAGTTGAGATATGCTGATAGTTTATACTCGTATCAAGGAGTATTCATTTGAATTCGAGACATGCTGATAATTTATACTCGTATCAAGGAGTTTTCATTTGGATTTGGGGTATATTGATAGTTTATATTCATATCAATGAGTATTCACTTGAATTCGAAATATATTAATAGTTTATACTCGTATCAAGGAGTATTCATTTAAATTTGAGACATATTGATAGTTTATACTCGTATCAAGGAGTATTCATTTAAATTTGAGATATATTGATAGTTTATACTCGTATGAAGGAGTAATCATTTAGATTTGAAACATATTGATAGTTTATACTTGTATCAAGGAATAATCATTTGAATTCAAGATATATTGATAGTTTATACTGTATCAAGGAGTAATCATTTGAAATTGGGAGATATTGATAGTTTATACTGTATCAAGGAGTAATCATTTGAATTTGAGATATATGGAGAGTTTATACTCATATCAAGGAGTAATTGAATTTGAATTTGGATTGGCAAACAAATTTATACTCGTGTTAAGGAGTCTTCATTTGGACTTATATTTGTAAACAATTTATACTCTTGTCAAGGAGTGTGATGATAGTTTATGCTCATATCAAGGAGAATTTAAACATAATTTAATTTTCAACTTTAGATGGTTTATGCTCGCATCTAAGATTGTTAAGAAGTTAAAGATGGATCATTTTCATCATCATCATCATCACTCGACATTACTTGGTGTTTGTGAAGGTTCAAACTTATTTCAATGGTATATGCTCGAGTTGATAATTCTTCAAAAAATTTGGCTTAATTCCTTAAAGTATGTAGCATAGACTCCGATGCATTCCTTGGATACACATCTCAATTCTTTGAAGCCTCCGATAATTGATCCTTGCGCTTGAGGCTTAAGTCCCTTCAACAATTGATGTAGTCGGTGACAAACTCTCCATTCCACTGGTGTGAGTTTGTGAGTTCATCCATGCTAACTATACGTCGTGTGCTATAGAAATGGTTGAAAAACCTCCAAGTATCAATTAAATTTGCCCCAAGTCAATGCACCAATCAAATGCCCTTCCTTCAAGGATCGAACAAAGTGCTTCACTAAGTGATCTCCATAAGTCCCAAATCATTGCATGTTTCAATGAAGTGAGCCACATCTCGCTTTGATTTCCATGGCCATCAAATTATTGGAACTTCTGGAGGTTGATAACCCATCGACATCATAAAATTGTCAATTCTCCGTGTGTATGGTTTGATGTAAGTTAGGGATGACTTGGAGCTTCCATCAAACTTGTTTTTAATAGTCCTCATAATGAACTCCTTGAGTTGGTCAATCGAATCGGGCCATCAAATGAGACTTGTAACCCCTCGCTTGGAGACTTCTCATTTTCACATGTTTCTTTGCTTTGTGGACATTTCAACATCATCTTGAGCTTTGATTTGTTTGCCCATCACATGACTTGAATCAACTTGGTCTACTTTGTCTATCAACTTCATGATTTGGGAGTCTCGCTCTTGAACATATTTTGTAAGTCCTTCAACGGCCTTCAAAATTTGCAAGTTGCTCTTCCAATGAAGTAGTTTGGACCACCATGATTGCTAAAGTTCAAAAGCTCGAGCTTGTAGAAATTCGTGCATGTTGCGACTCCATATTTGCTACTTTGTTTCCATGTCCACTCGTTTGTTGGAGAAACTTCATGGTTCAATGACTCACCATCTTCCTTTGCCCCTTGTATTTTGGAGCAATGGCCGTGTTCGGCATTGAAAGGTCAACATGTGTGACTTTGAATGGTTGGCCATCTTCGTTCATATTTGAACTTTATTTGAAGAAAAGAGATGAGAGATAGAGATTGTCCCACTGGTCTCCGCAAAAATTTGTAACACAAATTTTTATTGTCTCAGAAATAAATAAACAAGAAAAATATTACAAATTAAATTTATATAAATCAAGATGAAAAATATGGGTTACAATCTCAATTTCTTCCTCTGATTCTTCTCTTTAAGAATATAGTATCTGGAAATTGAGAATTTGGAGATGAACTCTTCAGCTTGATCTTCCCCAAACTTGAATGTAACACAAGTTTTTATTGTTTGCGAAATAAACAAACAAAAAAATAGTACAAATTGAATATATGCGGATCAAACGAAAATATAGGTTACAATCTTTATAAAATCCTCTGATTCTTTTCTTCAAGAATATAATATGTAGAATTTGAGAATTTGGAGATGAACTCTGTTCAACCGCTAAACACCTATAAAAGTCTAACAATCCTCGCAAGAGAACGAGATTAATTGTAGGGTAGCAAGTTAATCACAAGTCATCTCTCAATGAAGACTTAGCCGGCAAATAATTATTATGCAACACAATAGATAGAAAATAAAACATAAACACTCTAACCAAATTTGTTGGATTTAAATAAACTAAAAGAAAATAATTAAAAGACGAATTAAAACTAAGCACGAATAAACTAGGATAAAAAGATATGGAAGAAAGTCTAGGATTACGGATTCATCTCATCAAACTTGCAAGCAGAATATCAATTAATTGATCATGCAGTTAACAAATATAACAAATATGTAAAGACTAGGTCTAGATCTGATAACTTTCGTATTCAGATTAGGGCTATCCCAATAAATTGCTATTTTCATTAAACCTAGGTTAGATAATACATCTCTTATTCATATCTAACCCCTGAATAAATTTAGTCCAAGAATAAAATTTTCTATCGATCTCAATTATTCCCCCAAAATAATCAAAAGTTGATCGGAGACAATCAATTTATCGAGATAAAGCAATTTATTCAGAAAGCGGTTCAATTAATCAATATTCATGCTTGTTTGTTTGAATCAAATCATCATAATCCTAGAACAAGGAAATTAGTTCATGCTTGGAGATGAAATCATAATATAAATTGATGGAAAGAAAATAATTATAAACATAATCATGCAATAATAATAATCACCCAACAATTAAAATCGGACAAAAAAGATGAAGAAATCTTACTCTTTGATTAAAAAGCAAAAATAACTTTAATCGGAAGAACCCAAGCAATCCCAATGTCGAAAGCAAGAGAAAAAATACCAAAAACTAAAGTAAAGAAGTGCTATGAATGAAGGTGTTGTATGGAATGATGAATTTTCGTGCATAGCCTTGGGTCCCTTTATAGATGCTTGGAGATGTCACTTGCAGAGTTTGAGTAGGAAAAGCCAAAAGGAGACCAATTCAGCCCGATTCGTCGCACGCCCGTGTATCCCACACGTCCGGTCGTGCGATCGAATTTGATCTTGTGGTTTACATGAAAGTTGTATATCTTTCTCTTAGCTTTCCATAGCCACTTGAATCACCTCAATATTCCCCTAAAAAATCACCTCAATATCAATTTTGTAGAGGAAGTTATGGCCAAAATACTAAACCCCGCCAATGCTAGAAACTGTTAACGCGCGTTTTGACGTTTTTGAAGGAAATTTCCTTTTGTTTGACATTTCATGCTTCTTTCCTTCATATTTTTGCTCGTACATTAGCTCTTGATCTATACTTTGGAACGTGATATCTCTTTTATCCAATTTAGCTCCATTTTCTAAAATTCACAAAGAGTACGCAATATCACGCCAACAAGGAAAACCAAGCAAAACACATCAATATGCGTGCAAATGCATCAAATATATATCATTTTAAACCCTCAAATGCACGTATATTTTACACTCATCAAAATCCCCCAAACTTAAAGCATTGCTCGCCCTTGAGCAAATTTAGAAAAACAATATAAGGGGTAAAAACGAACTAACACCCAAGAACACCATGAACATTAAATAGCATTTGACTTCATACTTAAGAAAACCATGTAACGCATAATCAAGAAATCATCATTTATAAACTCGGCAAATTAATACTCTCTTGGATACTCGACATAGCGGCTCACAAGAAGATAGTGTATCACTCGACTCTCGAAGTGTATGGATAGTGTTTACGCTTAGATTCAATTAAGTGAATGTAGAACTACCATAGGCTTGCAAATCGTCTAACATCTCGACCACTTTTGTGTGCACAATCTAAGAATCAAAAAGGATTTTTATTAGGTTGTAATGTAGGCTCTCTGGTAAGGGTAGGGAAATTTGGATTAAGTGACTTAACTTGAGCAAATATAGAATTTAAGCATACAGACTTGCAATTCACCAACCCAATAATATCAGTTTTTTTTTCAACTCAATTTCACCCTTATTTCTCCTTTTTTTCATTCTTATGCCTTTTTGCCTTTCTTCTTTTTCTTTAGCCTCGATCTCTCATTTTTCACAATTTTCAGATTTTTTTTTGCTTTACTCGATTTTATATAAATTTTTTTTCCAGAGATTTTCTTTCTTTTTCGAGCTTCATGTATTGTTTTTTCATTTACCCAGATACTTCTCATCCCTCTTTCTTTTGCCAACTTCCTATTTGTTCATACATTTTTACCACATCTCCCCAAACTTATTTATTTTCTCGTAAGCTCAAGAAATTTTAGGGATAAAAACATGTAAATTTTAAAGATCAATGTGGCTCGAGAATAAAAGTTTTGGCTCAAAATTGGCTAACTAGGGAATCATGAGTTCATAGGTAGGCTTTTTTAAAGGCTAAGTAGGCTAAACAAAGATGGCCTTAGATCATTTTCAAAAATTGCGCACACACATGGCTTCAATGAAGATACTAGAGCAAGTTCTAGAGTTCTATCAATCATGAATGACACACTCAAGAAAAAAAAAATAAGTCCGCATAATATAAAGCAATTTAAGGTACAAAAGCTCACAAAGCTTATTTTTCGCAACATATTCAAATACTCAATTTTCTTAACACATGCCAAGCAATAAATAACGTTTCTCCCAAGAATTTATTACATTATCCCCCAAGTAAGTTATCACATGCCATAAAATATTCATAATAAAATCATAGGAGTCAAGCATAAAAACTAAATTAAAACCACACACAAAAGCAATTAAACGTGCTAAAGCGGTAAACGTGCTAAAAAAAACAGAAAAATCGAGTTTTTTTTTCAATTTTTTTCGAAAATTAACAATGCAAGTGCTTCTACATGCAGTCCTAAATGCAATGCAAAATGCAACAGTACTAGATTACACATTCTTGACAACTCCCCAAACTTAAAATATGCTTCGTCCAAACATATGATGAATTATTTTAAAAAATTATTATTTAATAACTATTATACTTACGGGAAGAGAAAAAGAACTCAAACAAACCATTAGATACGGTTAGTCGAGAAAATAAGAAAAATAAAAAAATTGGAAAAATTTGGGTTGCCTCCCAATAAGCGCTTATTTAACGTCATTAGCTTGACGATGTCACTAAAAAAATCATGGCAGTCATCGAGCAAGATATTTTTTACTACCTTGGAATTTTTATCCTATTGAATTTTATTATGTTCCCGCACAAGATATATTTCATGTTAGAATCGACAAAGTCAACAATAAAATTATCGTAAAGTACAAGCAGACCATGAGCTATATCAAAAATTGAAAACATTACGCTTTTTCCAAGACATTCATACTTAGTTTTTTATTTTTGACATTTATCATAGTATTAGTGGCGGCCATGAACGGTCTACCCAACAAAATGGTATGATCGTTAATATTAACTTTATTCTTCCCCATATCCAAGATAACAAAATCAATGAGCATTTTAAGACCACCTACTTGGACGTAAATATCTTCAACAATACATTTAGGATACTTAAGTGACCCATCAGCAAGTTGCAAACATAATTTGGTGGACCTCAATTTCTCTAAATTTAATTGTTTAAATGTAGAGTAAGACATAAGGTTAATCCCAACTCCTAGATCAAGTATACATGCGACATTTTTACCATTCCCAAAAGCAATATTAATGAGGAAACTACCTGGATCTTGTTGCTTTGGGAGTGGGTTTGGGGATGGATTAGGAGATTTGTAAGGATTATCAGTTTTGTGTAAGGACGATCCTTTACTTGTCTCCTCATTCGTGTTTTCTTCACTTGCATCATCCTTCTTTTCAATTTTAGCAATACCAATTTCAAGATCGTTGACGGCTTGAGCTTGCGCCGGTTGACGAGGCAACGAGTCCTTTTGACAAGATGTTGAGTTATTTCACCAACTTGCGTAGCCAATTGGGTGACTTGAGTCGCAATTAAACTTAAGAGAGGCCTCCAAGGATTCAAACCGTCGTTATTCCACTCTTGTGTTTGTTGACTAACTTGAATAAAAGAATTCAAGCTCTCTTCCAATGTGGGTCGTGGTGGTTGCTCTTGACTAGTCGTCATACCATTTGCTTGTATAAACAACACTAGAAAAACAGATCAAACGCACCGACAAATAAACCTAAACTAGAAACAAACAAAAGAATCCTAATCTAGAAACACGGAAAAAACACATTAATCATGCATTAAATCATCATAATCCTAGAAACAGGAAAGTTAGTTCATGCTTGAAGATGGAATCATAATATCAACTCGATGGAAAGAAAATAATCATAAACATAATCATGCAATAATAATAATCACCCAACAATTAAAATCGGACAAAAGAGATGACGAAATCTTACTCTTTGATTAAAAAACAAAAATAACTTCAAGGAAGAACCCAAGCAATCTCAATGTTGAAAGCAAGAGAAAAATACCAAAAACTAAAGTCTAGAAGTACTATAAATGAAGGTGTTTGTATGGAATGATGAATTTTCGTGCATAGCCTTGGGTCCCTTTTATAGATGCTTGGAGAGGTCACTTGCGAGTTTGAGTAGGAAAAGGAGACCAATTCAGCCCGATTCGTCGACGCCCGTATAATCCCACACGTCCGGGTTGTGCGATCGAATTTGATCTCGGGGTCTTCTTGAAAGTTGTAGATCTTTCTCTTAGCTTTCTATATCCACTTGAATTACCTCAATATCAATTTTGTAGAGGAAGTTATGGCCAAAATACTAAAACTTTGCCAATCTTTGGAAACTATTAGCGCGTTTTGACGTTTTTGAAGGAAATTTCCTTTGTTTGACCTTCCATGCTTCTCTCTTCTTCATATTTTTACTCGTACATTAGCTCTTGACCTATACTTTGGAACGTGATATCTCTTTTTATCCAATTTAGCTCCATTTTCTCGCAAAATTCACAAGAGCACGCAAAGATCACGCCCAACAAGGAAACCAAGCAAAACACATTGAATATGCGTGCAAATGCATCAAATATATATCATTTTAAACCCTCAAATGCATGTATATTTTACACTCATCAAACTCTTCAGCTTGACCTTCTCCAAACTTCTTGAATTTCAATAACGTTATTCGAGGGCTTGAAAGCTTAATCTTGAATCAAATGTGGAATATTCGATAATATTTGACTTTTAAACTTGAGACCTTCTTGGTAGGTTTGACTCTTCGATCTTCCTCCAAGATGAACTTGACTTCAATAACGCTAACTCGAGGGTTTGAAAGCTTATTCCCGAATCAAACGTCGTGATTTGAGTCAACTCCGCGATGAACGCATTGAATTTCGCCTTAACGCTATGGATCTCCTTGATTTTGTTCTTTTTGATTTGAGAGAATTTCCTCCACTGTCTTCTTTCTTGTATTTCTTCTCTTTGAATTGTGTGTGTCTATGAATTATGAAGAGGACCTCTATTTATAGGTGTGGGATGAGGATTCTTGCCATAATTGTTGGATGAAACGGGACGTTTTGATTGGCCAATCATGATTTGTCTTACATATCTAGCCATAATCAAAATAATATGATTTGATTTGATTTGACTTGATTTATTTACCAAAACATTGGTAAATCACTTCCTTATTTGCAAGATCTTACCTTGATAGCCAAGATTGAAGATTTCAATACTTGACAATATATGGTAATAAATTTAGTCATATCTCGACGAGGTTTCATTTAACTTTGCAAGTAAACAATCAATTTTGTTATAAGAATAAAATTGGTACTTTTTAAACAAAAAATGGTATTTTTCGAATCTAAAGTAATGCTATGGCCATGGGGACTACGAATTTATTTTTGTTACATTGGAAACATAGACTTTTGAAAGCAAAAATGATACATTTTTTTAATAAAAAGTAATATTTTTGAACAAGGTTGTATACAACTTTGCAACTAAATAATCATTTTTATTACTTTGGAAACATATACTTTTCTTAATGAAAACGATACTTTGTAAATAAAAATGATACTTTTCAAATCTAAAGTGATGCTATATCAAGGAAACCTACTAATGTAATTTTGTTACTTTAAAATCATATATTTTTTAGAGTAAAAATGATACTTTGGAAACTATATATAATGTTGCATTTAAATGACCAGTTTTGTTCCTTTGAAAATGTATATTTTTAATAGTAAAAGTGATACCTTTGTATTAAAAAGTGATACTTTTACTACCGCTACACAGACATAATATTCACCCGTTCTAATATTACAATAATGCCACGGACCTTAATCTGTTGGTTCACCTCCTTATCTTACAAAAATACCAACGGCCCAAATAATTACAAAAATGCCACCGGTATTAGGGCGGTCCATTTTGAGCATTGAGTTGGATCTGTTTTACTACTGAGGCGCTATAAGATGGTTCTATATGAATTTTGGGATTCGATTTCCACATGGCGACCACCCTACTGATGAGCGTGAAGAAGCAACAGGACTGGAGGGTGTTTTGCTGCTTGTCTGTTAGCCTTGCAAAAAAATCTTTAGATCAATTTTTGACAATTTTTAAAATTTCCACCCAGAAAGTTCAAAGAAATCTTGACGGGTGGGGCCCAATGCAACTAAAATATCCTAGTAATTTATAATCTTTCACATTGTGTGCCCTGTTTCATTGCATAATTAAAAGTCCCCTTTTCAATTTATGGATGTTGTCCATGTTGCATTTGACAACTCAAATTTTCTATTTCAATTTATCGGTTATTTAATATTATATAATTAATATTAAATATATATGTAAAAATTATTTTACACACTTGACATATATTTGTATTAAAGAGACACAGAAAGTCGAAAGAATATCTATGCTAGTAGTAATACTACTTTTTCAACTTAGCAGAACTTACACATACTATTTTTTCAAACAACATTCCGGCTCCTCATCGTTACAAATATAATAATAATTTATCTCTCCCCAAATTAAACTTATTGCTTCAAATCTAATAATAGTTGATATCCCCAAATAAAACCTCATTGCTGCAAATTTAATAATAATGGGTTTGTCAGTAGGCTAAACCCATGGTTTAGTACTAATACTCTTTAATTTTGCATGTCTTATCAATTTGAATTAACTTTATATAATCAATCTAAAGCTGCTTTACACCGTTTACGATCATGATATTTCCTGACATTCCTGTTCCCCTGGCCATCTCTTCTCCTACCCTTTCTGATCCAGTAAATTATTTTATTATTCTTAACTAATACCTTAAAAATCCATAACTTAAAAACAATTATCCAATAAGATCTTATTTTAATTGCAAGTTTATTTTTTTCTAATAGAAGGAACACGTTTAGCGATGATGATAGATCAGTCTGGGTCGAATTTGTCTAGAATCGAGATCCTTTTTTTTTCTTTTTTTTTTTTTTTGGAGAGGGTCTAGAATCGAGACTTTTAGATCAACCTGATAAGGTTTTAAAATGATTTAGACGTGTATTTGGCTAAAATTAGTTAAAATATCTTATAAGTCCCTATATTTTTAATATGTTTTATGATAGATCTTTACTTTTATAAAAGTTGTTGATTTGTTTGGATAAAATAAGATGGTGGATTTTTTGAAATGTTAGTAATGACAATTTCGTAATTAAAATATGCAAAATTAAAGGAGTTTGTAGAAATAAGATTTTATTTTGGAAAAAAAAAATAAGATTGCCAACATTTTTTATAGACAACTTATAAGCTCCTAACATCTTGTTTGGGAGCTTATAAGATTTTTTTAAAAAAAAAAATTTACCAAATAAATTTAAAAAACTTATAAGCTATCAAACTGATGTTATTAAGAGTTTATAATCTCAGCCAAACACTCTCTTAAACTCAACCAGATCCAAATTTGATCAGCTTATAATTATAATTTAAAAATATAAAATAATATGTATTTTAGATTTATATATTTTTAGAGAATACACAACGATTTTTTTTAGAAAAGTATATTTTCTAAATAAAGTATCAAATATATATAATAAATGTTTTAATAAAAAATATTAAATGGATCAAATCGGATTTGAAAATAGAAAATTCAAAACTCATTGTCTAATCCAGACTAAGAAAACTGATGTGAGGTCAAGTTTTCCATACACCATATATACGATTATACTTAATTAAGCTCTTCATATATGCAGGGCCGCTTCTTATGTTAGTCGGAGGAGTTGGCTGACTCGCCCCAAAAATACAAAATTTAGGAGCCCAATTTTTTTAAGACTTTTATATATATTACATATACAAAATAAATGAGATGTTGAACAAAGAATAAATGCAACACAGTGGTTACTGCTTGCTGCCTCAAAAACTTTAAATATTATCACCCATGTTCAAATAAAACTCATTGAATTTGACTGCAGTTTGCATGAAATTTTCTCTTTATGATTCGACGCGTGGCTCCAGATGGCGTGGAGCTTAGTGGAGTACTTCATATTCTTTATGCCCAAGATCATTGCACAACTTGTGTTAATCCATATAATCCTTCAAATGTCCCCTTTGAATCAACCTTTCGATCTTCCTCTTCAACGTGAGCAAGTTTTCAGTGGTGTGCCCTATGTCGCTATGATAGCGGCAATACTGGTTGAAGTGTGCTTTGTTGGCGTTATACTTTATCGGTCGAGGAAGTTCTATAATCCCCTTCTTATGCTCGATAATCAATACATCAACAATGGGCACATTCAAGGGAGTGAAACGTGACTCGTAGTCTCTTCTCCTATTTTCCCTTATGTCGCCCATCCTAGACTAGCTCCTATCATCCTCTCTTTTTTTTCTCTTGTTGTTGGACTCGAGTCTCGGCTTTTTCTACTCGAATGTGTTTCTCGGCGTCCAACAATTCCTCTAAGGAGGCTGGCATTTTTCTAGCTATAGATTCCTTGATTTCCCGCAAAGATTCTAGTGGAAGATCCCTTAAAGGTCACGTATTGGAGGCTAATTTAACAGAATATGGTTAATTTAAAATTAATTTGAACAAATAATATAATTTTTTTTTAAAAAAAGGGTGAAAACAAATGGAAAATAGAGAAACACTTTTTTCTCGTTTTTTGTCAAAAAGCAAAGATAAAACAACGTTTCTAATGTTGTTTTCGATTTTTTTTAAAATTAGTTTAAAATCAAAGAATTTTAATTTTAGGATATTGTTTTGTAAAAAGAATATCAAATTTATTTTGTGTGATTTTAATTTTTCAAAATTAGTAATTTTTTTATTTTAATTCTGAAAACAGGTATCGAATCTCTATATTCACAAATTATTTTTTTATTTTTTATTTTTAGGATATTGTTTTGTAAAAATAAAATCGATACACAATTTTTCGTAAATATAAAAATGAACTTCTACAAACCTGGTTACATGATCAATCCTAGAAGCCGATTACACAATTTAAAAACATAAGTAAATAACATAATTTAAAAACAACTGAAAATCACATAATTTAGTGTTCCAGTTGTTGTACGATTTTAAATTGTGTGATTTTCAGTTATTTTTTAAATTATGTTTTTTACTTATGTTTTTAAATTGTGTAATCGGCTTCTAGGATTGATTATGTAACCGGGTTGTAGAAGTTCATTTTTATATTCAAAAATTGTGTATGTATTTGTTTTTCCAAAATAATATCCTAAAATTAAAAATAAAAAATAATTTGTGAAAATAGAGATTCAATACATGTTTTCAGAATTAAAATTAAAAAAATTTCTGATTTTGAAAAATTAATATCACACAAAATAAATTTGATATTGTTTATCCTAAAATTAAAATTGTTGATTTTAAACTAATTTAAATTTTTTTCGAAAAACAACATTAGAAACAGTTTTTCGACAAAAACAGTGAAAAAAAATGCACCGTTTTCACCCATTTTAAAAAAAAAAAAATATATTATTTGTTCAAATTAATTTTAAATTAACCCTATTCTGTTAAATTAGCCCGTATTGGACATTGTCAACGTCTTTATTGCCTTCCACGTATTTCTAACACAATAATCATATTTGTTTTCGGATTTTTAAACATATATTTCATATTATTTTAACTATAATAATAGAAGTATAAATTATTTTATATATTGCACATTATTCTTTATTTTTTTTTTTTATGTTGCTTTTAAATTTGTATCAAAAAAGGTGCCCAATTTTAAAGTTCGAGTCGGGCCAAAAAATTGATAGAATCAGCCCTGCATATATATACTTTTTTTTAAGAATATCCATTATTAAATTAGTTTTTGATCTTTTAATTTATTCATTTTTCTCTAAAATAGTTAAACCTGATTAAAATCTTAAAATCAATTTATCAACATTTACTTAAATGTACGCATCAACCTCAATCCCACTGTAGAAAATCCTATTGGTTAATTAGATCTGATCTATCCTCCTCCGAGCTCATTGGTGGGCCAAAACCCTCAAATGGGCCCCGCCACAGCACTCACCAGCGGCGCCTCCTATCGCCACCTAATTCATATTCACGTGAACATTTCCAGTGACATTTCACAATTGATAATTTTATTAAAAAATCATTGTCATTCTCCTCTAGATTCCAATCTCACCGCCAGCATTCAACACAAAAACTCTCAAATTCTCCCTATAAAAACCCCACTAACTCCGCCACCTTCCTACTTGCCTCTCATCTCCGCGTTTGAAAACATCTTAATTTATGGGAATATAAAGAAAAAATTGATCAAAGTAAGTAGGAAAACGAAGAAGAAATGCTACTGAGAAGCTCTTCGACACCAATCTTGAATTCATGGTTACCCAATTCAGCAACCGGGTCCGGGTCATCGCCGGAATCCGATACCCTGCCCCAGTTACCGAGAACCCGATCGTTCTGCCTGACGATGTCGTCCGAGGACAGCTTCGGGAGGAGTACCCCGACCCGCAATGTGTTTGATTCGGATCTGAAAGATCCGACGTCGTCGAAGCCCAAGAAATGCTTGAAGCTGCCCGCGACTCCTAAACCCGCGAAAATCAAGGACAGAAGAGAACAGGATGTGGGGTCCACTTTCCTGACGAGCTCCGGGTTGGGTGCGGCGGAGGAGTGTTTGGTGGTGCTGGAGAGGGACAGGGCACCGCAGACGCTGGTGGTAGGCGGCGGCGTTAGGGGCGGCGGACGTGGTGGTGGGAGAGGTTCGGATGATGGGTCGGGTTCGCAGAATCCGGGTAGTTGGCCTGGCCGCGAGAGCACAGACGCGTACTATGAGATGATGATACAAGCTAATCCAGGGAATCCTCTCTTGTTAGCAAACTATGCTAAATTCTTGAAAGAGGTACTTTTGTTTATTTGAGTTTTTCTAGAAAAAATGTTGAATGATTTAGTCACGGATTGGATCAGAAATTTCAGTTGGGTGTCTAAATAAATCTTTACTTAAAAATCATCGGTAATTTTATTTGTTTTTGTGCGTGTTTGATGATAATGCTATATAACATTCATTGACTTATAATCCTTGTATGAAATTTGGTGTTGAAATGATTTCATGCCTTGTATGTAGGTTAAGGGAGATTTTGCAAAGGCAGAGGAGTATTGTGGAAGGGCAATTCTGGCTAACCCAAGTGATGGAAATGTGTTATCACTTTATGCTGATTTAATATGGCAGACACAAAAAGATGCTGTTAGAGCTGAGGCTTATTTTGATCAAGCTGTTAAAGCTGACCCCAATGACTGGTGAGGACATGATTCTTTCCCTACTTGGTTCTTGATAAGATACTTTTCCCCTTAGATACTTCAAATCTTGTATTAGTAAGCAAAAAGTTTATTATTGTACTTTGCTTTATGTTCCCAATTTGTTAATCTAACTCGAGCAAGAACGATTAAGTGTTGAATATTGCATAATGCGGTGATAAAACTTCCATTGGGATATCTGGATTAATGAATTAGACTTGAAATGCATAGAAATATCTACGATCCCATAATTTAGATCTTGTTGTGTGACATGTCCCTAAATTATCTTCGTGTTCGTGGTCCATTGAGCCTTTGTTGGTGTTTTGTCGAATGAGGCACTGGAATATATTGGTTTACTCATTTGATGTTTTTTATCACTAATTTGTATACAAAAAGTGTACAATGGCCTTGATTTGGTGGGAATCAATTCTTGATGAGATTGCAAGGATTGAGTTACTACAAGTTTCTGCTTTTGATTGGGATGCTTCAGATTTATATCACGTAATCAAGGATTAACCAAATGTTAGATTTGACGTTTTTAGGCTTTGTTTGGATCTTGCATTGTGCTGAGAAAAATGCTAAAGAAAACATTTTCACTGTTTGATTTTGAAGGAAAACATTTATTCTGTCCAAAAGGAAAATGTTATGTAATTTGATTTTCCATATATTTTGTCATCCTTGTTATTTTTCCTCGTTGAGATACTAGATCCAAAACATAGCATGATTTATGTTCGGGTAAATTCAAAACCACCCCTGAGGTTTAGTCTAATTAAATAAAAAAAACTCCACTTATCTATCAAAATTACAAATACCCCCTTAAGATATTATAAACACCCCCTTGAAGTTTGTATGTACTTAACAGATACTCCCTATTGAGACTGCAATTCGTAAATAGATAGAAATGCTAATGGGGTACTTATAATTTTGAATGATAGCTTTTTTCCTTCTTTTTTTTTGGTAATTAGACTGAATCTGAATGGTATATTTTGCAATTAACCCTTTATATTATTTGGTTTGAACTTTGCTGAAACCGAGTCAATTGTTTCTTTCCCGGCAGTTTTGTCCTGGCTTCATATGCTCGATTCTTGTGGGACGCCGATGATGATGAAGAAGAGGAAGAGGTAAAAACCCAATACGGAACCGAGAGGAATAATTCTTCACCTTCTAAGTTCTTCGAAGAAGAATCTCACTGGCCTCGTATTGCTGCAGCCTCTTAATCTAATGCCTCTTTCTCTGATAACCTCAAATTTGTGGTAAGACGATACTAATGAAGTGTAACGGAGAGAGTTTGCTAACGCATGTATGAGTTTTGCAATCTTGGTATGTTCTACTGTAAATATTAAAGAAAAAAATCAAGATTCTGACTGTAACAACTATCTATATCAATAAATGGGCATATTGGTCTTTCCTTATTTTTTGTTTTTGCACAAGAAATTGATGTTTGTGATATAAGTGGTTTGTAGACCTCTGGGAAACTTGAAGGACACACTGGAAAAGTGGAAATATGTTCATTATCTATCTTGTTGATTTTTCATGTTGTGGATGCAAGGTCTTTTTCCAGTCAGTTGATATACTAACAGAAGGGTCCCAATAATTGGGTTTTTGAAATTATACTTTTGCAGCAAATTCTCAGCCACACCTGATGTTTTTGTGCAAGATATTTTTTTTTTTCCTAATAATTTGTATTTGTTCTCTCAAAAATATTGTGATTCAAGAATTTAGATATATTTGACATTGCGATTTTTTGATTAAGTGACTTGAGTCTATGAGCTTGGTGGAAATTTTGTTGGGAAATGGTCTTCTTTTCTTCTGGTCTACTGAAAGAAATGGAAAATGTTCGCTCCTTGTGAGTGATTTATTTGTTTCTGAATTGTCTCTGTCTGGAAATCTATACCAACAATTTTCCAACAGCAGAATTCCTCAGGCTTTGTTTGGGTTCAATTTGGTTCAAGTTGTAGTTTCAATATTTTTGAAAAGCAAAATCAAAATATTTAGGTTGTCCTTGCTTCTGAAATTTCTAATCATTGTTACACTAAAAAAAAACTATCACATCAACTATCATCATTACACATTCTTCTCATATTCAATAACACTTAAAAACATTTTCATTTTTCAAAATAAATTTGTTACACTATTCTCTTCAAAAGTATAAAAGAATAAAACGAAAGGTCAAACAATCACCGATATTAAATCCTCTATTCATTTGGATGGAGGGAGCTAGAGATTTCAAACTCCTTGGATTTCAAACTACTTGGATTTGAAATCCACCTTTTGTTTAGATGATGTAGATTTATTTAGGAATTTCAAATCCATCGTAAATTTGATAAAAAATAATTAAAAGCTCTATTTATTTTCTTAATTGGCATTTACTAAATAAAAATAAAATATATAATCTTATTATTTTATAAATAATTATAATTTTATACACTAATAAAAATATAAAATATATAATTTTTATTATGTGTGGATATGCGTGTGTGTGAGGATAGCGCATGTGAGTGTGTGTAAATATGTATAGTGTGTGTAAATGTATGCATTGTTTGTAGTGTGTATGTATAATCGTGCGGTGTGTGTGTATGTGTATATGTAAGTAGTTGTGTGCGAAACGTGTGTGTGCAATGTGTGTAAATGGGTGCGAGTGTGTGTGCGGTGTTTGTGTATTGTGTGAGTGTAAATATGTGCAGATGTGTGTATTGTGTAAGTATAAATGTGTGCGAGTGTGTGGACATCGATGTGTGTATAAAGATAAAAAACGTATTTGAAATGACAGGTTTTAGGAGGGATTTTCAAATTCTTTGAAAATGAACTAAAACATATTTGAAATCTTGAATTTATAATCCAATCAAGGGTGTGAATTTAGCTAAGTATTTCAATCCTTAATCCCAAAACCCCTTCTCAAAATATAATTAAAATATTATAGATATGTATATATAATATTCAATTTATTTTATCAATAATAAATATATTAAAATCAACTATTATATTAATTAAAAATAATAATAATAAAACAAAATAAAGATGTGACTCAATAACCAAATAGACAAAATTGTTAAATAAGAGTCCTATAACTTAGGGCTGACAAAATTGGTGTTTGTTAAACTCGAAATTTTGATTTAGCCCTGTAAATAATAAATTTGTCCAATTTTGATTCTAATTTCGGCAATGTGATGGACAATTTCAATACAATAAAACTTCATAAATAAATTTATCCACAAGTGTTAAATTAATTAATTAAAAAATTTTAAACAAATTTATTAATTTTACAATATCATCGGTGTTTTATTAAACATTAAAAGTAATAGGTAAGATAATTTTAATTACTTAAAATTTTAAAAATTAAAACAAGTATTTGTATTGTGTAGGAAGATAAAGCATTAAAGTGGAATAAAAAAGAAAAAAGAAAGGGATTTTTGCTAAGTTTGGAACTGGAAAATTTTACGAGCATCTCTGTTGAGGAATGGTGGTGGCACCACCGCGCCGGCAATACTTCCTCCTCCACATATTTGTCTTCAATCCTGCAAAAAATCTCCTCCATAGTTATACCTTCTTCTTCGCTCTTGGTGCCATTCTCGGCTCGGCTCCGCTCGGTCCGGCTGAGTTTGTATTTCAGTCTCTCAAATGTGATTCACGGTCAATGATCTCGGTTTTTGCAAGCCCGTTACCTGTTTGCCGTCTTCAATTTCTAGATGGATCGTTTGATTCGACTTAGCCATGTAATTAGGGTAATATCAGTAACCAGACTTTTGCTATAATCTGTCGATGGCCATTAACAGATGCTTGCCCTTGTTTTAGCTATGAATGCATAAATGATTGTACAATATGCCTTTTGAATATCTTTGTTTGATGGAAAGCACTATATCTGCATCTCTGTTGGATACTTATTAAAAGTAAAAAACTTTTTATTATCCATTAAGTATTAGATTCCCATTTTTTTTTTCTTCTTTTCATTCTTTTTATGGCTGCTCATTTCTTGAGTTTGTTGATGGGTTGATTTTGATTCACCAATTGTGTCTGCATACTTTTCCCTCGAGAATTCTAGACTAAATAAAGCTGCATATCTTGTTTAGCTGGTTTAGCTTGGGCTTAATCTATCTGATTAGGCTTAAAGTAATTTTCTGTAGATGCTTGGTTAAAAGTAATAACTATCCAGTGGTGAGAACTCCATTGTATCGAGTGGCATTCAACCAATGTTGTTAAGAATTGTTAAGATGTGGAAAATTCGACAAAAGAATAACATCCAGTCGAGAAGATGTAACCATGATTTATAATGCCTTTGTTCCTCCTGTATTCTTTTGTTTTCTAATTGTAAAAGGTAGGTGGTATAATGTTGTCATCCATAATTTTATTGGTTTTTACTTATTGAAGTTTTGCCAAAGGATGGGTATTATGTTATACATAATTTTATCGCTTTTACTTTCTGTAATCTTGCGGGCAGATCCCACATAATTTGCAAAATTCATATCTTACAGTTCATAAATTGACCTTTTGAGGTGGAAAATATGAATTGTGGATGGGAATTATTTCCAAGCTTACTTGAGTTTGTACCTTATGGTGTAAGCATGTATGTTATGTCTTGAATGATGACTTATTAATTAAGTTGGTTAAACATACAATCTTAATTGATTTGTAATCTTTTATCTCTCCAGTTCTTCAACAAAGACCCCTAAGAAGCTTCAACTCTTCTCTGTAGGACCTCCGCCCAATTATATGTCATCGAAGGGATCCTCTTGTTTGTGATCAATAATGTAGACACTTAAATTCATGAAGATGAACCGTCGTTTTTGGAGCATGCAGTTGGATGGAATTAGGTATTGGGATATGAGTATTTAGTTTCTTGAACTGCAGGAGAAAATTTGTAGAAATAATTACTTTCGACAGTAATGCCTTTCTGTCCTTGTTATTAGATGAGTTCAGTGGCATGGGACTATTTGTGAGCTGACCACTCTCGACTCATGTAACAAGCTACACCAAGAAAAAGCGTAGAACAATTAGATCATAAGGGCCACTGTTGTATAACCATATATCAACTGCTTTCCATTTTTTTCTTCTGGTTTTCCTAATAGGACATAATACCTTAATCTTTCTATTTGCTGATACCTTTTGAATCGATGCTGATTTTGCAGTCAATTATATGATGGTAGGAAATTTGGAGCCTATGATACTTAGCATGAATCTGACAAGTGTTTGTTATCACCGATGCTTGTTGAGTTTGCAAGAGTGTTAATGTTTAATAGGATGTAAATTATGAGAAAAAGAAATTGTGGAAATTCATCAAAGAACGACAATGGAGTAGCAAGCTAGATGCTCTTGGGTGAAACTCAAGCGTGCAGTGCCTGTCTGGAAATCATGTATGGGCACTGAGTCATGTTGTGTGCATGTTCGTCGTGACTTTCAGTGGAATATAGATTGTTAGAGAAACACAGGAGTACATGAGAACTGTGATAAATTTGATTTTGTTGATTTACCTCGAAGATAGAGTTTTGTAGGAATAGTTTATATATATTTAGAGAAGACCTCTTGACTAAATCTCAGTACTTTAGGAGATGGTATAAGGCTATCAATATACATCTGGAGATAATGAATGTTTTTGAGCAATATCATGCAAAAAATTCTCCACTGAATGTTGATATATGAAGGACATACCATATAATTTCTAAGCATCTATTATCTGTAGCATTTTCAGATAGCGGTTATTCAGTTTTCTTCAGCTTTTTATTTTGTAGTCTGCATACGGTAAAGAAATATATGTGAGTATTATGTCTTACAACTTAATTCATAAAGAGGAGAAATGCAAATTGTTTTTTCAACAAATAATAACGAGTTGCATGGGACTTGATACTTTGATTGGTTTAACATATTATTCTCATTTATATTAGTGTTCTTTTTCCTTTATATCAGAAATTTTAAGTGAGAAATGGTTTACGAACTTCATGGTAGCATATCATTGTACTATGTATGGAGACATTCACTCCTTGTATGGAAGCAATGGTTAGAATAAACCTTGTGTAATAAAGTATTCATTATTTTCATGTAGAGGAGAAGAACCTGTGGCCGTCAGTGAGAGATGGAGTGCACTATTGACTAGGCACAAATAATTGAAAGGAGAGGTTTTAGCCATTGGACAGACGGATGAAAACTCCTGGAGTACCAAATCAGGTGACCCGACAGTTCTGATGATTGATTTAAGCTTCTTTTAGCTCTTCAATCTTTGTATGTTACTTTCCTATCTGATAGTCTAAAAATTTGCACTAGTTTTAGGCTTCAACGTTCCCATTTTGAGAATATGCACTTGTCCGCCTTGAATAATGGAATGTTTTGTTAGAGTAATTAAATGTTAAATGGCTTACCTCTCTAATAGCTTAAGCTTTTAGATGAGGTGGTCATTTCAATATGGTATCGAGCCACCAAACAAAGAGGTCCCGAGTCCAAATCTCACCACCACTGCATCACGAATGTTCCACGTGCAAGACTTCATAAACAATCCCGTGCGTTGTTAGGGTAATTAAATGTTAAATGACTTACCTCTCTAATAGCTTAAGCTTTTCGATGAGGTGGTCATTTGAATATGTATAAATACCCAACATGTACTATCTATTGATCATTTCTAATCCTTGTTCACTATGATGTACTTTTGTGACTAATGCTCAATTTTAAATCTAGTGATTTAAATTTCTTCAAATTTATGCAGGAGTAAATTGAAGTTTTATTTATTTGAGAGGTTAAACAATTGGGGTAAAAAAATTAAACAATTAAAGATTAGTGTAATTGCTGATTGAGGGCTTACGTCACGATAGGCCCACATGTGTGTATCTCTGTAATGCATAATGCAGTTATGAGAATTAAATATGCCTGCCTGTCACGCACGTGCTTTTTGGTCGGCACGTGTTTGCGTTGTGTCTTCCGTTACATGTACAGAAAATAACTTTATAATTATATATATATATGAAAGGGTGTGCTAGGGTTGGATCGTGGGCACAGATCAGAACGGTGGTGGCATAGAAGACTGGTGTTGCTATTGCTGGGAAGAGTTGGTAGCAGAAGGATCCTCCTATCTGTCTGTGGAGAGGAAAATAAAGCTGGGCAGGAATAATCTGAGGTGAAGAGACAAGTAGAAGGAGAAAGAAGAAGAAATCTTTGAGCGGCTTGTGACTAGTTTGTGAGTATGTTTCTGTTATTTGATAGATTTGCTGAAATTGGTTTATGGATCTCTAGTTAAATTGAGAATCAATTACCAATCGTATGAAGAAAGTATTTCTTAATGCGCATCTGATATACTTGCACTCATTTTTGGTAACATTGTGCATTCATTTTTTCAATTGAATAACTTCATTTATTTGTGTTATCGATGTCTAGAGTTAGGTTAATTATATTTTGCAACTTGAATTATTGTCGTTTTTTGGGCTTCCAACCTATTTTGTTTTTCTGCAAATCACCACCTAAACTACAGGGGTTTGCACTTTACCTCCTGGCCCTTTCCATCGACGGGATATTCTGCTGAGATTTCTTCACTTGCACATCACGTGCGGGTAAAATCGTCAATTCGTTTAAAGTTGTAAAAGTATTGTGGTTGCCACCCAAACTTTGCATGATAGCTCACTTTGCCACCTAAACTTTGCACGATTTGCACTTTGCCACCTCATTTCAAAAGAAAAAAAAGTTTGTTAATATGTACTTATCTGTTTTTATTCAAAGTTTATATTTAACTAGTATTAGGGTTTAAGGTTTATTACTGAAAATAAATTGTGAATAAATTGATTTATTCTAGTTATCCTTTTAACTTTCTTCTTTAAATAAGAATTCCAGTCATTACGTTACTTTATTCAAGTTTGAAAAAAATTATAGTGATTATTTGGAAAGAGGAAAAAATAAACAATTATATGCAAATTTTAAGTTGAATAAAATTACAAAAATGAAATTTAAAACATAAAAGTATTTTGAAAAATAAATTAAAAATTTAAAAAAGATAAATTACATCCACTTAAATATATTTTTTAAGTAGGGTGGCAAAGTGCAAATCGTGCAAAGTTTGGGTGGCAACGTGAGATATCATGCAAAGTTTGGGACGCAAAGTGCAATAAATATTACAACGTTAGACGATTTGACAAATTTGCCCCGTACTACGCACGTGAAGGTATCTCGTGGAGTATTTCGCCAACGGGAAGGCCCAAGTGGTAAAGTGTAAAATCCTATAGTTTAGTTGGTGAATTGCCACCACCCCCACCCCCCACCAAAAAAAAAAAAAAGGATTAGAAATCCTAAAAATTGACCAAAGTTCAGGTTGCAAAACTGTGTTTTCCCTTAGAATTATTAAGAATGTGTGGAAATTTCTTTTAAGACTAGTAAACTACTTGTTATTTATTGCTCTTGTAACGATAGAAGAAAGTATCAACAACATTATACAGACAAGTATATTAATTGAATCAATCATTTTTGCTTCTTACATGCGTGTTCATTACGTTTCTGATTAGGAATTGGATTTTACTTTGCATGGTGGAATAAGAATAGGAGTTTGGGAGCATTTCTAAACGTTATAAATGCACATTTGGTAAAAACATCTGTTGCGTTACTTATTTAATGTGATTGAAAATTGGTTTCCTATTTTTTTGACTTTTGAGCACAATATTTAAAACTTCCTCGAGTAAATAGTGTTTGGGGTTTGTTACTATTGGGATTATGGGGTCCCAGAGATCATCCTTAGGATTTACTGTACGCTTACTGCTACATCGAGGTTGTGGCGGGCCAACTTGCCGAGAATCCATATGGATTCTTGCGAAGCCCCTCATGTCCGTCCACCGCTTAGTGTGGGGGCTCTGTGTTGCCATTGTGAATTGTAGGGGATGTCCTACATGAATCAACCTTGGGTTGCACAGTTAAAAGTAGAGTTTAAGGGTGCATTTGGATGGGGGGATTTGAGAGGGGATTTGGGAGGAGGGATTTGAAATCCTTAGCTAAATCCACATCCCTGTTTGACAAATAAATCCAAATTAATGGATTTTAAATCCCTCTTTAAGTTTTTGTTCATTTTCAAAGGATTTTAAATTTCTCCCAAAACCTAGCCATTTGAAAACCATTCCTTTTTCCCTTTATGCGCACTTGCATATTCACACACTTACACACAGCACACATTTACACACACTACACACGCTTATACACACTGCACCCATTTGCACACACTGCACCCCATTTACACATACTACACACACTTACACACACTGCACACACATATTTACACACACACACACACACTACACACTACATACTCACACATACTCTCTCTCACATATTCACATACACTATCCTCACACACATTTACACATAATAAAAGTTATATATTTCATATTTTTATTAGAGCATAAAATTATAATTATTTATAAAATAATAAGATTATATCTTTCATTTTTATTTATTAAATGTCAATTAAGAAAATAAATAGAGCTTTTAAATTTTTTTAATCAAAATTTACAATGGATTTGAAATCCCTACACAAATCTTGATTATCCAAACAAAAGTTGAATTTCAAATACAAGGAGTTTGAAATCCCTTGGAATTTCAAACCCTTCCATCCAAACGGACCTTAACGGATTAGATATGTACTACCCATATGGCCATATCAACAAGTTGCATCTTCTTTTCTCGTGCCCATTACATAGAAACCTAAGGTTAAGTATGCATGGCCTGGAGTAGACATGAGATGAGTGACCTCCTGGGAAGTTTTCCAGGGAGCGCGTGAATGAGGACAAAACGCGCTAGAAAAGACTCGTGTTGGTTTGTTGGACAATCTTCAAATCCGGTAAGCACTTTCGATCCAACAAATGGTATCAGAACGAGGTCGCAGTTCAAATCCACCCGACACCTTGGGGGATTGTTGGGATTATGGGGTCCCAACGATCGCCGCCTTAGATTTGCTTGACGCTATCGCTACATATGTGTGGCGGCTCAACTTGCCGAGGATCCATATGGATTCTTGTGAAGCCCTCATGTCCGTTCACCGCTTAGTGTGGGGCTCGTGTTCTTTGTTGTGAATCGTAGGGGTGCCCTACATGAATCAACCTTGGGTTGCACAGTTAAAAGTAGAGCTTAAAATATTAGATATTGAGAAATATAATGGTTTTCTGTGTTTATTCATGACTGAAAATTGTACAATATATAAGCAAATAATCCTAACATAAGACATAAATTAAGGAAAAGAGAAAAGCACCACTACCTAAATCAAGGCACTAATGCTGCCACTAATGCTACCACTAAACTTATATTTTACAATATCTCAACACTCCCCCTCAAGGTGGAGCATATACATCATATGCATCCATCTTGTCACATATATAAGTTATCCGAGGGCCTCGTAAAGATTTAGTGAAGATATCAACGAGTTGATCTCTAGAGACTAGAGTTGACAAATGAGGTCCTAATGATTCCAGAGAGAATCTTTTCTCTAAGGAAATGACAGTCGACTTCTATATGTTTCGCCCTCTCGTGAAAAACGGATTGGAAGAGAGGTGTGAGTCGATCGATTATCACACACGAGCTCCATTGGACCAATGTCACTAAGTGTAATTACCGCAATAAGTGTTTTAGCCACAAGAGTTCACATGTTGCATCGCCCATAGCTCGATATTCGACTTACAGATTGACCGAGCAACAACGGTGCCTTTCTTACTCTTCCATGAAATCGATTTCCTCCTATGAATATACAAGAACTGTAAGTAGATCTCCGATCATTCTCATCTCCCGCCCAATCAACATCCGAATACCTAATGATATTAGTGTGGCCTTTATCAATGAAAACAAGTATTTTTCCAGGTGACCCTTTAATGGACTTTACAATACGAATAACAACATTCCAATGACTATCACAAGGAGAATTGAGAAACCGACTTACTATACTTACCGGGAAAGATATATCGTGTCCGGTCGTGGTGAGATAATTCAATTTCCCAACAAGCCTTCGATCTTCCTGGATCGTGATAAGGCTCCCCGATTAGGAATGAGCTTTACATTAGGGATCCATAGGAGTAGAACCGGTTTACAATATGTAAGACTCGTTTCTTCTAAAATATCAAGAGCATATTTTCTTAGAGAGCAACATCGACTTTGATTGAGCTACTTCAATCCCAAAAAAGTAACGAAGAGGGCCTAAGGGCGCGATTGGATGTGAGGAGATTCCATTTTCGTTCGTTGGAGAATTTTTGACCAAACATGCGATTATTTATGAAAATTTTCAGAAAATGCATTATTCTCCCTTTCATTTTTTCTCTTATCAATCACATTTACATATTTTTTCACAAAAAACTAATCATTATTACACATTCTTTCACAAATTTCACTATTCACTCACTCAGATATTTCTAATTACCAATCATATCGAATCATTATTTTACTATTTTTAAATCAAATCAACTTCCATCATTACTTTTTCATGTAACATCCAATCACACTCAAAATTTCATCTTTTTTCTTCCAAATTTTTTTCACCACTATTCTCTAGCAAAATGGAAACTTTCAAAATGAAAGCATATCCAATCGCGCCCTAAGTCTTTAGTCTGAAAATTCTGAAATAGATGTTTTAGTGCCTTGATACTAATTGATAATCAGCTTGTTCTGTTCCCAATCATTTTTTAATTTAGCATCAATCTTGGAAGATTTTTTAGTAAGATGGTCTGAAAGACACTGACCTAAAAACCATAATTCAACCGAAGAGTACCAGTTCAAATAATTCTTACCATTCAACTTTTCGATGGTAACTGTAGGAGATCCTTGAAAGGCAAATGAGACCAAACTCTTTTTTTGTGAAGAAGATTCGGTTGATTCAGTCATTGTAACTTAACAAATACTGGATTTTGAAAAATAGGAGACTGACCAAACGAACAATGAAGAGAATACCAACAACAGCCAGAAAAGAGAACTGGCCGGAGGAACAGTGGAGATAAACCAACAATAGCCAGAAAAAGAGAAATATAGGCTGAAAAATACCTCAAACACGGGACCCACCAACTGAAAGTGGTCAAAACAGAAAGAGGGAGGCCTGGCGTGTCGGACAGTACTGGCGCGAAAGGTGACCGGAGAACGACAGCGCGTGGACTACACGCGCAGAGGAGAGTGGCGGCGCGTGAGGATGTTTCCGACGACGAAGCTTCAGGGTCTGACCGATCTGTGGGGTGGCTAGTCGGAGTAGCTGGCGCGTGTCGCCGGAAGATGGGTCGGCGGCGGCTGTCTGGTCCAGAGAGAGAAACTGGGAGAAAAGTAAACCTTAAGGACTGAGGTTTTGTGTTTTTTTTGTTTGTTCACAGAGGAACTGGGGAAAAAAAAAAGGGAACTAGGTTCTTTTTTTTATCAAAAAAGAATTCTAGAAGAGAGAAAGGCAGAGACTAGGTTCGAAAACCTGCTCTGAGATACCATGAGAAAAATATAATGGTTTTCTGTGTTTATTCATGACTGAAATTGTACAATATATATGCAAGTAATCCTAACATAAGACATAAATTAAGGAAAAGAGAAAAGCACTTTTACCTAAATTAAGGCACTAATGCTGCCACTAACGCTACCACTAAACCTATATTTTACAATATCTCAATAGATATGTACTACCCATACCAACAAGGTGCACCTTCTTTTCTGGTGCCCACTCTAAGATTAGGCGTGCTTGGCCTGAAGTAGACATGAGATGGGTGATCTCCTGGGAAGTTTTCCAAGGAGCGCGTGAGTAAGGACAAAGTGCGTTAGAAAAGACTCGTGTTGGTTTTTGGGACAGTCGTCAAATCCGGTAAACACTTTCGGTCCAACAGTTACAATGTGAATGCTTTATACATTTCTCTCTTTACTATTAAATATAAGTTCCTGGACAATTTGTTCAATCAGAGTTCATCTAATGTGATACACAAATCTATTTATTCAATCAGAATTTGTCATCTAAGTTGCGGTTCATGAATCTATTTCAATTTAAAAGTTGTGATTATGTAGCAATATTTTACTGTTTATCCTTGTTATATTTCATAGTTGAATGGAAGTCTTTCATTTTAATACACGATAACGAGAAGAAATTGGAGGCACAGGATGTTGAATAAAAGTTTGTTTAGAAAAGCAGGAACATGATTTAACTAGTCTGATTTCACAGTAAAGTACGAATTTCTTGGTTATTTTCCTGATACTTGAATTGATATCTGTGGATACTTCAATATGTGTTTGAAAGGATACTTTAGTATTTTATTAAAATAAGTGTATAATATACTTCTTTTATTTTTCCAGAGAGAGTTTAGCACAATACCGCGTCAGCAGCATATATTAGTTATCCAAAGAAAAGGATGAAGAATGGATTGTTGCCTTTCCAGTGTAAGTTAAGAAACAATTGCTAGATGGTAAAAGTGCAAGAGCTCGTCTGTGAAAAGCTGCAATTCACCTTGTGAAGCCTTTTTCCTCTTAATTCATCCCAGCTTCTGTTTGAAAATTGGAGGAAGTTAATTGTGTTAGCCCATGGATATTATCCCAAAACGCCGTAGATCTAATGAAACAGCCCCAGTGAATGGAAAGACCGCGGATGATGATGATGGTGCTGATATTAATGGGATAGATATAATAAGTAATTTACCGAATGAGGTTCTTTGTCATATCCTCTCATTCCTCAACACAAAATATGCAGTTGGCACCAGTATTCTCTCCACGAAATGGCAAAACCTTTTACCTTTAATCCCTAACCTCAGGATCCAGTTAGATGACACTTTGCTCTTGCACCCAGAATCAGCTTCCAGCACCAACCTGATCAGCTTTATGAATTTTGTGGATAAATTACTCAATGTCACTTTGCGTGATGTGTCTTCTACATATTCCTTCTATATAGTTTGCAGAAAAATTGATGATGGACAAGTTATTGCTAATTGGATTAATGCTGCCTTACGTCTTAATATCAAGATGATGGGTATCCTAATCCGCCGGCCTAGGAAGTCTAGCTTTTGCTTGACAGCCTTTTCGGTGCAATTTAGTCTCTCTAAATCTGTTTGTTGATTTCGCTGATGATGGCCCTGAATGCAGGTTTAGCTTACCCAATCTTAAGTTGCTCGCCATTCAGTATATGAAACCTAATCCAGTAAATAATCTTTTAGCATGCTGTCCTGTGCTTGAATATTTAGTGGTGCATAACTGTTATTGCAACGCTGGAGAAACTCTTCGGATCCGCATTCCTTCACTGAAGGCTTTAAAACTAGTTAATGAATTGTATTGGGTTCACTGTAATATTGAGCTTGATGCTCCAGAACTCGTTTATTTCAAACATACTGGACTATTGGCAATTCGGTATTTGGCAAAAAAATGAAGTCCCTGCACTTAGCTCGCTTAGATCTCGACGAAAATTTCATTCAATATCCGTTTGAGTCCAATACTCAAGCAGCTGAGCTTATAAAAGTTTGCTCTGATACGCAGAAGTTGTGGTTGTCAGAAAAACTCTTCTCGGTGCGCTTCTATATCCACATCTTTCATAGCTTTGACAATCCATTGTACTAGTAAACAATGGGATATAAAATGTATTCACATTTCTCATGCAGATGCTTCGCCATTACCCTCGTCCACTGCCTAGGTTTCCAATACTGGTCGATATGGCGATAAAAAGATCGATTCTCATGGATGGAAACTGCTTCCAAGCGTGCTTGAATGTGCACCTAATCTCAAGAATTTGTATCTGAAAGCGGTATGTCTAGACACCATCGTGCTTACTCTAAATTTTTGGTCTCTCAGTAGTTAATTGGCTTGTAATTTTCGATGTTTTTTTCTTCTCTAGGTTTTGACGATGAACTGTTTCAAAGTCTCAAGGCTTCCCTGAAGGAAACCATGTCTATTTGTGCGTCTCAACGCAGCGAACATGCTTTCTTTTGGTGATTGAAAGAAAGGCGGAGAATTGAGTTCATCTTTACCTATTTGCAGTGCTCAGCTGAAGTTGATGTCTTTGGTATTTGGAGCAGGTAACGATTTTCAGGAAATTTTCCTGTAAATGCACTTAGGCATATCAGGTTCTCATAAGAAAGTGAGGGAGTTGACTAAAAATAATATGTTTCTGTTGATTGTTATGTTACATATACATCGGATTCTGCTTTTGCTACCCGTTTGAACGGTTTGATTGTCTGTGATGTGAATTGTTCGAATTGGCATGAATGAGTATACCTTAGCTATGTCTACTTATTGTCAAAGGAATATAGATAAGCCACCATAGCTCACAGATAACTGAACTCTGCTTCATTCTTGAGGAATAGAAGGTTCCAAATTCTTGTGCATATTAGTCATTTAGACTTGAGCATATCGATCCTCGGTTGTTTAGTTGTTACATTCCTTGGAAATAAGTGCCGCTTTAACGAAGACAAAGTCGGTATATAATACGCTTCTTAGTAATCTTTCCACCTAATATTTATTTTGGATAATTACAGAAACACCCCTGAGGTTTGGGTTAATTACAAGAAAACCTAGAGATGTTTCAAAATTACAAAAAAAAAAGTTTGGTTTGATTATGTTCTAAATTTAGGGGGTAATCGTAATATTTTTATAAATGTCATGGTTCTTTTTGAAATATTATTTCTTATGAAGGGGGAAAATATAAGACGGATCAACCTCGAAGTTTTTTTGCAATCTCAATAATCTTTGGGTTTTTTTTGTAATTAGCTCGAATCTTAAGGGTGTTTTTGTAATTATTGCATTTATTTATTTACAAGTCAACCAATTCCTTTGAGCGTTCTCTATTTCCTCAGCTGAAATATTTGATATCGATGAGTATTTATGTAAAAGTAGCTGGTGGCGGCACAGATTGATATACCAGATTAGATACTTTGATGAATGTAAGGAGATATTGAAATGTTTTAAAAATGTAAGACGCATCAAACTAAAGTTTTTTTTTTTTTTTTGTAATTACCAAAATCTTTGGGTTTTTTTGTAATTAGCCAGAACTCATGGGTGTTTTTGTAATTATCCCTAATTTATAATAACAAATCCTTTGGGGGATAATTTCAAGTAACAATAAACATAAATCCTCTAGCACCTCATTTGAGCTTTTCTCATTTCTCTGACATTTAAGTCATTTGAAATTCTTAGCCGCAAATCCCTCTGAAATGGTATTGGCCTTACTAGCTTGATCCTCACAGCCACAATAGATAATATAACAGATGGAAACCTGATGGATTTCAATGTATGATTGTGAACTGCATATGAACTTCTTCATTCAAATAATTAAGGGCAAATAAGTTTTTGGAGGCATCTGATGTAAATTATTTACCGTGGTATCCTGAAATTTCATTTACAGAATTTGATTCCTAACTTGAATGAGATTCTAATATGTCTGAAAGATATGTCCTGGTAGCATATTATCTGTTCCCTATATATCTTTTTATATCAATATTCAATACGCTACTACATATATAAATAGGAATAACTCTAAATTTGAATAACTCAATGTTTCTTCAAATTTCTGTGTCGACCAAAAAGTATCAATTTAACTATAATATGATAGTATAATTCATGGTGGCAATAAAGTGAATTGGCATATTAATAAACTCCAAAGATGCCTTTAATCTATCTATATTGATGTCCTTTAGAAATCGTATCCTAATGAAATGATGGTATAATTAGTTTTTGAACATTCATGATTGCTTTTACCAGACAACACAAAATTGTGCTGCAAAACTTGTAAGAATTATTATGCTTGCTAAATTCTGGTCAATTATCTCTTGAGCTTGGGTTTATCTATAGACGTAATCCCTAGGACTAGAGAAATCCAATGCCCAAGGCATGGTTCCAACTTATTTGAAAGATGTCTTACAGACCTCCAGATTTAATTCTAGCACACATCAAACATTTGAGCCAATAAAGAACAACTTGATGGACCGATCAAAAAAAAAAAAAAAAGAACAACTTGATGGTCCCCATGTTGTTGAACAAATTCTAGCCAATTCTTGTGTCAAAAAAAAAAAAAATTCTAGCCAATTCTCGAGCCATTAAATAAGACTTTTTTTAATAAGTTGATAGTAGTGGTTGGAGGAGGAATAAATTTCAAAAGAAAACCGAAAGATATATGGTTGAACGCCTGGTCAACACCCTCACAAAGAAAGTTAATACCACGTGAGCTACAAGCTCGTGGTTCATTAGATAAGACTTCATTGGCTATTGAATCAACTAGTAATCCCGCGCGTGCTTTGCACGTATATTATTATTTTAACATTATTAATTTATAATAAAATTATCTATTAACATGAGCTGGTATTATTACTTTATTTTAATAATAATATTCATATAAGGTAAATAAAAACAAATAATTTTATCTAGAAAGTTTATTTGCAAATGCAATGTACATGCGAATTTTGAGTTTGGTAAATATTTCAATAATATTTTTTTTCTAATTTGTTGTCCTTTTTGAGTTGTACACAATTTTGAAAAATTCTCCCGTTGACCAAATTGTTGACCTTTTCTCTAGGGTAATACATTTCTTGATTGATAAATCTTTAATATTAAGGTGAGATTTTCTGAGTTTTCTTTAAAGGTTTTGCCAATTATCGACGATCGCATAACATTGCCAAATTCGATTAAAAATAAAAATAGATACTACAAATTTTTTTGAGTTACGCGCGTGTTTGATCCGCTTCCATGTTTTCTTATCTTTTCAATTGGTATCTTTAGTTAAATCAAACCAAAAGAGTTTGGTAGATATATTGACTTCTATTAAGTTATTTTTATCTATATTATAATAATGGATTTGGCTAGCATATCAAGATTTTTTTGTTCCAAAAACAATTGGGGTTATTTCCACTGATTTATTTTTTTCTTTATTTTATTTTCTTTTTGTGCTTTTTCCTTTATGAGGTTGATGGTAAACACAAATAGGAATAAAAAATTGAGCATTAAATTACTTCTCCTATATTTTTGTCGTTTAATGTGACAAAAAAATGCACATTTAAAAAAATTTGTAAATTATAATATTTACTAAAAACAAAAGTAAATTGTAAAAAGATTAGAAGAATACCAATGTGCTCTCTTTTTTTCTTTTTTAGTTAAAGGATAATTATCTATTTAAGAAGCCACTCAGCGAGTTTTTGATCGAAAAATATGTACGTAATTTTTTTTATTGCATTTTCTGATTTAAACATAGTTATATATTTTATAATAGAATATAAGTTATTTCTTTAAGACAAAGTTGGTTTGTATCAAAGAAATATTATCGATATAGCTAAATTAGTATTTGATATTTAATAGATACATTGACACGATGAATTTAACAATATAAATATTTTAAAAAAGAAAATAAACCAAAGTATTTTAATATTTGTTATAAAATTGTATATTGCGAAACAGTATCCGACATCCAGATTTTAATTTTAAATACCTCTTTTTATTATAAAATCAATAGTTTTAAATTTAGAAATATATATATATATAATTTTAATTCAAGAATAAATCTTCCTATAATTTGGTAATTGATTGATGATGTAAGAAGTGAATTGACAAGAAATTATGGGCGTTCTTTGAGTTGCGGATTGTGTGGGATTTGATTTATTTTATGTTTTTTTTGGATATTAGACATATATTAATATCAATATTAATGTGTAGGATTTTCATTTAATATCGATAGATAGATCTATTGTTAGTATTTTCTTTGTAAAATAATATCCGAATGTAGCAAGTAGAAATGGACGAAAAAATATTCAACTAATAAATTATACACGTTGCTATAAAATATTGCCATTGACTTACCAAAATAAAGCACAACTAATTTTGGATAACTCCAAAACATGCATTGGTTAGGAGAATATTCAGATTGATTTGTCCATTTTTTTCTATATTATTCTTTGTCTTGTATTTTATTTTTTTATTTCACTCTCAATGAAGTAATCCTAAATGATATCATATACTAAATTGTTATTTTATGGACAATATATCATTGGTACGAAAAACTTAAATATTAATTCACCACAATTATTACTTTGCTATTTGGGTTTAGTTGAAATTATACCCGTCTCGACGTTAGTTGCTATTGTTGGTAAAATCTTATTAAGGTGGATATAACTCTTGAAAGCTTCAGTTGTTTTCTTATAAATGTAAATATATTATACAGTGAAAATGAAGTTGCAAATAATATGTTAGCTGATTCTAAACTTAAAGAGATGAGACCAAATCGAGACTATTAGAATTATTAATGTTAGGAATAAAGAAAAAAAAATTTATTTATTAAACTAATTGAAAAATATTCACGCAGTTGCACAAAATAGATCCTACTAAAACTCTTGTTTAGTGCATAATACGAGTTCAATCCTATCGATATTATGCGAGACATTTGACAAAAAAAGCCATATTTGGTGGTTCTGCCGACGTTAGGATCAACAATTTTGAAGTGTCTCTTGCAATTGAAATAGTAAAAAAGATGAGAGGATTACATAAATAATTTACTTAAGTTAACATAAATAATAAGTAGGCAAAAATACCTTTGAACAAAACATTTACTATAAATATATAGTTATGGTGTTCATTCTCATTGTACATAATGAGCAACATTAGCTATAAATAATTATTTTGTTAATTTGTGTATCTAACCTTTGGTAGCTTTTCATGTAATAATAAGCTGTAATACAAGTTAATTTTTTTAATTTATAAAATATTGGCTTTAAATATTTTGTTATAGTAATCCGTGTATCATTGTCTTTGTACATAATGCACAACATTGACTAAATATTTTGTTATAGTAATCCGTGTATCATTGTCTTTGTACATAATGCACAACATTGACTATAAATAATTGTTATGGTAATTCTTGTATCTAATCTCTGGCTATATAATATATCTTTGTATTCATATATGTATATATTAATATTGATTTTATTATTTTTCTCTTAATCATGATAACAAAAGGCATAAAATGATATCCATATTGCTTATTTTCGGTTCAATTTTTTATTTTTATTCAATTTTCTTACATTATATTTTACATTATTATTTCCACAAAAATTCTACAAACAATCAATATCTCTAAAAGATTCTCCATCACATCAACACAATTATTATTTTTCTTTATTCATTCTACTTTCACTTTCAAAAAATTTTCACCACTAATCACTCGAGAAAAATGAAGGTGGACGGAACGAAAGCACAACTCATGACTCATGAGATAATGCGTCAAATTATCTAAGGGTGGATATTTGAAATCTTTAGCTAAATCCACACCCTTGTTTGAATTATAAACCCGAATCAATGGATTTTAAATCCATCTTTAAATTCTAGTTCATTTTTAAAAGATTTTAAATCCCTACCAAAACCTAGTCATTTGAAATCCATTCTTTTTTCCTTTATGCACACTTGCATATTCACCCGCTGCACACACTTTCACACACAACACACAATTACACACACAAACACACACTGCACACACACACATGCACACTACACACACATTTACACATACTGCACAGATTGCAACACACTGCACATATTTACACACACTTGCACATACTGCACATATTTTATACACACTGCACGCATTTACACACACTGCATACACTTACACACATTGCACACACTTACACTGCACACATTTACATACACTTATACACACTACACACACTGCACATATTTACACACACTGAACACATTTACACACATTTATTTAATGCCAATTAAGAAAATGAATAGAGCTTTTAAATTTATTTTTTTATCAAAATTTTACGATGGATTTGAAATTTCTACACAAATCCACATCATCCAAACAATAGATGGATTTCAAATTCAAGGTATTTGAAATCCATTCATTTTCAAATATATTGGATTTTGAAACATAAAAATACAATAAAACTCCTGGGAAAGTGCACGGTTATATCCAAGTAAATCATTCTAGAGATGTGCAGGAGTTATTCTGAGCCTTAGTCATACTTATGATAACTTCAACCTATTCTTAAATCGATTAATTACAGATTGAAAATACTTGGGAAGAAATTTTGAATCAGATTCTTTGCTGGTTTAAACAAAAGGAAATTCACAACTAATGAATGCTTGTAGAACGCTTTTCTCTATTTAGCCACCGTCAATAAATCATATATCGCCACGCTAATAATACACAAGCTCAATACTAGCAGAGTTCACCAATGTTGCACGTGAAAAACTTTTATTAGATGGTAAATATATCTTAAGACCAAATCTAAAGTTTTGGAGATATTGATGAAAACAATTTACTACAAACTTGTACTTATTGAAGCACAAAATAATTTGAAATTGCATAAAACTAATGTATGTTTCATTTGATCATCATATAGAATTATCAACTTTGCCTTAATACATATATCATTTTCTTAATAAATGAATTAGAATCTTTTCCCTCATAATTCTTCATGCAATATAATAGTATTTCAAATCATTGGTTGAAAATAATAGAAAGCTAAACAGACGCAAAAACTAAGTCACCACGAGCTTATATCTCAAGTGGTATTGATCATTCTTTGTAAGAGTATTGACTGGGGTTCGCTACGATCATTAAATGAAGAAATGTTGTATTTATAAAAGGTGTCTTTTATTACAAAGGAAAGAGATAAGTCTAGACATGTTCGTCGAAGACATAATACCAATAAATAGTTGATTTCGAATGGGGCTGTTTCGGTTGACTACGTGAAGTCAAAGGAAAATCTTGCGGATCTGCTTACAAAAGGTATAAATCGAGATTAATTGTATAAATTGTTAAGGGAATGAGTTTAAAATCCACAAACAAAGAATGTTCAATGCGAGAACTCCAACCTTGTGAATTGGAGATTCTAAGACCTTGGTTCAATGGGACAACTAAGCTATGAATATTCAAATGAACATTTGGAAAATGTGTTAGCTCATTCCCAAAACTTCCAAGTAAAATAGAAACCCGCCGAATGTGTCGATGTTAAGTTTAAGACTTTTAATGATTCCTATACCGAAATGTGGAGTATAGCATGATACTTCAATAGGAGATCACCTATATAAGTGAGAAGTAATGGCCACTTCAAAGAAACACTTATGAATCTAAGATATGGTCCAGACCGAAATGGACACAACGTGAGAACAAGTATTAGAGTTGTGTTGAGTACAAAGTTACAGGATCGGGAATCTCTTCAAATGGCAAATTACGTAAAATGTAAGATTACAAGAAATCGAACTAGCTATTACAAAAGATAGAACTTTCGGAAGCGAGTCGAGACGATTCTCTCTTCCGCAAAGCAATTACGTCCGGCTAGTGCTCACGGTTTGACGTATTGCTTCCAAAGATGAAACGACTTACGTCTTCTCGTGTAGTAGCACCACTAACACGAAGCACCTTCAACTAGAAATGTCAAGACTGGAAAGGTAGTTCTTTGACTTAGTGCGAATGCGAAAAATGATTGTATACTTTTTGATGGAGTATGAATTCGTGTTTTAAATCGCAATGCACAAACATGTATAAATAACCAACCATTCCACCCGCAGGAGAAAAAAGCTGGGTAGTGGGCATTAAACATTTGTAACAACCAAGGTGTTACACCCCACTCTTGCATAACAAGATCATGTAGTGGGCTAACTTCAGTGACCACCACCGCAGAGTTACAACTCCAACATCGTCACACGAATCGACACCTACAATGTCCCGATTCATTGGGCTCCAACAGCTCCAACAATCACTCGAATGCGGGCCAAGCCCATTTTCGAGTGGCAAAACTTTAGTGGACCTGGACCCGGCCCAAAAGGGCCGAGCCGCCCGCCCAAGCTCGCCCCACTCCCCTAGGCCCATGCCCAAGCCCGGGCCCCATGCCCATGCCCAAGCCCAAGCCCGGCCGAGGCCGGGCGGGCGGCGCGCGCGTGTGGCCCACTTGTGATCATCCACTTGTTTATAGTTTATACAACAAATAACACCTTCTAGTAAATAAACTAGATAAACTATGATTTGTATTCCATGTGGGATAAGGCATGCCTTTCATCTCCCTTTAAATAATCTTTACATAATGCCCAATTATGTGGCTACCTTCGTGTATTAATTTCTCACTCACCAAATTCGGTTTTGAGAAATAAAAATACTACGAACATCTACTCCGTAGATTAATAATATATAATTTAATTCCTCCGAATTAAATATTTAGCCACCGAAAAATTGGTCAAAGTCGGGTCGACACCCACTTTATCAAAACCAAAATTTCCAACAATCCCCCACATGATGAAATTAATGTATGCATGAATGCGGAACGCAAACCATCCTCAAGAGACAATATTGCATTCGGAACGTAGCTTATGGCTTTGAACCTTCCGTAGTCAATACCATCGGGTACACTTTGGTGGCTTAGTGGACGCAATGCTTTGAACTATTCCTCCACGGTGTATACCGAGTCAACATTATAACACAATAAGGTCTCAACACCTTCTCGTTCTCACGTTTTGTGTCCGTTTACCATGGACACCACTTCGATTCATAAGTGTTACTTTAAAGCGACCCGCACTTCTCACTTATATAGGTGATCTCCTATCCGAGTATCCTGTCATACTCAACCTCAACGAGGTGTAGGAATCATTAAAAGTCAAATGACTTAGCCTCACCACAACTTTGCAGGTGTTTCAACACTTGGTATTGCTTTCTAGGGATGGGTTATAACATTGTTTCCAAGTGTTACAACATAACCTTCATAGTTTAGTTTTCCGTTGAACCAAGTTCTTGGGATCTCCAAATCATCATGGTTGGGTTACCACTATGATGGTTATTTTTACTTTGTGGACTTTAAGCCCATTCCCTCTAGCAATTTACCTAATTGATCTCGATTCAGTCCTTTCATCAAAGGATCTGCCAAATTGTCTTTTGACTTTACGTAGTCAATTGACATCACACCATTTGAGATCAATTGTCTAACGGATGTGTGTCTTCGACTTAATATGTCTAGACTTACCGTTATACATATTGCTTCTGTGCCTTCCTATAGCCGCTATCTATCAAAGAATCATCACGGAAAGCACAAAGCTTCCTCCAACATGGAATATCTTCCAAAAGTTTCGAAGCCATTATGCTTCTTCACCACTTTATCCAAAGCTATAAACTCGCATTCCATGGTGGACCGAGCTATACATGTTTGCTTCATGGACTTCCACGATACCGCACCACCTCCAATGGTGAATATGTATCCACTAGTTGAATAAGAATCTTTCGAATCAAATCCAACTAGCATCACTATATCCTTCAAGTACAATCGGATATCTTGAGTAGTATAGCCCATAATCCAAGGTATACTTCAAGTATTTTAACACCCTGGTTAACGCTTTCCAATGCTCACGGCTTGATTGCTCGTGAACCTACTCAACATATTTACAGGGTAGGCCAAGTCCGGGCGTGTACAATTTGTGATGTACATCGATCGCCTATTATACGTGAGTATTCCATCCGAGCCACCGTTACGCTTTATTAGCAACCGATTTATACTTAAATCAATGGGCGTCTTTGACGGTGAATCAAAAAGCATTGAATTTCTTGAGCACTTTCTCCACATAGTGGGATTGTGACAAGATAATTCCATCGGGAGTTCTCACGATTTTTATCCCAAGGATTACATCGAAATTCCCATATCCTTCATGTCAAAGTTCCTCTTTAACATTCTTTTTTTAGTCTCCATGATAGTATCATGACTCGCCCATGATTAACAAATCGCCTACGTATAGACAAACTATGACAAATGCTTCGATGTCCCTTCGACATATACGCATTTATCACACTCGTTGATTTTAAATCCATTTGACAACATCGTATTGTCAAACTTAAGATGCCATTGTTTTGGAGCTTGTTTCACCGCATACAAGGATCTTATTAACTTGCACACCTTCTTTTCTTGACCGGTTGCAAACAAACCCTTCAGTTGTTCCATGTAGATTTCAAAGATCTATCTTTCCATTCGTAAATGCCGTCTTGACATCCATCGATGAATCTCTAGATTGTGCAAAGCGAAGAATCGCGAGAGCACCCAAATAGACACAATCCTCACGTTCTTGGAGAATAGGTGTCAAAGAAGTCATATCCTTCTTTTTGTTTAAAGCCTTTGGCTACAAGTCGTGCTTTATACTTATCAATAGTTCCATCTATTTTATACTTCTTCTTTAGGATCCATTTACATTCTAAAGGTTTATGACCAAGAGGAGATCAACCAACTCCCAAGTATGGTTCTGCGGAATGGACTCAATTTCACTATTGATAGCTTCTTGCCGAGCGAGCATCTGGATCGCTTAGAGCCTCTTTAATCGAGTTTGGCTCACCATCTAACATAAATGTTATGTAACCGCCCAAAAGACTTAGCCGTCTTAGACCTCTTACTCGCGTCTCGGTTCTTCACTAATTGGTGTTGAACCACTTGCAATTTCGTGAGTTCTTTTATTAGTACTCACTTCTAATTTTTCTCTACAAGGGTAGACATCCTCAAAGAATACAACATTCCTTGATTCGATTATGGTACCTTCATGATTTCCTTTTTCCGACTTATGTATCATAAACCTATATGCACTACTTTGGTATGCATATCCCACAAAGACACAATCAACTTTTTGGTCCAATTTTAACTTGTTTTGGTTCGTATTGCTACCTTAGCCAAACACCCCCACACTTTAAGGTATTTATAAGAAGAACTTACGATTTTTCCACAATTCGTAAGGTGTCTTATCTTTCCCTTTAAGTGGTATTTTATTCAATATGTGGTTGGTAAAAAGCCTTCCCCCATATTCTCGGGGTAATCCTAACTTATCAACATGACATTCATCATCTCTTTTAGAGTCCGGTTTTGCGTTGGAACACCATTAGACTGTGGTGAATATGGTGTTTGTTGTTTGATGAATTATGCCCGATCGGGTACATAGTTCTTCAAATGGTGCAACATATTTGCCACCCTATCACTCCGAATTATTTTAATCCTACGCCAAGTTGATTTTCAACTTTATTTTTATAATTCTTAAAAGCCTCTAATGCTTCATCTTTGCTTCTTAACAAGTATAAGTAGCAAAATCTTGTGCAATCATCAATAAATGTGATGAAATATTTTTTACCACCTTTAGTTTGCACGAATTTTAGATCACACACATCGGTGTGTATCAACTCTAAAGGTGAAGTGCTCCTTTCAACCGAATGAAACGGTAATTTAGCCATTTTAGCTTCAACACAAACTTCACATTTTTTTTTTGAGTTTACTTCGTAAATTAATCAATTCTAAATTTACCAATCTTTTTATAGCATTCGTATTTACATGTCCTAATCTAATATGCCATAAATTAGAGCACTCGAATATAAAAGAAGAAGATTCATTCTTATTCATATACTCAAAAACGGCATACAATCATTACATTCATTTTGAACAGTCCTTTGTCTAGATAACCCTACCAAGGAACTCGGCCAAATTTGCTAAGACAAACTTTTCGTGACTAAAACTAGTCTAAACCCATGGTTGACGGGAAAAACCCGAAACTGTTTTTGCGGATGTCCGGGACATGCAAAGACATCCTTGACTTCAACTCCTTTCCCCGAAGTAAGCTTTAGCACCACCGTTCCAACGCCAAAGAACATCGGAAGAGGCGTGATTCCCCATATGGAGCTTCCTTCCTAGGTCGATGGGATGTAAGAAGAGAATGCATCCTTATCGAACGGACATGGCAAGTGGCACCGTATCCACAAACCATTCTTCCGGTTATCCACCAAATTGGCTTCAAACACCACCGCCGACATGTCAACTTCTCGACTCCCTTTTCTTCAACCACATTGGCATTGGGCTGCGGTTTGGTTTTCTATTTCTTTGGTGACGACAGTCCTTTGCCATATGGTTCGGTTTGCCATTGTAGCAAGCTCCCCGGAATTTTCCACCACGGTTTCTTGCCTTTATCGTTAGGCCTTTTCTTCGAGTTACTTGGCGAGCCGTGCTCCATCAAGTTGGCTTTTGACTCCATAGGGACAAGCTTGGACTTAGAGTCAATCCTCCTATTGTCTTTCTCAATTCTCGAGTTTGACAATCGATCTTCTAGTCCCATCTCCTTTCGCTTATGTTTAAGATAATTCTTGAAATCCCTCCAACTTGGGGGCAATTTCTCAATCAAGGCGGCCACTTGGAATGCTTCCTAAGCAAAGCCATTCCCTCGAGATTTCATGTAGGATCAACTGAACTTCAACTTGTTCCATCACGGTTTTAGAATCAACCATCACAAAATCCAAGAACTTATCGACAACAAATTTCTTTGTGCCGACATCCTCGGTTTTGTCTTCTTATCCAAAGATTCCCACAATTCTTTGGAGGATTTCACAAAGACAATACACACACAGAAAGTGCATCACTAAGTCCGTTTAGGACATAGTTACGACAGAAATCACCACCTGCCCCACGCATCAAACGCAACACGTTTTTCAAAGATTCGCTTTCGTTCTCAAAGAACAATAGGAGCGTCCTCGGTCGATATTTCGCCCGGCTTAGGGTAGTCGGGTAAAACAACATTTTTTGCCGCCACCTTTCAAGTCGAAACCCATGAATTTTTCGGGTTTCTCGGCTGAGCAGGAGGGATGATCGGGGTTCGCTTGTGCTTGCCATCGTGAAGTTCGATAATTGCTTTGCGATTGTTGAGTACAAAGTTACAGGATCGGGAATCTCTTCAAATGGCAAATTACGAAAAAGAAGATTACAAGAAATCAACTAGCTATTACAAAAGATAGAACTTTCGTAAGTCGAGACGAATCTCTTTTCGCAAAGCAATTACGTCCCGCTAGTGCTCACGGTTTGACGTATTGCTTCCAAAGATGAAACGACTTACGCCTTCGTGTAGTAGCACCACTAACATAGAAACACCTTCGAACTAGAAATGTCTTTGAAGACTCTTTGGACTTAGTGCGAGAATGCGAGAAAATGATTGTATACTTTTTGATGGAGTATGAATTATGTGTTTTAAATCGCAATGCACAAACATGTATAAATAACCAACCATTCCACCCGTTAGGAGAAAAAAATGGGTAGTGGGCATTAAACATTTGTAACAACCAGGTGTTACACCCCACTACCGCATCATGTAGTGGGCTAACTTCAGGTGACCACCACTGCAGAGTTACAACTCCAACAGTCACACGAATGACACCTACAATGTCCCGATTCATCGGGCTCCAACAGCCAAACAAATCACTCGAATCTCGGTCAAGCCCATTTTCGAGTGGCAAAACTTTAGTGGACCTGGACCTCGGCCCAATAGGGCCAGCCTCCCGACCCAAGCCCGGTCCCGCTTGTTAGAAATTTTTCTAACCGCAAGTCTACGGTGTCAAGTTTTAATATAGAGAAGTAAGGTTGTCGAATCCACAGGGAATAATTATCGAATTATCGCTAAGTACTATAATATAGTAATCTAACTTTATTTAGAAATTCAATAATTGATGGAGTTGATTATACTAAAAATACTAAAAATAAATCAAGAATATGAAAATATTAATGAGTTTATCCAAATGATTAAATGTATTCTAGAGGTATGATAAATCTAGTTATCCCTTATGTTGTCAATATGGTTTATCAATCATCAATTACCAATTTATAAGTCAAGATTTCTACAATAATCATTCCCTTTCTCAAGTGTCAAATGATTTTAGATTCAATTGGGAAATCAATATCTCTATAAAAGTCACCAATTAAAATCTCAATAAAAGCTATGAATCTTGATAAATGACTTCAAAGGATTCACAAATCTCTCAATTCTATGAAATCCAAGGTTATGCTATTCCAAGGTCATGTATTCAATTACCTCTCTCAAGTGTCAAATCAAATACACCAAACAATCTAAATTATTGATCAAGTAATTTAGAAGCAATATATCCAAATAGCACAAATAAATTGATAGATCTAGATTGACAAACCACAATCTCAAAACATAAGTTCAAACATGGATTACATCATCCCTCTAGAATTATAGAGTTTAGCTCATGATTGAAGAAAATGAATTCATGAAAATACAACAATACACATCTTACAAGATATGAAGAAAGCAACAAAATAAGAACAAGAGTTGAGGGATCTTCTCTATTTCTGTAGATGATAGAAGCCTCCAATCTTCTTCTCCAAATTCTTCTCTAAATGCTCAAATTCTTCTTCCTTGTCTTGTAGTTTGTTTTTATTGTCTTCCCAAGGGTTCCAAGATCCCCATTTCAAGCCTCAAAGCTTCTATTTATAGTCCCACTAAAGTCCAAGAAAGAGGATAGGTGAACGTAGAAATTTCCCCCCCAGTGACTGCGGCTCAAAGAATTTCCCAAAACAATGCCGCCTGGCGCTATTGCCAGTGCCGGGCGTTAAGCAGCTTAGCACTTCCCACGTGAATTTTGGAGTGTTTTGCCTATCTTGGAGCCGCAGCGCCCGCCCGCTTTTTTTTTTCCACCAAATGTCCGAATTTGGTTTTGAGCCCTTCATCAAAGTTGTAGCCCTATCTCTTAGCTTTCCATAGCCACTTGAATCACCTCAATATCAATTTTGTAGAGAGCGTTATGGCCAAAATACGAAACCACCCAAAGATGGAAATTTCGACGCATTTGGACGTTTCTTCAAATCAATCTCTCGTTGTTTGATCGTTTATACTTCTTTTGATACACGATTCATTAATATGACTATAAACTCAATATAATTGGCTCTCAACATGGCTTGACTCCTCAAATGACTCAAACAATGGAAATTAATGCCTAACCTATGAGATATAACAAAAACGACTCAAAATACTCAAAAACAACACAAAACTCTAGTATCGGAAGCCCAAATCAATGGTATAAAACCAAGTGAACACGGTCCATGCCCAAGCCCAAGCCCCCCAGCCCGGAGGCCCATGCCGAGCCGGCGGGCGCGCGCGCGTGTGGCCCACTTGTGATCATCCACTTGTGTTATAGTTTATACAACAAATAACACCTTCTAAATAAACTAGGATAAACTATGATTTGTATTCCATGTGGGATAAGGCGTAAGCCTTTCATCTCCCTTTTACATAATGCCCAATTATGTGGCTACCTTCGTGTATTAGTTTCTCACTCACCAAATTCGGTTTTGAGAAATAAAAATACTACGAACATCTACTCGAACGCAGTTAATAATATATAATTTAATTCCTCCGAATAAAAAATTTAGCCACCGAAAAATTGGTCAAAGTCGGGTCGACACCCACTTTATCAAAACCAAAATTTCCAACAAGTTGCTATTATGCAAATCTTTGTCTCGGTTTACACAAACGAATGAGTAGTTCAAGACATCGCATCACTAAGCAACTAGTAAAATCTGATGGTATTTTACTAAGAAAGGTTCAAAGCCACAAGCTATCTATCGAGATGCAATAATAGTTCGCCGAGACTTTCAAGCGAATTTGCATACACGCATGTATTAATTTCATTCATGTGGGGGATTGTTGGAATTTGGTTATAGAAATTGGGTGTTGATCCGATTTTGACTAAATATTTAAGTGGTTTCCATTAGTGAAAAATGAAATCAAATTATTTGTAAAAATTCTACTAAGCGAGTAGATGAGATTGACATTTGGAATTTCTTAAAACCAATTCCGGGTGAATGAGAAATTAATGCTAGAAGTTAGCCACTTAAAACTAGAAAAGGGTATGGAAAATGGAAAATGTGGGGAAGGAGAAAAGCTCCAACCCATATAGAGTAGAAAGCCAAAGTTTGCTCAATTTATAAATCCAAAGTTGGACAATTGGGTTTGGGCGCACCAAAGTTTTTAAAGGGCATCAATTATCATCAACTTACAATATCTTCAAAGAAAACGTGCATATCCTTTTACGAGAAAAAGACGATGGGGTATTTAATTTTCTGTCTTTTCTCTTTTTGTTCTTGACTCGGTTTCTACGGAACAAAAATAAAGTTAATCAATTCAATATTATTTTTCTACATCCGATTCACTTAAATAAGAAAAAAACTATACTTATAATAAACTTGACATTCTTACCTTGAAGTCATCGGACATGCGACTAATCACAAATGTGCTCCAATCACCGGTGGCGGAATACCATAGGGCGGTTTGTTCAACTCTTCCTGGATCATCCAGTTTGCTCAAAACAAAATCCCGAGTAAGATGGGCTTTAAATTGACGCCACTTGTCATTTGCGGACCTCAAACATTCTTTCCTCCATCGTGGTCAACATTGTATGCACACTACAAATAATAAAATAGGAATCATTACTAAAAATAACATATCATAACATATTGTCAAAATATGATTTTACTTACATTAACATATTCCCATATGAACTGTTTGATATCATTAGGCACTTGTTTCCATGTCTTGTAAGTGATCTTCACTTTTTTTAGCGAGAATTCCAATAAGACTTTGCATTTGTGTAGCACTTTTTCCTATTAGCGGCCCAAGTTCATTGAACAATATATCCTTTTTAATGCCCTTAGCCCTTTCCACAACCAACCTATCCAAATGCGTCGGACCTCGAGGCGTTTTTTGTTGATTAGGTACTTGTAGAATCTGAATTTGTTATGCCCTCACCAACATTCTTATATTCGGTTTTACTTTACCCATCTCAACATTTGTTTTCTTATTTTTCTTATATATCTCCTCATCATCCCCGGGCTTCTTCTTTCTATGGGAAGCCATAGAGTCCACAAACCCGCATGTGGAATAAATGAAGAGAAACATAATATCAGTCTTACACAATATAGAAACAAATGAAGAGAAACAAAACAAATGAACAAAAATGAATATAGTCTAAAATATTGTAAGCTTAATAGTCCACAAAGTATTGGCAAGGATGATCTAAGCATGCATGTTAACAAAAGTTCAATATAAAAGTACTCTCAAACAATACGAAGTTCAAGTAGCCTCAAAAGTTAACAAAAGTTCAAGTAGCCTCAAAAGTTAACAAAAGTTCAAGTAGCCTCCCAAACTAAGACGATGCATTTTCAACCCAAATCCCATCACAATCTTCACGAATGCATGGCGGTTCGTTGTCATCCGTTTCATCAACATCCAATGATGGCAACCTCTCGTGAATGTTTGGTGGTGGATTGCAATTTCTTCCATCTCTTCACCATTATCAACTCAAAGTACTCCTACTAGGAGTACTAAGCACAACAGAACCATGCAGGATCTTGAGGGTCTTCAATGTAAAAAACTTGTTTTGCACCGATCGCTTAATATAAAAGAATCGATTTAAATCCGACTCTTTGGAGATTTACCGATGTGAAACCAAGATCATCTACTTTAACACCACTATTATTCTCCACCCAATTGCATTTAAACATTGGAATTCGAAAGTTGTGGTAATCAAGCTCCCATATCTCTTCAATAACTCCATAAAACACCATGTCCCTTTCACTACTGGATTTTTATCCTTTGCACTAGCAACTTGCATTATCTTTGCAACAAAGCTTACTCCCGAGTTTTGAATGTTTCGAATATTGTCACGCTCCTTTGTATGATAAGTGACCCCATTAATCAAATAACTAGAGTATTTCAACACTTCTTTGCTAGGTCCATGCGCGATCCACTTCAATCGTTCGTATTTGATTGGTGGAATGGTTAATAACATTTGCAACCTATAATTAATGCAAAAATTAACATGTTATTTAATGGTGAAAACTTCAAAGTATGTGATAGTATGTAATAGTGAAGGAACTTACACGATCACGCAACCAGGTAATAAACTTCCTGGTTATGCTCATCTAGTAACCATTTTTGTGATTTAGCTTTATTAGGATATGTTGCCTTCAAGTGCTCCATATGTTCCCTAATGAAGTGAATGCAAACAAATCAAACACTAGAAAATAAAATTCATTTGGAAAGTATTAATGAATTGGAGAAATTACTTGACATAAGGATCAATATCAACAAGATTTGTCAACAAGTGACGGTGTGCTTGCTCCCACTCTTTCTTGAATGATGGAGTGTACTTGAGCACTTGATAGCGGCTAGTAAGTTCCATTTGGCTATGTCCTAAAGGGATCCCAATTGTGTGCACATTAGACAGTAGTCGAGCAAAACTCCACACCTCTTGACAATATAACATTTAGCTATGCACCCTTCAAAGCCGATTTCGATTTCGAGATACCCTTTTAAGATTCTCATAAATCTTTCAAATGGGTACATCCATCTATACAAAATTGGTCCACACAACTTAACCTCCCGCACAAGATGAACAATTAAATGAACCATGATGTCAAAGAATGAAGGAGGAAAATACTTTTCAAGTAAACACAAAGTCGTCACAACATCACTTTGCATATCATCTAACTTCTCCACATCTATCACTTTCTTTGCATAACTTATTGAAGAAGAGACACAACCTAGTGATAGTATATCTGACATGTTTGGGTAAGACACCACGGATGGCCACTGGAACCAATTGTTGCATTAAAGTGTAAGGCCAACAAGTTTCAACTCCTTCATCGAGACAGGATTTTTAACATTGGATGAATAACCTGTGGGGACCTTCATTCTATACAAAGAATCACAAACTTTCCTTTCTCATCTTTACTCGAGTGTATAACAAGCTTGGTGGCAAAATGTTCTCTTTTCCCCTCTCACTGGTGCCAACTCAGGCCTCACTTTCATCGCCAAAAGGTCTTCTCTAGCTGCTACTCCATCCTTTGTTTTTCCTGGAATGTTAAGTAGTGTACCAAGGAGACTTTCACACACATTTTTCTCAATGTGCATCACATCAAGAACATGTCGTCGCATGTAGATGTTCCCAATACTCGAGTTCAAAGAATATTGATTTCTTCTTCCAACATGATTTATTATCACCCACATTTGATTTGCGCTTGCGGTCATTTTTCCCCAACGGCAAAGTGTATTCCATCAACTTTTTTAAAACATCATGGTCACTCAATGGTTTGGGTGCGGGATTGAACTCTTGTTTCCCATCAAATGCTTTCTTTTGTTTTCGATAAGGATGACTTTGGGGAAGAAACCTTCTATGGCCTGTGAATGACATTTTCTTGCTATGCTTCAATCTTTTTGCGTATGTGTTTTCACCACAAATGGGACATGCAAGATATCCTTTTACATTACACCCTGCCATGTTTCCATATGCCGGAAAATCATTAATAGTCCATAGTAGGACAACTCTAAGAAGGAAACTTTCTTGTCGATATGCATCATATGCTTCAATACCTACCTCCCATAAATATTTTAAATCATCAATTAGAGGTGCCATGTAAACGTCAATATCATTCCCCAGCTGTTTAGGACCAGAAATCAACAAAGTGAGCATCATAAATTTTCTCTTCATGCACAACCTTGGAGGAAGATTATATGTGATTAGTAAAATTGGCCAACAACTATACTTAGAATTCATCAAACCATGGGGATTCATCCCATCCGATGATATGGCCAATCTAAGATTTCTTGACTCGGAAGCAAAAAATCCGCCACTTATGGTCCACTACTTTCCATGACGGTGCATCACCGGATGACGCAAATAACCATCACAAACTCTTTTATCAAAGATGCCAAGTTAACTCCTTGGATATTTCCTTGTTTTGAAACATTCTCCTAATCTTGGAATAGGTGGAAAGTACCATAGGACTTTTGCAGAACTCCTTCATTTATCTTGGAATTTTTCCCCTCCTTCCACCTTGAGATCCCACATGTAGGGCAATTGATACAATCCTCATACTCCTTTCGATATAAAATACAATCATTGGGACATGCATGTATTTTCTCGTAATGCATACCTAATGCACGTAAGCTTTTCTTGGCATCATACACGGATGAAGGCAATTCATTGTCATCCGGAAGCATTTCTCGGAACAAAATAAGTAGGTCGCTGAAACTTTTATCACTCCAAGTGTACTTTGCCTTCAAGTTGTATAATTTCACAATGACAGATAACCGTAAATTTAGCACATCCAGGGTACAATGGTTTCTCGAATCCTCAAGTAATTCATTTGAATCTGGGTTGGATTATCGGAAATTCATATGCATCATGTACCATATCGATCGCTCTTCATCAAAAGAATTTGTTTCAACTTGCCCAACTTGATCACTATCGAGTTCCCTAATGTGGATTTTTCCCCATGCCATATCCATTTGTGATATGTTAAATCCATACCATAGCGATACAAATGTCCCCTTACAATGTCAACATTTTTCGTCTTTAGATTACCACATAATGCACATGGGCATGATATCGCATTAGGATCGGTGCATTTTGTAATGCAAATTGCAAGAAAGACTCAACTCCAATCTCATAATTATGAGATAACCTATCCTTTGACATCCATTCTTTGTCCATTTCTAGTATGAATGAACAAAAACCTTCAAAACAATGATAACAATGATAAAAAATGATAACAATTAGTGATCACAATATGCAAGAAATTGAGTTGAATACAAAGTCTTTCTTGTACAGAGATTATTAGCAACTCAAAAATATATCAGAACCAATTCAAACAAACATAAGAGTTCAACTTCAACATACAACACAAGGAACGACAGATTATTAGCAACTCAAAACAGAGGATATTATTTGACAAGATTTAAAGAGTCTTATGATATGCCATTCAAGTTTTTTTTTGGACGAGAAAAAACTAATTATCCAAGAACCTTTAAATTATAATGCAAAAGAAACTAGACATAATCTAGACATAATGAAAAAAGTTGATTTTGTGTCAGCGTTCATCAAGACAAAACCAAATTAGTTGCTTGATTTGCACTAAACCACCTCTATACAAATGATGGTATTCACAAATTAAATCTGGAATGTTAAACATTACATCTAAAATTATAGTTGGAGTCTGCAAAACTACTGGTGGTGATCGTATTCAAATAGATAATCAATGGCTAAAATAGAATTTCCCCCAATAATGAACTTCAGATTTCACAGCAAAAAACCCATCTCATACATAAATAATTCAACATAGTTTTCCCTCTGTTTGAACTAAGATGTTGTGACTCTAAACTAGAGTTGATGACATTGAGAGAAAATAACCAACAAATACACCCTCCAAAAACCTTGCTCTATTTAACTGCAGCAAACACATCATGTAGAACTAGCATAAAATGCTAATAACAAGCACCCAAGAAAAAAGCAAATAACAGAATAGAAGTGTACCAATGTTGTTATGCTACACAAGAATATAAGAATAATTATCTGACGCAGTCCACCAAGAACAGCAACAGGACCCACAACTTTAAGCTGCATTAATAGCACATATTAGGGTACTCTAGAGAAGGAAGTTAGAAAAACTTGTGGCTGTGATATTGATCAAGCAAACAACTATACCTTTGACAAAGAAAACTCCAGTCCCAAAGCAAATAAAAGAAAGACAACACCAAACTGCGCAACAGTCTCAACCTGAAATACGGAGGGAATAATAGAAAAAATAAAAATAAAGTAAAACATGAAATAGTTACCAGGTAAAGTCATCAACAGAAGAACGAGAAATAGGCGAATTAACAGCTTATTCATTAGGGTAGGAAGATGAACAAGGAGTAAACAAATGCATGCAGTTGAAGTGTAGCAACAAAACCTAGTAGGTACTAATGATCAATTATTTTCTTACTTGAGAGATAACAAGATACTGTGTAAATGTTACAAAGAGAGTTCAAAACTGAAAACTATCCGTCTGTTCCCCCCCCATAAGAGTGTTTCAGGTATTACAATGATACTGTGTAAATTTAAAATTGTACTTCATGTTCCTCAAACTAATTCAATCTTCTTATTTCTTTCTTTGCATTGTTCATTTCAAATGCAATTTCTTGAAACGTAAATTTCTTAATTAATATTAATTATTATTTTATATATGGTAACGATGTAATTAAGTCCGACTGACAATCAATATTTTTATAGACAATATTGTAAAAATACTCTAAACTTTAATATTTTTTAACTATTATATAGGATTATTTATGTATGTTATAATAAAATTATAGTGTTTATTAATTTGAGAGCATTTTTGGAAGAAAAAAATCCATCCATAAGATGGAACTTTTAATATAATTTTCAAAAAACGTGTGAGCCGCATTCGACGCACAATCTCGGATAAGAAATCGACATAACATATATCCCTGAGATATCCATTATACCAGTCCTTGTCATCCTAAGCTTCACTATTTCCTTGAACATGTATAACCTGTTGCTCATGCAACTTGGGATCCTCATTTTTCGTCAAGCAGCTATAGATTTTCTGAGCTGTTCCAGCTACAACAGGATGTGATTCTAAGAGTCGAACAATAATGAATACCAAACAGAAAAGTCATCAAGACCAAGCTACCTAATGAAATGTGTAACAGATCCATTCTGATCAACCCAACTAGTATATAGCAACATGAGAAAACCATAAAATACAAATATATATATATAAATATATTCATACATTGTTATCGGAAAAGGACCACACAAGAAAAGGGTACAGAATCAAACGTGTAATAATATATTCAGAAGATCATAGGGAACAACAAAACAAGTTGAAGGGTCTAAATTACCTTGATACTTTCTGATGCTGCCCAATCTTTCAAAACATCTAGCTCAACACAAACTACAGCAACTAAACAGGAGTTCAAACTATCACCTATAAACATGACCCTTGTCAGCCAAAAGAACAGGTTAATTCGGCATAGGAAAAAAAATAATAATATTCTTACCATACACAAAGCACTGCGCAACATATTTACACTTTGCGTAAACATTCTCAATTTTCTCTGGTGCTATGTACTCACCCTGGGCCAACTTAAAAATGTTCTTTTTCCTGTTGACAATGAAAAGAAACTACTTGAACCTCTCCCAAAGCCCTCACTACTATAAGCAGACAAAATCCTTCTAAAAAATATTTCAGAGTTTGCCTAAATTGATGGGATTTTGCTGGTTTCATTATGAAGTCATGAGGTCAATTTTAAGTTGTGGCCCTTTCAGAAAGTGTCAAAAACAACAACTACATTTTAACTATGTCCTTTTCAAGCAAGTCAATGAACTCCAACATAGGCAAGCTCAACAATTGACTTTTTAAACCGTAATACGTCACGGTGCACACCTATATTGTTGGCAGATCCATTTCAAAAGATGAAAATTCATCAACAAGAACCAATCAATTAATTCAAGAAACAAAAAAAGATTATGACCAATGTAAATTTGAATGCATTGATTTTAAAATCTAGGAATAATCAAAGCACTAGAAAATCAGAATAATTCTAGAAGAAAAATAAAAAAAAAAGTGAATATATATGTACAAACTGCACTTTACAATTGAAGCTATTAAGATTTGATCAATCCCAAACTGTATATATTCCTCTTCACCATGCTCCCAAGTGATAACAACATGGGAGGTATATCTTGCATATGGATAGAAAATAGCACTGAAACTTGTTACATTTTCAATAGAGGTATAATCCTGCTATAAAATCCAAGTCTCTCAAGATTATCAGTGTACATCTTCACTAAAAAGTCCAAAAAAACTGAGTGATCAAACTGCTCTAGCATTCTGTTGATCTTTTACACATGCTAAGAAATTTTCACTCAGTCTCACATTTCCACAATTTCAAGAGAGCTATTTATCATGCCACTCTTGATTAATAACCAAACATATCTACCAGAAAACAAAACCTGCTATCTTTCTTGAACACTCCAATAAATCATGTTACATATTCAATATAAACAATACATACAAAAGAGTTGGTTCACATATTTGCAGAAAATATTTCACTGACTCAATCATACTTTAACTGTTGCCTTATCTTACAATCATACTTATCTACCAGAAAACTTACATGACGTGAAGATTGTTTATCTGGATATAGAGCTATGAATCATAAAAGCAATAGAAGATGTCTTTACACAAGCTTATACACAGGATGTCTCTACCAGAAAATTACACCACTAGTATGTGGCCACTAAAAGATCAAGGATGAATCGATTCAGAGGGAGGCAATAGAGCCAAGTTAAATTTTAGTCCATAAACAACAAAAACAACTTACCCCAAGTCCCCAACTTCCCACCCTCAAAATGAGTAAGCTGAGCCTCTGTCCCAACCCAAAAGAAGAACAAAGGATAGAAAATAGCACTGAAAAAATAGTTCACCTTACTAATCATCATCTTAGCCAACCTCCCCACCGAAAGCTGTTTAGATACAATTGGATTCCACTAAATGTTAGGCATTCAGACTAATACTCTGTTGATGCCCATCAATAACAAAGTTTTACCTCTCCACCTCAAAACTACATAACAAAATTCAGTTGCTGAAATCATTTCTTATGCCAAATTGCACAAAACTTTGAGCAGAAGCAACTCAAAATACTTAGTTGATTTTCTTATTGTTAACCTATAAAATCGACATTGTTTAAAATATCAAAATATTATAGTGCCTTATGTCAAACTATTTGTAATGATCTGAGCATTTGACACAATCGTATTAATAAATGATCTAATCTTATTGTGGCTTTTGAAATGAAATTGAAGATAAGAAAAAGAATTCATAACCACTGTAAGAGCAAGCTTGCTTGAACTCTGACAAATATAGAGTGCAAGAAGATTTGCAGTGAACACAAAATCTTACCGGAATTGTTGCTATCTGGCTACGGTCTCCCCACTCCGCTAAAAATGTCAAAATAAAGGACTGCACACAAATCATTGGAAGGTATAAACATTAGTCACGCTTATTTGAAAGAAAAAGAAAATATTACCAGAGCAAAATGTTGCTAACATTACAAAAGACTAAGTTATACCAGGCTGTTGCTAACAACAAATCGAACATATAATAAGTGAAGATGTTTTGTCAGCCAGCCAGGGCCCCAGGCGGTGGCGGGGGCGTTGACGGCGGCGCGCGGTGGAGGAGTGGATGACAGCTACGCGGTGGAGGGCGATGGAAAGGGTGGTGGCGGTGGATGGACGCTGATTAGGGTTTTGGGTTTTTTGAGCGACAAATGTTTAGTTTAGGGCTGATAATATTATTTTTTCTAATTTAATTTATTTAAATTAATTTTTTTATCAATTAAAATTAAATTTTTTTGAATAATTAAAATTAACTTTCTAATACAACTATTTTGTTAGTTTTTCTTTTTTTTTCGAAATATTGTTATTAGTTATTTTAAATATGTTATTCTCAAAAAAAAATTCTAAATATGTGGTAAATGTTTTCTTTTTAAACTGTTGTATTTGACACAAATAAGATGTTGTGGTAGATATCCATTACAACATATGTAAAAATAAGTTGTCTTTTGACAAATAAAAATTTTAACAGACAACTGATTTCTGAAAAACTGTTGTGAATGCTTCAAATGACAACTAATTAGTGAAAAACTCTGTTGTCCTTTTAGTGTTGTTGTTTTGAATTTTTCTTGTAGTGCATGATCAAAATTTATAAGTAAGGATTGAACAAATTTTGGTGCGATTTAATTCCCATTTTTCAATGAATAAGAAGATGAATTATTTAATGTGAACTTTCCTAATTGGGATAATTGCAATAGACCCCTAAGGTTTGGACTACTTACAAAAATACCGAGATGTTTCAAAATTATAAAAAGCTCCATTAGGTTTGATTCTTGTCTTAAATTTAAAGGGGAATCAAAGATTTCTAGAATTATCAAGAGAGTTTTTGAAATGCTTTTTACTTATGAATGTGAAAAATATAAGACGAAATCAAACATTAAGATATTTTTTGTAATTTTTAAAAATTTCTGGATTTTTTTGTAATTAGCCCGAACCTCAGATTTTTTTTAATTATCCCTTTCTAATATGACCAAGAGTAAGAGATGCTAATATGACCCTTATATCAACTTTTGATTCTGCCTAATTACAAAAATATCAGCTATATTTCACAAAATTGCGAATACCCCTCGACATATTTATGTTTCTATATTTCAAATTGCACCCTCTTGAGGGTGGTATTTGTTATATAAATACAAAACTCAAGTGGGTATTTATAATTTTAAAAGATAACTCATTTTTTTGTGGCTAAACCTCAAGATTAGTATTTGTATTTGAGCAAATCTATTGTGAGACGACGGAGCTCCAACCCAACTGTACCTGACCCACCCAACTAAAAAAATAAAATAAAAACTCGCTCTGTCTTCCTCCTTCCCCAACTCGTAACTCCATTATCTCTCCACGAAATTTCTCCTAGATCAGTCATCAATTCCATCAGCACCACCAAAAATAGCGGCCCATCTCTCATTCCTTCCTGGGCCGACCGAATACTGAAAAAAAGAATGGACATTTAAATGGGTTTTGCGATGCTTACGATGGTATTCAGTCATTTTCTCCACTGTCGTTATCTGTCAACAAAATGAATAACGAGACATTTATTGAATTTCCATACAAAAAAAAGTTGATTTTGATTGGAGACCTCAGATTGGAAAAGTCCACTGCAAGGGCTAAATGCTTTTTGCATATTCTATAAAGCACTAACTAGGCCAAGAAACATAATTGTTTTTTATTTTAAAACTGTATATTTTTCAGAGTATAATAGATACTTTTATGAAAAAAGGTGATATTTTTTTTTAATAAGAAAGTGATATTTGTTTTAATAAGAAGTGATACTTTTTAAATAAAAAATGATACTTTTTTAATAAATATTGATATTTTTTCTAATAAAAAGTAATATTTGTGTAAATAAAAAATGGTATTTTTTTCATAAAAAGTTATATTTTTCCATAAAAAGTGATACTTTGTTTTAATAAAAAAGTGATATTTTTTTAATGAAAAATAATACTTTGTTTTAATAAAAAGTGATAAATTTTTATAAAAAGTGATACGTTTTTAATAAATAGTGATACTTTTTTTTAATAAAAAAGTAATATTTGTTTAAATAAGAAGTGATACTTTTTTCATAAGAAGTTATATTTTTTCCATAAAAAGTGATACTTTGTTTAAATAAAAAGTGATATTTTTTAATGAAAAATAATACTTTTTTTTAATAAAAAGTGATAATTTTTCATAAAAAGTGATACTTTTTTTTTTCATAAAAAGCTATATTTTTTTTCATAAACAATTATACTTTATTTTATTAAAATGTGATACTTTATTTTAGTGAAAAATAATACTTTGTTCATAAGAGGTGATACTTTTTTAAAAATGATACTTTGTTTAAATAAAAAGTGTTTTTTTTTAATAAAAATTGATATTTTTTTATAAAAAGTGATACTTTATTTTAATAACAAGTGATATTTTATTTTAATAAAAATTAACACTTTTCAAGTCTAAAGACACACTATGTTGAACTCGTTTGCATTATTTTATTTATTTTTTTTCTATTAAATAGTATTTTCGATGATTGTCAAGAATTGAATAACATATGTTACTGAGGTAAAAAAAATAGAACAACTTAGCACATACACATTTTGTCTGATATCATGATTGTTTGAGGGTAAAAAAAAAAGATTCCCCACTTTGCAAGTTCTATATGTGTGTAATTTGTTTTAAATAATGTAAATTGTTAATTGGCTCCGCATGCATTCTTCATACCATGCTTTTGCAGATGATTTACTATGTATTGTTGATGAGATGAAGTTGGAATCATCAACTTTTTTGTTGGCGTACGTGTCTAGTATTGTATGATTGTGTGTTGCTTCAGTTCAAAGGCATGATTTCTTCGACAGGCCCGTGGGCTAGATGTGGATCCATCTTACGAATTTTGATCCGTGAGACGGTCTCACGCAAGTTTTTGCCTTTGTATTTATCCCACTTCTTAATACTTTTGTCATTGTATGTTAAATTCTTGTAAAAGTTCCGCAGGAAGAAATTGGCTTAACTAGAAATGAGGAAAAATCGCCCAAGAAATTGGAACATTTGGAGTCTTGAGTATCAATTTTCCCACAGAATGTCCAATGCAGATGGGAAAAGGCCATGTAAGAAACTCTATTCTTAGAAACTCAAAATTCTTTGGTTTTTGAATGCAAATAACGTAAAAGAACAATCGCCTCTCGCCATACATGTATGATGTATCTACAAGGTGAAATTAAAAAAAAAAAAAAACCCTTAAGGTTTGGGCTAATTACAAAAAAATAAAACCCAAAAATTCTTGAAAATTATCAAAAAACACTAAAATTTTCCGTCATACAATTTTCTTTTTCTTTTTGCTTCATAAGCCAATCTTCCCTGGATTTTATAGAAATATTACCGTTAACCCCTTAAATTTATGGCAAAATCAAACTTCAAGAGATTTTTTGTAATTTTAAAAAATTTCAAGGTTTTTTTTGTAATTAGCCAAAACCTCAAGGGTGTTTTTGTAATTATCCCTAAAAAAATTATGCAGCACAAAAATTCGCTAGTAATCTCTCTAGTCAGTAGTCACCATGCATAGAAGTCAACCTTACTTTTTAAACGATTAATTCAAGAGTCAAGCTCTAAAGAATTTGCTTTATTGATTTTTCCTCATAATTAAAATACACGGTACAACATATATATTTGATTTAGTCACACTTGGAACTTTCCAGCCTTATACTTCTTTGTGGGTTCCAATAGATGATCTAAATTACGACTCAATTAAATTCCACAAGCCAGAGTACAAGGACCGATGTTAAAGCTTTAATTAACCCATCTAAGTCTAGCTGAAAAATCGGACAATTTTTTGAAGACCATTTCAAGAAATATTCACTATATATATTTCTCTATAATCCTTTTGCAAATCATCACAAGCTTCTCATCTCATAGATCACTAGTAAACACAAACTTCCAATTTTTAAGACACATTTACTTCACAATGGATAGATTTTCATGCTTGATTTTATGTGGCGCTATTTTTGGCATACTATTGCATTGTGCAGCAGCACAAACTGTGTATATAGTTGGAGATGGAATGGGATGGGATATACCCTCAAACACTTCAGTTTCTTACTCTAATTGGGTTTCGGGCAAAACATTCATGGTCGGTGACATCCTAGGTACGTAATTTGCAGTCCGGATACTCTATTTCAATTTGGTAATTACATGTCGTATCCCACATTATATATGCATGTCAAATGTATAAAACGCTTATTTAAGTTCAAATATTGGGGCCGGTGAGAACGAATCTAGTAGTACCGAACATTTTACATTGTTGTTTAAATTTGTCTAAGCTTTTATAGAGTTTTAGAAATTGTGTTTGAGTATGGTTTGATTATTTATCGAATGGAGCAGAATATGAATTGAGCTCGTGCAGTTTGATATTTTATATACTAATCAAGTTTGATATTTTATATACAAATCACAGGATTGGTTTGTGATTAATGAACCGAACTCAAACAAACTTTTAGTGATGTATGTATGTTTAATTAATTGTTTCCAGTGTTCAATTTTGTGACCAACCAACACGATGTTCTCCGAGTGCCCCAAGCCTCATACAATGCATGCACTCAAGACAACGCCATAGGCAGTATCATCACCACCGGACCGACAAATATCACTCTCGACTCCGCCGGCGACCACCATTACATCTGCACTTTCGGCCGCCACTGCCAATTCGGACAGAGACTTGCCATAACAGTAAGCTCATCCACCCCTGGCGGCGTTGCCAATCCACCCATGACCGCCCCTCCCACCACCCCCACCACACCGGCAACACCGTCCCCTGTCTCGACTCAGCCGGAAGCTTGTGCCCCAACGCCTTCCTCAACTCCTAATGCTGGAGGCCCCGCGGCGGCGAGGGTTCCACTTGCTGGACCTCCTCCGCCGGATTCTGCCTCAACTTCTTTAGCTGGCAATTACTTGCTTATTTTGCTGTCCGCCGCCATTGCCGTAATTTTCTGAGAATTATTTTGGTTTTGGGTATTATTTTTCGTATGTCATACAATAAAGTTTGTTTGAATATTTTATACACCTAAATTTTGTATCAGATTGTACTGTTCGGCCGTGCACATTAGATGTTCTTGTTATTGATCAATAAATTTATTAATGTTATGAAAAATAGAGCAAATGTGTTTGTTTGTCTATAGAAGTGAGTTGACATTAAATACGTCAACGGATAATAGTTCGATTGCCAAATTAATAGATTAAACTAATTACAACATGCGGCAAATATTTATCCTATATTAAAGAGTAACAGCGTTATGATATATTAGACCCTCACAATTGTTATATATATGAACAGAAATCCAAAGTGCAGAAATAAAGATTTTTTTAGTGTTTTATGGTAAATTTAGTAAAAAATCTATAATAGATTGAATGTAACATATCCTCTTCAAAATGGATCCTCTACATTTAGTTTGTATAAATTTCTAGTAGAGTTGGAGAGACAAAAAAAGAAATACAGGTATATATATATCTGATATTCTGATGTATATATTATATATACATGTGTATATAGGCAATTTTTTTTGGTCCTCTAACTAACCCTATTTTGAAATTCCGTCCTTTTTGTTTTTACTTTTGACAAATAATCATTTTTCTAAACAAAAAATTGAGATTTGGTCCTCTTACCGCCTATAGCAGGTAATTTTGACCTAGTGTTAAGCTGATTTGATATTTTTATTTTCAAAATTTTTAATTTTCATTTAAAAACAATATCTAATCTTTTTTTTTTTTGAGAGAAAACAATATCTAATCTTACATGGCATCCTAGTTGGCTTAAAGGTGGGAAGAAATAATTAAATAAAAGAAACTTTTTGAAAAATATGAAAAATTATCTAACAATCCTGAAAATTGTTTTAAAAAATTTAAAGTTATTTGAATTTTTGAAACAAAGTTTAAAAAAATTATAAAAATTATTTAAAAATCTAAAACTAAAATATATAAAATCTGATATTTCTTTAAAAACTAAAAATAGTAAAACAAAATCAAAATTATTTTAAAATTACAAAAACAATATGAAAATTGTTAAAAAAATATAAACAATTTAAAAATCTAAAATTTATTTGAAATATTGAAAAATATTTTTGTTTCCAAAATAAAAAAAAAACTCAAAATTATTTTGAAAAAGTTGTTTTTAAAGTAAAAGATGTTTAAAAATCTGAAAATTTGTTTATAAAACTAAATGTTTTGTTACAAATCTAACAATTATTTGAAATATTAAAATATAAAATTAAAAAAAGCTGAAAATTGTTTAAAAATATGAAAATTAGTCTAAAAATCTGAAAATAGATTAAAAACAAAGACTTTTGACATCTTTACAAATAAAATCGATTTTTTAATAAAATCAAAAAAAGTGTAAAAACTTAGAATTGTTTTAAAAAAACTATAAATTATTTTAAAAAATCTGACAATTACACCAAATTAATATGTCAAAAATCTAATTTTTAAACAAATTTCAGAGTTTTTGATTTTTTTACATACTTCAGATTTGTAAAAAAAAAAACTAATTTTACATAACTAGTGTAATTTTCAGATTTTTTAAAATAATTTATAGTTTTTTAAAATAATTCTAAGTTTTTACTCTTTTTTTTATAAACAAATTCACATTTTTTTGTAAAGATTTTCAAAAGTGTTTGTTTTTAATCCATCTTCAGATTTAGACAAATTTTCATATTTTTTAAAAAAAATTCAGCTTTTTCTAATTTTATATTTTAATATTTCAAATAATTGTTAGATTTGTAACAAAATATTTATTTTTTTAAACAAATTTTCAGATTTTTAAACAACTTTTTCAAAATTATTTTGAGTTTTTTTTTTAGAAATTGAAATATTTTTGAATATTTCAAATAAATTCAGATTTTTTAAAATAGGTTATAGTTTTTTTTTTTTAACAATTTTCATATTTTTTGTAATTTTTAAATAATTTTGATATTTTTTACTATTTTTAGTTTTCGAAGAAATTATTAGATTTTATATATTTTAATTTTATTTTTTAAAACTTTGTTACAAAAATTAAAATAATTTTAAAATTTTATTAAAACAATTTTTTGATATTTTTTCAGATTTTTTAACTTTTATTTATTTAATTAATTTTCCCTCATTTAAGCCAACTAGGATGCTATGTAAGATTAGGAGGTAAGATGGCCAAATCTCAATTTTTTGTTCAGAAAAGGACTATTTGTCGAAAGTAAAAAGAAAAAGGGCGAAATCTCAAAGTGGGGTTAGTTAGAGGACCAAAAAAAACTTTGCCGGTGTATATATGTAACGATGTATATCTCCCTTTATTTCTGTGACTCCCTGAGAAATTTACACAAACTAAATGTAGACGATCTGAGTCCTTCTGCTTCAGTAATGGTTGTTATATAATACATGGTAAGGAGTCTTTATCACTCATTCTTCCCAAATGTAATGGTTATAATTACAAAATATTCTCCAATCAAATATACAAAAATTCTAGTTATCTACGAGGATTACAAATATACCCTTTAGAGCAAGTCTCTTGTGAGACGGTCTCACAGATGTAAACCAGTGAGACGGACCTCCTAAGGACTCCGTCTTGAGAACATGAACCATGAAAATAAATTTAAAAATAATAATGAACCATGAAGAAACAAAAATAAACCCTAAAAACATGAACCATGAAGAATAAACCGAAAAATAAAAATAAACCGAAAAAATAAAAAATAAACCCTAAAAAAACTAAAAATCCTAAAAACCCAAATCAATTAAAAATAAACACAAGAAACAAAATAAACCCTAAAAAATAAATATAAATGCTAAGAAAAATAAAATCTGAAAAAAAAAACCTTTAAAATTTTGTGTAAGGGCTCCATCTCACGAATCTAAATCCGTGAGACCGTCTCACGCAAGTTTTTGCCTCTAGAGATTATTCAACTATGACCATGGATTTGAGACTTTTTATAAGAAGCAATTTTTCAACTAATTATGAAAACGATTGGGGTACTTTACTTTAGCCGAAACTAGTCCGGATCTTCTTCGTCTCACGATGTTTCATTTATATTTCCATATATTAGCCATCACTAAAGAAAAAACCATACATTAAAATATACATGTAAGTATTAAGGGTATGTTTGTTTAGTGATTAGGATGATTGGGGAACGTTTCATGGAGAAGGGGAGTTTGATGTGCTGTATCCGAAAATTAATGCGTGTATTTGTATATAAATGCATTGGAACGCGTAATGTATGTTATAATAGTGATTCGAGGAAGAAGTTGGGAAGGAAATGTGATTGGGGAGTTAAACGTGGATAGCCTAAGATATCGGCTTGTAGCTCAAGTGATAATTCTCATCCTTTCAAAGAGTGTTGATCATTGTATTAAGATATATGTAAAATATATGTAAAATTATTGTAGGTAAATATTTATCATCAAAATTAATCTAAAATTATTGGTAGATACCTACGGTATTTCTGTCCGTAAATTTAAAAATGTTGGTGATTTGTAGGTAATTGGTCGATATAGTTTGAGGGAAAATAATATTTTTTATTTTGTCGGTGTTCAGTAGATAACTATAAAATCTATTGACAAAATTATTTATGGCGATAAATTTTATCTCTAAACCTGTGAGTTTTTCGTAATGGTGGTCGCCGGTAGAGTCGATCGAGAGTGACGTTAGCTGGTCTTGGGTGCATGAGCCGTTTGAGCTGTTATTGCCGATCCATTTATATGAGATTTGTGATTTTCTAAGTGTTTATAGCTGGAAATATATAGTGTATGGTTCTTGAAATGATCTATTAATATGAGATTTGTGATTTGTTCCTGAATATTTTTCTCTTGGGCTTAGCAGCGGTCGCTATACTTTAAGCTGTGGAATTAAAGCAGTCAATTTATCGAACAGTTGGGAGACTATCAACTGTGTGGAAATTTCAGTACTTGCAATAATTCAATGGAGTTGACTTACTGATTATGGTTAAACTGGAAATTGACTTCTCCATATAGAAACTTATTTGATGATAGGTCATATGATTAGTAGAATTTACATTGCTTAGCCTCGTACTTAAATTTGTGAAGGGTAGCCGAATAATTATGCATTTTTAAGCGTTAATTACAAAAAATACCCCGAGATTCAATCTAATTACAAAAAGACCAACTATCTCTCAAAATTACAATTACCCCTTGACATTTTTCTTATTTTATAAATTGCACCTTCATAAGACTGAGATAGGTATACTTGTTAAGTAAATACATACCTCAAACATTTTGTAATATCTTAAAGGGTAGGCAAAAACTTGCGTGAGACGGTCTCACGGATTTAGATTCGTGAGACGGAACCCTTACACAAAATTTTAAAGGTTTTTTTTTTCAGATTTTATTTTTCTTAGGGTTTATATTTATTTTTTTAGGGTTTATTTTGTTTCTTGGGTTTATTTTTAATTGATTTGGGTTTTTAGGATTTTTAGTTTTTTTTAGGGTTTATTTTTTATTTTTTGGGTTTATTTTTGTTTTTCGGGTTTATTCTTCATGGTTCATGTTTTTAGGGTTTATTTTTGTTTCTTCATGGTTCATTATTATTTTTAAATTTATTTTTATGGTTCATGTTCTCAAGACGGAGTCCTTAGGAGGTCCGTCTCACGGATTTACATCCGTGAGACCGTCTCACAAGAAACTTGCTCATCTCTAGATGTGGCATTGTGCTTATTCATGTCCATAAGTTTTACTCATGTCCTGTTGTCAAATAGAAAGATGATTCCAAAATCTCATGATGCAAATTTGTGGACCAAACTTTGATTTTTCTTTTTCTATACTACCACAAAATCTAATAGTCACATTTTTGGGGTGCCTATTTGTTTAGCATCAAACCATTGGCGTGTTCACCCTTTTTAATTCCTCAATAGATTGCTAAGTGATAGCTTGGTCGGCACAACGGAGCTATCAATTTTAATGTTAGTATAAAGATTAGAATAAAGTATAAAAAATCACTTATAGAAAATTAAACTCCAATTATCTTTCAGAATTAGAAATACTTCCTTGGAGATTTGTTTTTCTATTTTACAAAGGGTGGGGCTATTCACATCCCCATTTTCTCTTAAAACACCCACCCTTTTAATTTTAATTTACATTATTCCCATTATACCCTTCTTTGAAAAACAACAAAGAAAACTAACCCCCACCACCACGCTGTCTCCACCATCACCACTGTCCATCATTCTCCAACACCACCGTCCACACAAACATCACACAAACATTTGAGATTATAATAAAAGAAAAGAATAGAGAGGAACTTCGCCGCCGGTGCACTTCTCCGCCACTGTTGGTGCACTTTATTGCCGCCGCTGCATCATGGTAGTTTTAGGATGGGAATAATGTAAATGAGGGTTGGGAAACTTTTAGGATTTTATTTTGGGGAAAGGGTAAAATAGGGATTAAAGAAAAAGATGGGTTTATTAATAAAAAAGGTGGGTATGAATAGCCACACCCTTTTAAAAATTGCAATTGTTGATGAGAGTATTTATAAAATTATCACAAAACCTCAAGGTCAGGGGCGGAGCCTTGTAGTCTGTAGGATGAATCTGATGAGGGGTTTTTAGCACCCACCCCACCCCAACATTTCAAAAACTCTATTATTTCTATATATATTTTATATTTAAATATTATTTTCTTGTATTAAGTATTTATTTTTAATTTGATTTAGTCCCCCAAAATTAATTAGTCTCCCCCTTTTATTGTTGGGATTTTGGTTTGAGGAAATTAGATGTTGACTCGATTTTGACCAAATATTTAAGTGGTTTCCATTGGTGAAAAATAGAATTAAATTATATGTTAAAATTCTACTAAGTGAGTAGATGAGATTGACATTTTGAATTTCTCAAAACCAATTTCAGGTGAATGAGAAATTAATGCTACAAATTAGCCACTTAAAACTAGAAATTGATATGGAAAATGAAAAATATGGGGAAGGAGAAAAACTCCATCCCACATATAATAGATAACCAATTTTTGCTCTATTTATATAGCTCAAGTTGGACTAATGGATTTGGGCCTTTGGGGCAATAAAGTTTTTAAAGGGGTGAGAACCTACATGCTTGTAGGTTTAGTTCAAAACACACACGCGCGCGCCGCCGCCGGTCAGCCGACTCTGCTCGGCCCGGGTCGTGGGCTTGGGCTTCAGTGGATGCGCGCATCGTGGACATAAACATTTTTATTTCATGGACGCGCACATTCAAACTAATGCACCTATTCGAGCAACCAAGTGCATTTTTTGGATGCAGACATGTCTTTTCAATCCAAAAGACACATCTTTCCATGAGGCACCTTGAGTCCTATAAATACAAAGCCCATCCAGATGAAAAGGACGCGAAAAAATTCAGATAATAAATCGAGTCATTCTGCATTACAACATATTGTTATCATTCCCTTCCAAAAAGCTTGAAAGCCTTAAGCACTTAGTGTTCGTTGTTGGTTCGACTTTTGCAAATACTGCTAAGTCAAACCTGTTAAAGTCGTTGTATCTGAGAGATGATTGCCAGAACCGTAAGTACTTCGTAAATGGGGCAATTTCGTCTTGCGAAGACAGTATCCAATACTGGCCTCGACTTAAACCTTGCCCATTTTTTCTGCCTAAACACTTAACCATTTTTTTGTAAACAGTACCACCCAAACAACAATCGCAAGACAAAATTGCCCCTACTATTTTCAAGACGACGGCATCTATTTCGTTCACTCTAATGGTTGTTGCTTCTGCTCATGGCGAAAAACCGGTGAAGTTCTCCGGAGTTGATTTCAAAAGATTGCAAGAAAGATACTCTTTTACCTCACTATGTTGGGTCTGTCCCGTTCTCTGTAAGACAACCCTCCTACCATTGGCGAAGAAGAATCCGACAACCAAAGGAGAATCGCTATGGATGCTTGGCATAACAAAGCGATTTTCTTTGCCAAAACTATGTTTTGAACGGGCTGGAGACACCCTCTATAACGTCTACAGTTCGTTCAAAACGTCCAATGAGTTGTGGGGCTCTTTTGAGAAGAAATATAAAACAGAAAATGCAGGCATAAAGAAATTTGTTATCGGCAAATTTCTGGATTATAAGATGGTTGACACCAAAATGGTGATCAACCAAGTGCAAGAAATTCAGATCATACTTCACGACTTAGTGTCTGAATGGATGATTCTAAACGAGTCTTTCCAAGTGGTTGCAATAATCGAGAAATTACCGCTATTGTGGAAGGATTTTAAGAACTACCTCAAGCACAAGCGCAAGAAAATGGATCTTGAGGATCTGATTGTTCGACTTTGGATTGATGAAGATAACCGAAAATCCGAAGTAAAGTCCAACAAATCTGGAATGGAGACCAAGGCCAATCTTGCTAAATCAAGCACTAGCAAGAAACAGAAGCATTCCTAAAGAGATAAGGAGAAGGACAAGAAGTTCAATAAGAATTGCTACAACTGTGGCAAGCCGAATCATATGGCTAAGGATATCCAACACCCAAAAAAGTGCAATCAAAATTGCAACCAACAACAAGTCAATGTGACCGAGGATAAGTCTGTTCCAATAGACATGTCGAAGCTCTATATCACCATCGTTGTGTTTGAAGCCAATATGGTGGATAAACTAAGGGAGTGGTGGATAGATACCAGGGCTATTCATCACATCTGTGCTGACAAGGAGATGTTTTCCTCCTACACTCTGATAAATGGAAGGAAGTTGTTTATGGGAAACTCTTCGACTTCCAACATCGTAGGGCTTAGAAAGGTTGTGCTCAGGATAACTTCCAGAAAGGAACTTACGCTTGTGAATGTGCTGCATGTCTCGGATATCCGCAAGAATATAGCTTATGTACCTTTGCTTAGTAAGGTTGGGTTTAAACTAGTGTTTGAGTTCGACAAGTTTGTAATGACCAAGAATGGCCAGTTTCTGTGTAAGGGGTACCTTGATAAACGACTCTTTAAGGTGTCTGTAATGTCTGTTATACGCCAAGAGACGAAGAATAAACTATTACTTCTGTTTACTTGTTGGAATGTTCTAATTATGGCATGTTTTATTAGGACATGTAAACTTCAACATAATTAAAAGGTTAGTGAATCTGGAAGTAATACCTGTGTTTAAATTCGATTCACAAGACAAATGCGAAGTTTGTGTTGAAGCAAATTGGCTAAAGCACCATTTCATTCAGTGACGAGAAGTACAAAGCCACTTGAGTTAATTCATACAGATGTGTGTGATTTAAAACTTGTGCAAACTCGAGGTGGAAAAAAGTACTTTATAATATTTATTGACGATTTTACAAGATGTTGTTATGTATATCTTTTGAAAAGCAAAGATTGATGCTTTAGTAGCTTTTAAAACTTATAAGGATGAAGCTGAAAATCAGCTTAATTTGAAAATTAAGATGATTCAAGGTGATAGAGGCGAAGAATATGTTACTCTGTTTGAAAATTTCTGCTCGAAAGTGGGTATAATTCATCAAACAATAGCTCCATACTCACCTCAATCAAATGGTATAGAAGAACACAAAAATTGTACTCTTAAGAAGATGATGAATGCGATGTTGATAAATTTACCCCAAAACTTGTGGGGGGAAAACTATACTTTCTCCAAGCTACATTCTTAATAAGATCCCACACAAAGGTAAAAATAAAATTCCCTTATGAGTTATGCAAAGGACAGAAACCGACATATAAATACCTCAAAGTGTGGGAGTGTTTGGCTAAAGTCGAAGTACCTAAGCCTAAATAAGTCAGAATCAGTCCGAAGACGATTGATTGTGTTTTCATCAGATATGCAAACAATAATAGTATCTATCACTTTTTAGTGCACAAGTCAGTTATTCCGGATATAAATAATGGAATGATCATAGAATCAAGGAATGTTGTATTCTTCGAGAATGTATTTCCGAATAAAGAAAGGAAAGAAGAAAGTTCGAATAAACGAACTTATGAAACTGCAAGATTATCTCAAAGTGATGATGAAGAGGAACAAAACGCAGTAAAAGGACAAAAGTAGCTACGTCTTTTGGTCCTGATTTTCTAACTCATATGTTAGAAAACGAACCTAGAACTATTCAAGAAGCTTTATCTAGTCCAGTAGCTCCTCTCTGGAAAGAAACTATCAATAATGAAATAAATTTCACCATGCAAAATAATACTTGGGAGTTGGTTGATCTCCCACGGGGTTGCAAACCTTTGGGATGCAAATGGATCCTTAAAAGGAAGTATAAAACAGATGGATCTATAGATAAGTACAAAGCCCGTTTGGTAGCTAAAGGGTTTAAACAAAATTAGGGATATAACTTTTTCGATACATATTCTCATGTTACGAGGATCATGTCCATTCGTGTTCTCATTGTTATTACAACTTTGCATAACATTGAGATACATCAAATGGATGTGAAGACTGCCTTCTTGAATGGTGAGTTTGAATTGGAGATTTATATGGAACAACCCGAGGGGTTCGTTGCACCTAGTCAAGAGCGAAAGGTGTGTAAACTTGTTAAGTCACTTTATGGACTAAAACAAGCACCTGAGCAATGACATGAAAAGTTTGACTCAACTATGAAGTCAAATGGTTTCAAAATCAACGAATGTGACAAGTGTGTCTACATTAAAGGTATTACAAATGATTACATCATAGTATGCCTTTATGTAGATGATATGTTGATTATGGGTATTAGTCATGATTTAATCATGAATACTAAGAACATGTTAAAGAAGAACTTTAACATGAAAGATATGAGATTATCTGATGTTAGATTATAGATTTAAATCTCTAAGAACTTCAGATGGAATTGTCTTGTCACAATCCCACTATGTCGAAAGCATACTTAGAAAGTTTAATGCTTTTGATAGCCATCTAGATAAGAAATTTGTAGATTTAAGTCTACACTTGGCCAAGAATAGAGGAGAACCAGCTTCTTACCTGAAATATGCAAGGATAATTGGAAGTCTGATGTACTTAACGAATTGTACACGTCCAGAAATTGCATATTTAGTGAGTAAGCTAAGTAGGTTCACAAGTAAACCGAGTGAGGATCATTGGAAAACCTTGACAAGGGTACTTAGATACTTAAAGTATACCATAAACTATGAAATACTTTACACGAGATATCCAACAGTATTAGAAGGATATTGTGATGCCAATTGGATATCAGACACAAAAGACTCCAAGTCCACAGTGCATATGCTTTCACAATAGGTACAGGAGCACTGTCGTGGAAGTCTTCTAAACAAATGTGCATTGCTCCATCCACTATGGAATCCAGGTTGACTGCTTTAGATAAAGCTGGAGAAGAAGCAGAATGGCTTAGAAACATCTTTGAAGATATTCCTTGTTGGAATAAATTGGTGCCAGCTGTATTGATACATTGTGATAGTCAATCGACAATTGGAAGGGCACACAGTATTATGTATAATGGTAAGTCTAGACATATTCGTCGAACACACAATATCCTTAGACAATTGATTTCAAATGGAGTTATTTCAGTTGACTACGTGAAGTTAAAGGAAAACCTAGCGAATCAGCTTACAAAAGGAATAAATCGAGATCAATTGTATAAGTTGTTAAGGGGAATGAGTTTAAAATTACAAAATAAAGAATGTTCACAGCGGTAACCCAACCTTGCGAATTGGAGATTCCAAGACATTGGTTCAATGGAACAACTAAGTTATGAATGTTCAGTTGTACACTTGGAAAATGTGTTAGCTTATTCTCGGAACTTCCAAGTGAAATTAAAACATGTTGAATGTGGTGAGGTTAAGTTTAAGACTTTTAATCCATTCAAAAAAAAAAGTTTAAGACTTTTAATGATTCCTATACTAAAAGATGGAGTATGCAGAATACTCTTCAATAGGAGAACACCTATATAAGTGAGAAGGAATGGTCACTTCAAAGAAACACTTATGAATCTAAAATATGGTCCAGGGCCGAAATGGACATAATGTGAGAACAACAAGGGTTATAATTGTTATTGTGTAAAAACCGTTATCTTACACAAACGACTGAGTAGTTCAAGACATCGCGTCACTAATTAGCAGCTAGTACATCCGATAGTATTTTACTAAGGAAGGTTCAAATTCACAAGCTACCTATCTAGATGCAATAATAGTTCGCCGAAATATTCAAGCAAATTTGCATACATGCATGCATTAAGTTCATTCATATGGAGGATTGTTGGAATTTTGGTTTGAGGAAATTGGGTGTTAACCCAATTTTGACCAAATATTTAGTGGTTTCCATTGGTGGAAAAATGGAACCAAATTATATGTTAAAATTCTACTAAGTGAGTAGATGAGATTGACATTTTGAATTTCTCAAAACCAATTACGGGTGAATGAGAAATTAATGCTACAAGTTAGCCACTTAAAACTAGAAATTGATATGGAAAATAGAAAATGTGGGGAAGGAGAAAAGTTGCATCCCACATAGAATAGATAGCCATTTTTGCACTATTTATATAGTCCAAGTTGGACTAATGGGTTTGGGCCCTTGGGGCATCAAAGTGTTTAAATGGGTGAGGATCTACATGCTTGTGGATTTGGTTCAAATCAAACACTCGCGCCGCCGCCGCCCGCCGGCTTGGCCCGACCCGGGTCATGGGCCGTGGGCCTGGGCTTCAAGGCTCTTATAGTTTTGAACCAAATTTATTTAAATCCTGTAAAATTAATAAATTATTTTAATAAATAATTAAATATCTTTCTCCAACTGGGAAAGGTGGTACGCGGCACACAGCGGAGTGCACAGACGCGCACACGAAGATGGTGCGCGGGCACGTGCCAGTGCGCTGCACGCAACACGGACATAAATTTTTTTTGTCGTGCACATACGTTCGAACTGATGCACCTGTTCGAGCAATCAGGTGCATTTTTTGCCTGTAGACATGTCTTTTCGATCCAAAAGACATATCTTTTCCATGAGGCCCCTTAAGGCCTATAATACAAAGCCCCTGCATATGAAAACGACGCGGAAAAATTCAGATAATAAATCGAGTCATTCTGTATTACAACATATTGTTATCATTCCCTTCCAAAAAGCTTGAACGCCTTAAGCACTTAGTGTTCGCTGTTGGTTCGACTTTTACAAGTGTTGCTAAGTCAAACCTGTTAACGTCGTTGTATTTGAGAGGTGATTGCGAATCGAAGTAAGTTCCGTAAATGGGGCAATTTAAATCTTTGCGAAGACAAAGATCAATCATCGGCCTCGACTTAAACCTTGTCCATTTTTTCTGTCTAAACACTTAGCCATTTTCTTGTAAACAGTACCACCCAAACAACCGTTATAACCTTTAATTCCATCTAGAGCCGGTCCTAGGTTTCGAGGAGCCTAGAGCAAAAAATTAAAAAAAAGGGGCCTTTTGTTTACATAAAAAAATTAAATTCAACACAAAGAATGTTACAAAAGTAATTTTATTTATTTAACATATAAAATAATATATGTAATAACAAAAATATCATAATGCAACTTTAATATTTCGGTCTTATTTAAAAAAGTTAGAAAAAAAGATCGTTACATATTAGTTACCATAGAGAAAAAACAAATAAGAAAAAAAAACTATTAGTGAATTAACTATGAAAATTTAATCTTCTTGCATTTTTATGTGCAAAGTCATCAACCAATCTTACATAATCAAGTCTTTCTAAAAATTCACTCTCAATTGAAATAAAAGACAATGTAAAGTTTAGAGTAAATTTTTTTTTTTTTTTGCAAAGTTAGATCATATCCTCATTCAAAGACAACATAAATCCACTTTAACATTGTTTTAGTTTTGCAAAATTAAAAAATAAAAAATAACAAAAAGTTAAGAGATAGAAAAGGGAAAAAATAAATTCACTTTAACTTTATTTTTATTTTGCAAAAATAAAAAACAAAACTAACAAAGTTCAGTGGTAGAAAAGGGAAAAAAATCACTTCAACCCTAATGTTGCCTAAATTCGAAATAAGACCTTTGATATTCAAATTAAAGTCTAAACCACTCATACCATTTCACTATTGTGTCATAAATTTCAACCGTTATTGATATATGCGCAATATATATAAAAGAAAAAACACTACAGGGCCCTCCGGAGCGGGCCTTTGTGCAGCGGCATCACCTGCGCCGTTTCAGAGCTGCCCTGGTTCCACCCCTATTGAAGCTGATATTTGTAATTTTTACATATAGCTGAATTATTTTGTAATTTCACTCAGCGTTTGTAATTTATCTTAAAAATTAATTATGTTTATATAGACTTGAGGGATAACTCCATCCTACTTTTCATCTTGCTTGTCGGCTTCATAATAGTTTTTTTTCTAACATATATTGCTTAATTTGGTGTATCGGTAATTTTAAAAACTAATTACTTTGATTTTATAACTAAACTAAATTTCAAGATATAATTTTAATTGCGAGCCTTAATGTGCAATTAGCCTAATCTACAGATATGCCTAAATTTGAAATTAATGTGAAATTATTCTGGTCTATTATTAAGAGCATCAGATATGCCTAAATGTTGGCCTTCTGTGTATACACCAAACTAATGAGGCTGCCTACTGTAACAATTCTATAAATGCTTCTTATTTGAGAAAATAGGCTGCAGAATATGATAGTCAACAAAATTGGCCAGCAATTTGTTCTGAGTGAATAAATGAGAGATCTCGTATATATTATCTATGGTGTTTAATTTGATATTTAATTCATCCCCTGAACTGCTACATTTTAGATGATATCATTATTTTGCACGTGACACTTACATGGTGTATTAGAAAACACTAGTTAAAAGAACAATGGTGTATTAATTTTTTGTTTTCTGAAAAGTTTAGATTTTTCAATATAGAGCCTACGTCATTAGAGATATTTCGAAAATATAAATATTAGTTGGATGGGGAAATAATGATGTGGTGTTATTTTGGAAAAATATCAGATACTCAAAGCTGTGAAGGCGAGACGGTAAAAGTCCTGGAGGTTGTAAGGTTTATGACTTATGAGTCGAAGATTGAAGATGTAATTTTTTTATATGATGGATATATTTTAATATCAAAAACTTGTATTAGACTCATCGAACGGGTCAAAATTCGTCAGACAGATCCTAAACCCAAACTCAGTGACATTTTTAAATCTCAGGTGACATTTTCGTAATATAAGTAGCATCATAGTATCACTAGGGGCGGTGATATTTTTGTAATATTAAGTAGTGACATAATATCACTTTAGACTCTAAAAATATTAGTTTTGTCTCAATAAGTATTACATGTTCAAATGAAATGAAAAATAATAATTTAGGGGTGGTAGCATAGTATTACTAGGAGGGTGTTTATTGTAGTTCCCACGAAAAGTCGACTGTTTTTCCCTAAAATATATTAGTTGTCTTTCTGAAAAGTATTAATAACCCTAAAACATATTATCAATTTTCATAAAAAGTAATAGGCATTTCTTTAATCTTACATCTATTTAGTAGTTCTACTGAAAATTATTAGTTTTTCCCCCTAAAAAAGTATTAATAGTTCCCTAAAAAGTAATATTATTTTTTTTCCTAAAAGTATTAGTAGAGCTAGTAATAAGTATTAGTTTATTCCTCAAAGATTTTTATAGTAGTTAATTAAGCTATTGAATTTTAGTGTTAAATGAGGTTAGAAAATGTGACAATTTTGAATTTTATTACCGAAGTATATCAACACAAGCCAACTGAACATGGACAAGATTGATTAAATTGTTGGAGGAGGGTTATCTCAAGTTTAGAAGAAAAGGGGTTATTTAGAAATTGGAAGTTGGAAGAGGGATTATTTTTCTTTGTAGGAGGAGGAGGTTATTTATGCTAAGAAATGTAAGAGAGTTTTTGGTGGAGAAATATTTGCTTGTATTGATTCTTCTCAAATTTTGGCTTGTTACAAAATGATCAAGACACCCCTATTTATACTAGTACAACTTCCTAACCAATGGCTAGGATTTATTTGATCTAATGGCTATAATTCATCCACTAGAATCATCCTCCAAAATATCTACTTTCCTAGAACATTCTACAAACTTTTCTACAAATAATATCTAAGATATTTTCTCAAGACATTTCTAGATAAATTCTAGAACTTGGGCTATTTGGGCTTGGGCTCTTATTTTATTCTTTTAACTCAAATATATATTTTCAAGCCCAATATTAATTGGACCCAAATCAAGTTTAAAATCCAACACCCCCCCTTAAACTTGATTTGTCATTCCGAGAAAACTTCTAAGTCGTATGAAGTCTTCATGCTTGAGTGGTTTGGTGAAGATGTCCGCAATTTGATCTTGAGACTTCACATACTCCACTTGTACGTCCTTTCTTGATATGCATTCTCGTATGTAGTGGTAGCGAGTGTCAATGTGCTTGCTTCGATCATGAAACACCGGATTCTTTGCCAATGCCATAGCTGACTTGTTGTCGACACGAATCTTAGTTGGCTCTTCTTGTGTCATTCCCAGTTCCTTGAAATTTTTCAAACAAACCGCATGGCAAACACAAGTCAGAGCGACTACGTGCATCGACTTCACAAAGTTGAAAGAGTGACTATCGGCCGCTTTTTGACATCCAAGTGAATGCGGTATCTCCATGAAGAACACAAAGCCGTAGTACTTTTTCGATCATCCACATCTCCGGACAATCGCTATCACTATAGCCAACAAGTTTATAATCATTAGTTGTTGAATAAAATAAGCCGTAATTGATCGTACCTTTGAGATAGCGAAGAATCCTTTTAGCACCTTCATGTGAGTAGTGGTTGGATTTTCCATGTAGCGACTTATTAGGCCGGTGGCATAGAGAATGTCCGGTCTTGTACATGTCAAATACCGCAAACTTCCAACCAAACTCTTGTACGATGTCGGGTCCACTTTTTCTTCTCCGTCATACTTTGATAGCTTGATCCCGCACTCCACCGGTGTGTTAATAGGCTTGCGATTATCCATCTTGAATCTCTTGAGAATCTCCTTTGCGTAGCCTTCTTGCGAGATGAAAATCCCATCTTCTTGTTGTTTAACTTCAACGCCGAGGTAATATGCCATAAGCCCGATATCGCCATCTCAAATTCTCTGGTCATTGCTTTCTTGAACTCTTCAAACATGTTTGGATTATTTCTGTGAAGATCAAGTCATCCACATATAAACACACGATCAAAACATCATCTTTTCTGACCTTGACATAAAGTGCATGTTCGTGCGGGCACTTAGTGAACCCATTCTCTTGCAAGTATTTATCGATCCTGCTATTCCATGCCCTTGGTGCTTGCTTTAATCCGTATAGAGCCTTCTTCACTTCAAGACTTTATCTTCTTCATTCTTCACCACATAGCCCTTTGGTCGCTCAATGTAGACTTCTTCCTCGAGAACTCCATTTAAGAAAGCCGACTTTACGTCCATCCGGTGAATCTTCCACTGTTTTGAGTACGCTAAAGAAATGATAAGCCTTATTGTTTCCAAGCGAGCGATCGAGCAAATACCTCGTCATAGTCAATTCCATCTCTTTGACTATAGCCTTTTGCGACTAGCACTTGCTTTATATCTTTCAATTTCTCCTTTAGCATTCTTCTTTGCTTTGTACACCCACTTGACGCCGATAACCTTATGTCCTTTTGGAAGTGAGGTCACTCCCACGTATCGTTCTTCATGATTGCTTGTATCTCCTCATCCATAGCATCTCTCCATCTTTTATTTTGGATTGCTTTTTCAAAAGTCACAGTTCACAATCTGCAAGTAGACGGCAAAAAGTGTTATATCATCTATTCTCTCGGTGTTCTCATAAAGATCTTCTAGACTCCTTGCACGTGTTATGCCTCTTTCATTTAGAAATGATGGTGGCGAGTCTCCTTCACCGTGATTGTGAAGTGGATGGAGTAATTGGCTCTTCTTGAACTTCTATTATTGGCTCGACGGTCTTGCTCCTTTTCTTCAAAATCCGGAAAGAAATTGAAGGTGTTTTGGGAGCCAAAATCCCAATCTGATTCTTCATCAAACTCTACATCACGACTTATCACAAGCTTCTTAGTATTTGGATTATATAACTTATAACCTTTAGAGTTTGAGTCATACCCGATGAAGATGAATGGCTCGCTTTTGTCATCAAGCTTACTTCTTCTCTCGTCAGTACATGTGCATATGCTTTACTTCCAAATACTTTTAGATGAGAGATACCTAGTTTTCTTCCACTCCGGCTTCTTGTGGTGTTTTTCCCCAAACACTTCTGGTTGGTGAACGATTTGACAGTACACCGCACACGCCACGTCACCCGAACTCCTTTGGCGCTTTTTGCTTTTGAGCATGCACCTTGCCATTTCAAGAATTGTTCTATTCTTTCTCTCGGCCTACGCCATTTCTTTGGGGATCTTGGGATTGTCGAGGACGCCGGATTCCATTTGCTTCGCAAAAATTCTTGGAACTCCTTAGATGTGAATTCTCCTCCACGATCCGATCGCATTGCCTTGATTTTGCATCCACTTTCATTTTCCACCATAGCTTTGAACTTCTTGAATGCTTCAACACTTCGGACTTCTTTCAAAAAATATACCCAGTGTCTTTCTAGAGAAATCATCAATAAAGAGGAGGAAATAATTATTTTTACCGAGAGAGCTTGGCTTGATTGGTCCACAAACATCGGTGTGTATGAGCTCCGAGGGGCTTCGTGATCTCGAGCTTGACTCCTTTGGAAAACTCTTTCTCAATTGTTTTCCCAATAGACATCCTTCGCATAGTTGATCGGGATGATTGATGGAAGGTAATCCTCTTACCATCTCTTTCTTTGATAGTAATTCTAATCCGCCAAAATTTAAGTGCCCAAATCGTAGATGCCAAAGCCAAGATATATCTTTGTAGCAAGCTTTGAGACATTTTGCTATACATCATTCTGATATTTAATAAGAACATTCTATTTCTAGACATTGGCACTTTAGTGATTAAATTATTTCTATCATCTCTTATAGAAAGACTGCGATCTTTCATGTGAATGTCATAGCCTTTATGTAAGAGTTGTCCCAAACTCAAGATATTACTTTTCATATTTGGAACGTAATAGACATTAGAAATAAATTGATGACTTCCATTCTTCAAGCGGATTAGAATTTTACCTTTTCCTTTAACTGGGACTTTAGATTCATCTCCAAAAGAAACATTGCCACTCACCGATTCATCAAGCTCAACAAACATGCTTCTTCTTCCACACATATGGTTGCTTGCACCAGTATCGAGGTACCAAGTGTTGTCTTGTCTTCCATCACCACCTTTGTATGCTAGTAACAAATTGACATCTTCTTCGTTTTTATTTTCCACATAGTGGGCCTTTTCTTCAACCTTGTTTTTGGGAGCTCTATACTCGGAAGCATAGTGTCCAAATTTTTGACAATTATAACACTTAGTTTGTGATTTTTCGTACCTTGTTCTTGGATTGCTCCTCCCGCATCCACTGGTTGGGTATTCTCTTCTATCTTCATTATTATTGAAACCTCCTCGTGCATGTCCACGACCACGGCCTCGTCCGCCTCGTCCTTGGAAACGACCTCTTCCATGTTGACCACGTTCATTGCTCATGCTTTCTTCTTTATCCTTCACTTGCATTTTAAAAAGTTGTTCTACAATATCTTGCTTCTTTTTATGTTTTTCTTCATATGCTTGTAATGACCCCAATAATTGATCAATAGTCATCTCCTCCAAATTTTTTGTTTCTTCAATTATTACGACAATATGCTCAAATTTAGGACTTAAAGAACGGAGTATCTTTTCCATAATTCTCACATCACTTAACTTTTCACCATTTCTTTTCATTTGATTAGAAACCGCCAAAACTCTTGAAAAATAGTCGGAAATAGATTCAGACTCTTTCATATGTAAAGCTTCAAATTCACCTCTTAATGTTTGGAGACGTACCTTTTTACTTGCTCGGCTCCTTTGTGAGATGTTTGAAGCTTCTCCCATGCATCCTTGGCGGTAGTTGCACTTGAGATCTTTTCAAACCATCATCATCCAAAGCTTGGTAGATGAGATAGAGAGCTTTCTTGTCTCTCTTTCTTGACTCTTTCAAATTATCCTTTTGAGTTTGGGATAGTGTAGTCTCGTCTTGTGACTCGACATATCCCTTTTCTACAATATCCCAAACATCATGTGCACCCAAAAGGGCCTTCATCTTGATACTCCAATTATCATAGTTGCTTGTATTGAGCATAGGGACTTGAAAGGAAGCCACACCATTTGCCATATTTTTATGTAAACCACAAGTGATCTTGTGGCTCTGATACCACTTTGTTGGAGGAGGGTTATCTCAAGTTTAGAAGAAAAGGGGTTATTTAGAAATTGGAAGTTGGAAGAGGGATTATTTTTCTTTGTAGGAGGAGGAGGTTATTTATGCTAAGAAATGTAAGAGAGTTTTTGGTGGAGAAATATTTGCTTGTATTGATTCTTCTCAAATTTTGGCTTGTTACAAAATGATCAAGACACCCCTATTTATACTAGTACAACTTCCTAACCAATGGCTAGGATTTATTTGATCTAATGGCTATAATTCATCCACTAGAATCATCCTCCAAAATATCTACTTTCCTAGAACATTCTACAAACTTTTCTACAAATAATATCTAAGATATTTTCTCAAGACATTTCTAGATAAATTCTAGAACTTGGGCTATTTGGGCTTGGGCTCTTATTTTATTCTTTTAACTCAAATATATATTTTCAAGCCCAATATTAATTGGACCCAAATCAAGTTTAAAATCCAACATAAATTAGGTTTACCAGAAGAAAAACCAATTCTCACAACAATGCAAATATGGGTGGCCAAATGAAATCGAAATCGGGTTCTAAACTTGAAACGGACTCGTGATCAATGGTTCCAAAACCAGAAATAGAACCGTGTAGGCCAGTTCCGGTTCCCAGTCTCAAAAATCGTGGAATCGAACCACCGATTAAAACCGTCTATGGAACCGTGGTGGAACCAGTAGTTAAAATCGCCGGTTTCAAGGTCAACCTATGATTTTTATTGGTGTACCTTCGAAAATTCAAATATTGTTCTTGAAGAGAAGAATAAGAGGAATTCAAGAGATTATAACTTAGAATTTTCATTGATTCAAATAAATTCATTGTAACACCCCATTTACGAAATAAATGTATTTCTGATTTTAATAAAAAGGTAAATATAAAAAAATACGACTTCAGCAAAATAATTTAATAAAACTATGCATTATAATTTAAAAGAAATAAATCCATCCAAGTTATTAAAAATATTATCCAAATGTTCCAACATAAAAAATAAATTCAAATTCAGAATTTATTTAGTCTTCATCCATCTCTGTCATTTCTCCAGCCTGACTCATCAATCTGAAAAATTATCAAAATGATAGGGTGAGCTACCACTTAGGGATCAATTTGTCAATATATAATACAACATACAAGCATAATCAAATCATACAACAATAATTTTCCTCCGTAATTTCCTCTGTAATTTTCCTCTAACTGGACAGTTAATAAATTTTACGGGTTAACCCGAAGATCAACTTCGATCCTAGACCTATTTACAGTCTCTGACTCATAAAATATAGTTCCCCTGCATATCATATATCAATGAAAATATTCACATGAAATATTATATAAAGACAAGAATTAAAAATCCCTACCTCCACTTATTTCTGTTAATCCTCGTAGTAATTAAAATGATTATTCTAATCCTCTTGATTCTCGATTCCTACATAAATTATGAAATTATAATTAATAAAATTATGTAAAAGATTTGGTAATTGGCTTAGAAAAGAATTGAAATATTGAAAAGAAATTTATAAATCTGAGTTTAGGCTTAAATGGCTTTAAGGCTTGGTCAATTCCACAAAATAAAATTTAAATTTTAAACTATATTCTTTCCATTTGTTTTCCTTCTCTCCAATTTCTTTTGGATCTCTTTTTTTTTTTCACTGCACCTTGGATCTTTTTTTTTTCTTTTCCCTTCTTTATCTCTTATTTTCCATTCATCCCTTTCCATTTCTTCTTTTTTCTTCTCTTTCTCTCTCCATCATTCACGTCTGTGCTGACTGGTTTCTCATTCTTTTTTTTTTCCTTTTTTTCCTCCCTTACATACGCCTACTCTATCTATCTTTTTGTTATCTTTCTCTTTTGAGGGTTGTTGGAATGACAACATGTGTTTTTCATTTCAGGAGAACAATAACAAAATCTTACTCTTTTTCTCTTGCAAAACTGTCAAAATAAAAGTTGAGGATTGGGTTATTTTATAGAAAAGTTGGACTTTAAAACAGTCTTACGTTAGAAATATAATTAATCTATTTCTTTCATCTTCCTTCATTAACTGAAGTCTTTCCTTTCCTTTCTATAGGCCCCAAAACTTTCTTCTCACTAACCTCGTTCCAATACAATGGCGATCAACATTTTCGTCTGTATAATACTTCATATGGAGACATCCCAATCATCACTTGATAATTATTGTTATAAGTGAACTCCACTAAAGGCAGTAAAGTCTCCCAATTACTTCCCAAATCGAGCACATAAGCACTCAACATATCTTCCAATATTTGTATTGTCTTTTCAGACTACCCATATGTCTGAATGATAAGTTGTACTGAATTTTAATCTTTTGCCCATTGCACTTTGCAGACTTCTCCATAATTTCGAAGTAAATCTTGTGTCTATGTCTGATACAATAGACACCGGTGCTCCATGTAATTTTACTATCTCTGTCATATAGATTCAAGCACATTGTTCTATACTGTACGTCATTTTGACAGGCAGAAAATGAGCCGACTTAGTCAACCGATCTACTATGATCCAAACAGTCTTATTTCCTTTAATCGACCGTGGAAGTCCTACCACAAAATTCATAGTTATATATTTCCATTTATATTCTGGGATTTCAAGTGGTTTGAGCAAACCAGACGGTCTTTGATGTTTGGCCTTCACTTGTTGGCAAGCCAAACATTTCTCTACAAAATTTCCAATATCCCTATTCATACTTCTCCACCAAAATGTTTTTTTTTTAAATCTCGGTACATCTTTGTACCCCCAGGATAAGCCGTGTACGATGTACAATGAGCTTCTTCAAGAATCTCCTTTCTAAGTTCCTGTACTTTAGGAACACACAAACTACCTTCATAAGTTAAAACACCTTCATCTGTTAAAATAAACCCCTTAACTCTCCCTTCTCGGGTTTGTCCTTTCATTTTGTTCAAAAATTTATCTTGAGGTTGAGTTTCCTTAATTTTCTGTTTTGAAGTAGGTTGCACCACTAAAGATTTTAATATCGCTTACGTACTCTTTGGTGGTACGACTACCTCTATCTTCATTTTGACAAACTCCTTCACTAGATCTTCTTGTTCAGTTATTTAACTCAACAATTCTCCTTTAGCACTACAACATAAATGACATTAGAAAACACAAATTTTGTAGCACTTTTTACATAAGGTACATATGTACCACATGTTTGTAACACTTTTTACATTACAATATTTATGTAACACTTTTGTAACACTTTATAAATATGTAACACTTATATGTAACACTTTTATATAAGTAACACTTTTTAAGTATCACATTTTTTTGTTATTTCTTTTGTAACGCAAATAGGTAACACTTTTATCAATATGTAACGCTTATATGTAACACTTTTATATAAGTAACACTTTTTAGGTATCATTCTTTTTTTGTTATTTCTTTTGTAACGCAAATAGGTATCACTTTATTTAAGAAGCACTCTTGGCAACACTATATTTTATTGATTGTAACACTTTTTAAGCTATATTATAGTAACATAAAATTATATAACTATCATTAAATCACGTCAAAGATTTATTTAATTAATTAATGTCACCAAACCTAAAAATTGTAGACATCATGTACTCTGTTTTTTTAACTGAATTTTGTTTTCTTTTTACAAAGTATTTTAGTTCTGCTTTTATTTTTTTACGAAGGCAATTAATTCCGTCTTATTAATACCGACGAAAAATGCGCATGTATATATTTTATTATTATTTATTTATTTTTTAATTTTTACTAACGGAGACAAATTTCATCGTTAGCCTTTTTTTTTTTTTTTTTTACTTTTTCAAAAAAAATTACCAATGAAAATTGATGTTGTCGGTAATTACTTAGGAATTTTTTCCGTTGGTAAATTATTTTTTCGTTATTTTATTTATTATTTAATTTTTTTACTGTTATAACTTTTTTATCTGTTGGTAAATTAATTTTATATTTTTATATATGTTTTATTTTTACCGATTGAATATTTATCAGTCGATAAATTTATTTTATATATTTTATATATTTTTAATTTTTTGTGTCCTTTAATATATAATATAATATGATTTTCAAACTATATACTATACAATATAAAATTTGATATATACAGTGAATAATATAATTTAATACTTATATTATAAAATATAATCTTTATTATATAAAATATATTACATATACATATAATATATGTGTGTGTGCATGCGTATATATAAAACAAAGTAAAAGTTGTAATAAGAATCAACTTAGCTTAGTGGCAAATTGCCACTTCCATACATAACAAAGTGGGTTCGAATCTACTTGGTGACAAAAAATAGTATTTCTACGAAGTGCTACAAAAATGTGTTACATAAGATTCATATGTAACATTTTAGAAGTATTTTTTTAAAGTGTTACAAAAAGTGTTACATAATATTCATATGTAACACTTTAGAAATATTACTTCAAAGTGTTACCAATAGAAAACTTAATGTAACACTTAGAAAAAGTGTTACTAAAAGCTAATAAAAGTGATACCTTAGACTATAGGTAAAGACGGGCAATCATGATGCCATAAAAAGTGCTACCTATTGTCTATAGTAACAATTTATGGCTATTAGGTAACATTTTGAGTGTTACCTAATGTCATTTATGTTGTAGTGTAGTTTGACGACTTAGAGCATTAGCAACCACATTAATTAGCTTTCCCAGGGTGGTAGTTGATGGTACAATCATAATCTTTAACAAATTCTAGCAACCTTCTTTGTCTCATGTTCAGCTCTTTCTTAGTAAAAAGATACTTTAAGCTTTTGTGATCAGTGAAATTTCGCACCTTCCTCCATACAAATAGTGCCTCCAAATCTTTAAGGCGTGAACACATCAATAGCTCCATATCATGTGTAGGATAATTCAGTTCATGTGGATTTAGTTGTTGTAAGGCGTAGGCAACCACCTTGTCATGTTGCATCAACACACATCCCAATCCTTGTTTTGACACATCGCTATAAATGAAAAATTCCTTAGAAGGATCAGGAATTGTCAAAACTGGTACAGAGGTCACTCTCTATTTCAATTCTTGGAAACTTTCCTCGCATTTCTCAGTCCAAATAAATATTTTTCCTTTCTAATTAGTCAGGTCATGGGCCCAGCTATCTTTGAAAATCCTTCTATGAATCTTCGATAGTACCCTGCCACACCCAGGAAACTGCGAACTTCATTCGCATTCTTAGGTGCTCTCCATTCATTAACTTCTTCAACTTTGGCTGGATCTACTTCAGTTCCTTGAGCAGTAATTACATGCCCAAGAAATATACACTACAACATAAATGATATTAGGTAACACCAAAAAAATGTTACCTAATGGCCATAAAATGTTAATATAGACAATATGTAGCACATTTATGGTGATGCACTTGCTTGTGCTACCTATAGTCTAAGGTATCTCTTATTAGCTTTTAGTGACAATTTTCTAAGTGTTACATTAAGTTCTCTATTGGTAACATTTTGAAGCAATATTTCTAAACTGTTACATATGAATCTTATGCAACACTTTTTGTAATACTTTTTATATTAGTAACACTATAAACAAAAATAGTTCTACAGTGTTACATAAAAATCTTATGTAACACTTTTTTTGTAGCACTTCGTAGATATACTATTTTTTGCCACCAAGTAGCGTCGAACCCACGGCCTGTTATGTATAGAAGTGACAATTTGCCACTAAGCTAAGTTGATTCTTATTACAACTTTTGCTTTGTTTTATATATACACATACGTATATATATTAAAATTGTATATGTATTAAATTATATTATACAATGTATATATCAAATTTTATATTATATTGTATATAGTTTGAAAATCATATTATGTTATATATTAAAGGACACAAAAATTAAAAATATCAAAACTATATAAAATAAATTTATCGGTAAAATAAAAAATATATAAAATTATAAAATTAATTTACCGACAGATAAAAAAGTTCTAATAGGAAAAAATTAAATAATAAATAAATAATGAAAAAATAATTCACCTACGAAAAAAATTCCTAAGTAATTACCGACAACATCAATTTTCATTGGTAGTTTTTTCTAAAGAAAGTAAAAAAATAAAAAAAAGGGTTAACAATAAAATAGGTCTCTGTTAGTAAAAATTAATTAATAAATAAATAATAATAAAATATATACATGCGCATTTTCCGTCGGTAGTACGACGAAATTAATTACCTCCGTAAAAAATAAAAAATAAAAGCAAAACTAAAATACTTTATAAAAAGAAAACAATAATTCAGTTATAAAAAAAGAGTACATGATGTCTACAAATTTTTGGTTTGGTGATTTTTTTTGTCTCTACCTATTTTGTGACATCAATTAATTAAATAAATCGTTGATATGATTTCATGATAGTTATTTAATTTTGTGTTACCTAAATATAGCCTAAAAAGTGTTACCATTAATAAAATATAGTGAGTTCTTCTTAAATAAAGTGATACCTATTTGCGTTACAAAAGAAATAACAAAAAAAGTGATACTTAAAAAGTGTTATTTATTTAAAGGTGTTACATATAAGCGTTACATATTGATAAAGTGCTACAAAAGTATTACATAAATATTGTAATGTAAAAAATGTTACAAACACGTGTTACATATGCACCTTATGTAAAAAGTGCTACAAAATATTTGTTACCTAATGTCATTTATATTGTAGTGATAACTCGATTAATCCATGATTCACACTTCTTAAACTTTGCATATAATTTCAATGGAAGACTTAACACACTTGAATTTGGTTTTAGCACTTTGTTGATTATCAATTGTATAACAAATTTATCAGCAAATATTGAAATAATATGCGAAATTAAAGTGTTGAAATGTAAATGACACAATAAATTTTATAGAGGTTCGAAGATGGGGTAATTCTTCTACTCCTCTCTTCTCCAACTCCTGGAGGAATCCACTAAGTATTGATCAATATACAAAGTGGTTATCGGTCAGTATGCAAATCTTGATCACACAAATGACTTGATCCTTTGGGACTCGGTCTGGAGATGCCTTGGTCACACAATCAAGCTTCTCGTGCGACTCGGCTTCTTCACGGGGCAACCGCCTTGCTACTACAGCCCACTTGCTCAAGCTTCTTGGATTTGATCACGAAGCCCTCCAAAACTTGAGACTGGTTCGACCTTGAACCTTTCTACAATCCTTTGTGGAATTTAGACCCCTTGATTCTTCAAATGTTTCCTCTTCAACTCGATTGAAGTCGTCTTTCCTTCACAAAGAGTGTTGGATTGATTTCCTTCGTAATGTAGGCTTGAGGATTGAACTTGAATGACTTGAGTAGGTTATCGTTTGAATAATAGCTTGAAAGTTCCGGTAACAAGGTAACCTTTTCTCAAATAGATTCCTCGGCCTTTTATAGTGTTCTTTAAAAATTTGCCCGTTGAAGAGATAGGTTAATTTTCAAAAGATACTTGTGGTCGTTGGCTTGTCTTGTTGCGATCCTTGGAATTGACATTTCCTCGTATGAATGAGTCTTGACTTTTCGAGTTCTCGACACAGTGCGAGCTTCCTATTGGTTTATTCCTTTTGCACGCTTCGGGATGAGCACTTTAAGAAAGGCGATATGGAAGTATTACTTGTTTAAGTAATTTTCTTGACTTACGTACGGCAACGAATCTCTTTCGATTATCTCGACTTGACCGCATTTCCTTGACTTCCCCAGGTGACTTTGAGTCGACTTCCAATCATGGATGACTCATCCGTCACTTCAACTTGAGACTTGGCTATCTTGAGTTGACTTGACCGACACTTCACTCACCGCATCTCACCGCACCTTGATCGAGTTCCCGTCTTCTCTTCTTTGCCACACTCACCGCCTCACAATGAGTCTTCCTTCTAGTCTCCATTGACTTCTTGCATATTCGCATAATTGACTTAACTCACTTCGACCCGACCCTATCTATTACAATGCAATTTACAACAAAAATGGGGTGCCAACTTTCTATTATAAGTTTTACATGGCGTTCATCAAAATCTAAAAATTAATTTCCTAACATTATTATTATTATTATTATTGTTGTTGTTGTTGTTGTTGTTGTTGTTGTTGTTGTTGTTGTTGTTGTTGTTGTTGTTGTTGTTGTTGTTGTTGTTGTTGTTGTTGTTGTTGTTGTTGTTATTATTATACGAATTCAATGTAAATCTTATTTATACTTCAAAAGTTTATAAGACATAGAAAAGCAATTAAATGTTTAATAATTTTATGGAAGAATTAAAAATGCTACTTTTTCAAAATCTTTTTGAAGCCAAAAAATTCGAAGTACTGTTCAGCCATACAAAGTATAAAGGAAAACTTTACAATTGTTGTTCTTTGTTCTACGATCATTTTTAACTCTAAATGAAACCATCTGCATTTGACCCATGCTAGGCAAACCTTCTTACTTAGCTTAAATCAACAAGCATGACCTTCTTACTTAGCTTAAATCAACAAGCATCACCTTCTTACTTAGTAAACTGTGTATCATTGGAAAATTGACTGAAGAAAGGTATTATGATGAATTCACCTCTTCACGAGATGGTAATGGTCATGGTACCCATGTTGCATCAACTGCAGCTCGGATAGCAATTTCGGGTGCTTCTTATTATGGTCTACCTAGAGGGACCGCGAGAGAGGGCACGCTGGGTTCTAGAATAGATGTTTATCATGTTTGCACGGCTAATGAATCCACAGAGTGCTCTGGATCAACCATTCTCAAAGTGTTCAACGATACATTTGCTGATGGGGTTGATGCATTATCATCTCGCTTGCTTCACCACTTCGTTGACATATTTTCCCAATGATCCAATTTTTATCAGGGAATTTCATGCTACGGAGAAGGGAATCATTGTGGTGTGGACTGTTGGAGTTATGATCCTTCTTCTACAACAGTTGGGAATGTTTCCCCTTGGATCATAACTGTTGCTGCCACCAGAATCGATCGCGATTTTGAGGCAGACGTAGGGATTACAATGGGGTGGGTTAAAACCTGGCCCCATATTAACACGTCCCATTAGGGGTGGGTCTAAACCCAGTAAAGAAGGTCTTAGGGTAAGTTACAGGTCCTATTTTTGAAAACCTGTTGGGCCAGGGCGGGTAACAAGTCAACCTAAATCCGACCCGTATATGGATACTATTAATTTATTTTTATTAAAAATATAATTATTAGATGACTCACTAGTCATAGGCAACTACATGAATTAGTGCTCTAACTATGTGCAACTTCACCATTCTCTATCTCTGTTTTGTTGGTGGACTGGTTTTATATATGTTGTTTTCAATGATATTAATTTGGCAGCCAATTCAAGATGATTTTGAATGATGGTTTTTGATATAAATAATTTGCATTCTTGAAATTTAGTCTTAAATAAATAATAGTTTTTGTTTGACAAATTTACTACTGCTTGAAGTCTTGATTCATCTACTCGTATGAATAATTTTGTTTGAGTTTTGTGTTCCGAATTAACAATTTATGTAATTATTATTCTTAACTGACTTGAGGCCTAATGTAAAGATTAAATTTAAGTAGTCAAACAATTTAAGCAGTCACTAGACTTAAGTGAAGAATAGTTCAGGTTTTTTCTAACCTTGAGAAGCATTAGGAAGCTGAGTATTAAACTTCCAAATCAGTAAAAAGCCGGTCCGCGGTTAGAACCGCTGGGTCGCGGGTTCAAGGCGGGGGGGGGGGGTGGGGTGAGACTTAAGATCGAGAGGAGTCCCAATTCTAACTTTTTTATTACAATCAAACATATGTATACCCAAGACTATTTTAATATATGTCCATTATGAATTAAAACTAACAGATGTTATTATATTTGTGTTGGAATCATAAGGGCCGAGGGAACAATTTTTTGAATCTCGAGAAGTCTCTCATTTTTCCCCTTATTCGTGGGGAATCGACAAAATTAGGTTCCAATAGACAAGCTGAAAATCTGCAAGGTGCTCTAAATAACTATTCTAATGTTTTACTCTATCTAAGTAACATAATATCCAGCTCATAAAATATCAATGTTTTTGGTTTTGGAATTGTAGTCTTGGCTCATTAGATGGTGACGAAGTAAAGAGGGCGAATCTTCTTTGTGAAAACGAAGATGAGCCCAAGCAAGTAATTTACAAGTTTGAGAAAGTACTGAAGTTGGGGCCATTAGGATGATACTAATTGATAGTAATGTTGGGCAACTATAACCAATATATGGGATTCATCCTATTATTGCTATCGCTGAAGATGATGGAGTTTTGATGCGTGTACATTGTACGTGTATTTAGGGGCTTAAAGTGACATATATTTGATGCATTTGCACGCATATTTAGTGTGTTTTTACTTGGTTTCCTTAGAAGGGCATGATATTGTATATTCTTGTAACTTTTTACAGGAAACGGAGCTTAATCGAAGAAATATCAGTTGAAAGGCCCCAGATAGGACTGACGAGTGCGAAGAGAAGATCAAAAAGACGAAGAAACCAGATAAAAACGTGTCACACGGCCGGATCGTGTGGGACCACACGGCCGTGTGAAGTGCCCATGTGAAAAATGACATGTCCGTGTGAAAAAGGAAAGAAACATGAGACAGAACCAAGCCGCACGGCCGGACCATATGGGACCCACACGGGCGTGTGGAGTTGGTCTGCATAAAACCCACATGGCCGTGTGGGACTCTGTCATGCGTTTTTTGGAGTTCTTTTCCCATTCTAACTCTACAAGTGATCTCTCCAAGCATCTATAAAAGGGACTCAAGGCTTGCACGAAAAATCATCCATCAATACACCATACAACACATCTTATTACATAGGAACACAAGATCCAAGGTCTTCTGAGAAGGAGGGCTAGGTCGCGAAGAACACCACCAGGCTTTTCGCATCTGCGGGAGCACAAGAGCTTCGAAGGCTTAGGTGGGGAATCCATCCTGACAAGAAGGGATTTATTTCTCTGTCTAGATCTCTTTTCGTGTTGATTTCAAGTTTGTCTATGAATTTGTTATCAATGTTTGGCTAATCTTTCGGATCTTAGGGGCATAATTAAAACTGTGGATTCATGTTAAATCTTGATTAATTGCTTTCATAATTGATTTATGTATTCTATTTTATGAATTCGAGTGCTTATTTATAATTGTCGATTATCTGATCAATAATTTGCATGTCATACTTGTTAGTCCATAATCCGGGAGGTGAGTTCTAACGAGACGAAAATCAAATTCAGACATAAATAATGTAATGTATCGGGAGACTACTTCTGATTGTGGGGAGTACTTCAATTCAAAGATCTTTTGTGAGTTAATAATGTTAGGAATTTTATTGTTTAGATTTTGATGAATGCCATGTAAAACTTAGAATAGGAAGTTGGCACCCCATTTTTTGTCAGAACTCGTATTGTAATAAATAGGCTGGTCAAGGTGAGTTAAGTCAACTATGACTAAACATGCAAAAAGACAATCAAGACTAGAAGGAAGACTCACGCATGCAAGACAAACAGTATGGCAAAGAAGAGAAGACAGGGGACTCAATCAAGGAACAAATGAGATGCACAGTGGAGTATCGATCAAGTCGGCTAAACATAGCCAAGTCTCAAGTCAAAGTGACAGAGAGTCATCCAATGATTGGAAGCAGACTCTAAGTCACCTGGGGAAAGCAAGGAAATGCAAATCAAGTCGAGATAATCGAAAGAGATCCGTTGCACAAAAATCAAGAGAATTACTTAAACAAGTAATATCTCCATGCTACCTTTCTCGAAGTGCTCGGTCCCGAAGCGTGCAAAAGGAATAAACCAATGGGAAGCACTACACCATGTCGAACTCGAAAAGTCAAGAACATTTTATACGAGGAAGTGACAAATTCAAGGATCGCAACAAGACAAGCCAACGTCCACAAGTGACTTTCAAAAATAAGCCTATCTCTTCTTCAACGGGCAGATTTTTGAAAGATCACTATAAAAGGCCGAGGAATGACTACGAGAGAAGGTTACTCAACCACAAACATTCAAGAAATTATTTGAATCAGAATCGAAATATTCTCAAATCATTCAAGATTAATCCTCAAGCCTACATTACGAAGCACATCAATCCAACATTCACCTGTGAAGGAAAGATAACTTCAATCGGTTGAAGAGGAAATTATTGAAGAATCAAGGGGTCTACATTCCACGAAGGATTGTAGGGAGGTTCAAGGTTGAACCAGTCTCGAGTTTTTGGAGGGCTTCGTGATCAAATCCAAAGAGCTTGAGCAAGTGGGTCTGTAGCAAGGCGGTTGCCCTGTGAAGAAGCTAAGTCGCACGAGAAGCCACCGAGTGATCAAGACATCTCCGGGCATCGAGTCCCAAAGGATCAAGTTGGCTGTGATCAAGACTTGTATCCGGACTGTTACCACTTTGTATACTTGATCAATACCTAGTGGATTCCTCCAGGAGTTGGAGAAGAGAGGAGTAGAAGAATTACCCCATCTTCGAACCTCTATAAAAACTTATCGTGTCATTTACATTTCAAAGACTTTAATTCCTGCATCTTATTTGTTTAACTCTTGATAAATTTGCTATCCACTTGTTAATTTCTAAGTACTAAACCAAGCATTAAATCATTGCTTAATCATAATTAAGGGTGTTAAGTCTTCAATGAAAACAAACTACCGTTGAGCTAATTCATTCTTAATAGCCGAGTTATTCCATCAACAACTCGGTTGAGTCCTGAGTGACTAACTCTCGATTAACTAAATTGGTCACATCACCAAGGACACAACGTGTAAAGTATCAACTCGAACTTTGAAAAAGACTAAATCGAAAAGTTTGTAAGGTTTATTCAACCCCTTCTAAACCTTACACTCACACCCCTTGGGACCTACAAGTGGTATCGGAGCGGTTGGTTCATTGAGCCTTCCGCACCGTTTACTTGAACTAGATCTCAAAATTTTTCAAAGTCTATTTTAGTACTTAAGTTTTCAAAACTCCTTCTATCATTAAAAGGTTATTATCATGGAAGCAAATTTGACACGCATCCCTATGTTCACAATTGAAGAATTTGATGATTGGAAAATTCGTATGCAGCACATTTATCAAAGATTACATGATGAGATGTGGATAGTGATAGAGGATGGGCCACTCGCAAATCTTAAAAGTGAACACACATTTGTAGAAGAGTCAGAAATGCGGTGAAGGTGAAGAAGATGTAGCTCCCAAACCAGCTATGATTGAAAAACCAAGAGCTGAATGGACAAATGATGACAGAAAAAGATATAACTTGGACAATGTGGCCAAGGACATTCTTTACAAAACCTTGGACAAAGCCATGTTCAACAAAGTCAAATCATGCAAAACGGCTAAAGAAATGCAGGACAAGCTAACATTGATTTGTGAAGGCTCGGAGCAAATCAAAGAAAACAAATTATCGGTGGTCGTACGAAATTTGAAAATTTCAAAATGATCCCGGAGAGAACCTGGATCAACTGGATGCTCGATTCACGTAAATCACCAACGAGCTATCGGACTTGGAAAAGAATATACACGAAGAAATGTGTATGAAGATCCTAAAAAGTCTTCCAAATGAATGGGAAATGAAGGTCATGGCACTAAGACATTCCATGGACCTATCGAAGACATCCAACCATGAACTATTCTCGGACCTCAAAGCCTACGAATTTGAGCCGAGAAGAAAAAGACCAGGAAGAGACAAATTGTACCCAAAACAACCGATCTAATTGTTAAGGATGGAAAGAGAGCCGAGGTCAAAGAAGTTATTGACCCGGAAAGAAATAGCCCTCTTGGTCAAAAAGGTTCAACAAGTTCTTCAATAAGATCTATAAGAGAGGCAAGGGCGAATCCTCCGGAAGACACTCACTCCCTCCAAGTCAAGAGAAGATAGGCCAACCAAGAGAACAATGATCATCAAAAAGTCAATATCAAAGGGTGACAATCCAAGAATGGAAAGAGTCGATCAAAAGGTTGAATACCTATCTTTGAATCAGAGGCAACCAGTGTCACTATGCCATTGACGCCCATATCCTCCGTAGTCAACAAATACAGAAATGAAGAAGAAAGAAAGGTCTTGAGAGAAAGAAGACAAGATAAGAAAAAGGCAATGTTGGGTCATGCAGAGATCACGAGACAGAGCCAAGTCAAAAGACATAGCGAGTCGTGAGAGTAGTGAAACCGACTACTCAAGTGACTCAAGAAGAAGCCCTAATCTGTTTGATGGCCAAGGAACAAGATCAACCTGACCAAGAAGATGAGGTACACTCTAACTCATCAAACTCAGATTCTAGTGATAGTGACTGTGACACACACACTTCATCACCCACTGATCTTTATGATTCATTAGGCAAAATGATGAAAGATTTTGAACACATTAAATCCTCACACACACTACTAAATGAGGAAAACAGTCTACTCAAGAGCCAAAACTTACAGCTGACTAAGGAGTTGAGTACTCTAAGTCAAATAGCTGATGAGAATGAAAGTTTAAAGACTGAAAATGCAAAGTTATTAGCAGAAATAGCTGCTATAGAAAAGAGGGAAAATGACCTCAAAAATGTGATTGCCTCATTTACTAAGGCATCTAAATCATTGGATGATCTTATTATGAGTCAAAGAGAATGTGGAGACAAGACAGGCTTAGGATTTAATTCCACTATGCTATGTCAGGCTCCAAGAGTGATTTTGGAAAAAGGATCTTCAAGCAATGAAGTATCTCAAAAATCCAAAACTCCAAATGGTGCACACACATTTAATCCAAAGCACAATTACAAGCAAACTGGCCTTGGTTATAAAGGAAAAGGAAAACAGCCGGAGTTGAGTGCGCTTGAAAGGGCAGTGAGAAGAAATTGGCAAATGAGTTCCTCAAAGAACTCCAAATAGAAAATACTCAGAAAGAAGAAATAGAGCTACCAAAACCCCGGAAAATCTATAAAAGAAACACATATGATGGGAATGGTAGGAAATATCCAAGTAAAGTGATTGGAATGATGTGAACTATCAAAAAAAACCTATGGAATATAAGCCCAAATGGCAAAGGCCCGAACTCAAAGAGGCCATTCCAAAGGTATAAGAGCTTTCATCAAAGACACATATGCACCTAGGCACTACACTCGAGACATCACAACTACCCAAAAAGGCGTTGCTAGAACACATATACAGGCATACAGACAAAAGAGACAACTGTATGAACCTAGAATCCCCAAGCAATTTGCCAAGATTAATTATGATTATGGCACTGATAGATGGCAACCCCTTAGAGTCAAATCATTTGGCTATAAGTTGGTTGGATCATCTTACAATTCTAACCCCTCAGGACCCAGACAAGTATGGGTACCTAAAACTTAAATTCCTTGATTGCAGGTTCAAGGAACAACTGAGTGCCAAGGAACCTGGTACATGGATAGTGGCTGTTCCAGACACATGACAGGAAACAAGAAAAATCTGTCAAACTTCAAGGAAGTCAAAGGAGCAAAAGTCATATTTGGAGGAAATGAAGCTCGGGAGAAATAAGAGGCATTGGATCCATCAAGAAAAATGGACTAGAAATCACAGACGCGTCGCATATGTTGAAGGACTCAACTTCAACTTGCTAAGCATCGACCAACTCGTGACAAGGGTTATGTTAGGAATTTTATTGTTTAGATTTTGATGAATGCCATGTAAAACTTAGAATAGAAAGTTGGCACCCCAATTCTTGTTTTATAATGCAATCGTGTAATAAATAGAGTGCCAAGTGAGTTAAATCACCTACGCCCTAACATGCAAGAAGACAATCAAGACTTGAAGGAATACTCATTGCGAGACAAATGATTATGGCAAGAAGAGTAGACATGAACTCTCTTGGAGAAGCGAGATGCACTGAGTGAGCATCACTAAGTCAACTCAAGAAAAGCCAAGTCTCAAGTTGAAGTGACAGAAGAGTCATCCATGATTGGAAGTCGACTCTAAGTCACCTGGGGAAAGCAAGGAAATGCACGTCAAGTCGAGATAATCGTAAAAGAACCATTGCACATAAATCAAGAGATTTACTTAAACAAGTAATATCTCCATACCACCTTTCTCTGAGTGCTCGGTCCCTGCGTGCAAAAGGAATGAACCAATGGGAAGCACCACACCGTGTCGAACTCGAAAAGGTGAAAGAACAATTCATACGAGGAAATGGCAATTCCAAGAAGCGCAAGCCAATGATCGCAAAGTGACTTTCAAAAATAAGCTATCTCTTCAACGGGCAAATTTTTGAAAGTTCACTATAAAAGGCCGAGAAGTTTGATTGAGAAGTAGGATGACACACACGTGAGATATACAAGCATATTAGAAAAACTGAAACATTCTCAATACTCAAGCCTACATTACGAAGTACATCAATCCAACACTCACCCGTGAAGGAAAGAGAACTTCAATCGTTGAAGAGGAAACTTTTGAAGAAAAGGGTCTACATTCCGGGAAGGATTGTAGAAAGGTTCACGGTTGAACCAAGTCTTAAGCTTTTGGAGGGCTTCGTGATCAAATCCAAAGAGCTTGAGCAAGTGAGTCAGAGTAACAAAGCAAATTGTGCCTGTGAAGAAGCCGAGTCGTCGAGAGCTTGGTGAGTGATCAAGCGTCTCAGGCCGAGTCCCTAAGGATCAAGTCGGCCGTTGTTGTGATCAAGACTTGTATCCGGACTGCTACCACTTTGTAAACGATCATTACTTAGTGGATTCCTCCGAGGAGTTGGAGAAGAGAGGAGTAGAAGAATTACCCCATCTTTGAACCTCTATAAAAACTTCATTGTGTCATTTACTTTTCAACACTTTAATTCTTGCATTATTAACTCGCTTATATCTGGCGATAAATTTGCTATCCACACGATAATTTATAAGTACTAAATCAAGCTCTAAAATCTTGCTTAATCAAACTTAAGGGTGTTAAGTCTTCCGCTGAAAATAAAAACCACAAACAGTTAAATTATAGCCAACAATGAGTTACTCCATCAACGGCTCAAATTAGTCTGCATGAGAGATTAACTCTACTTGAGTGACTAATTCGACCATCATCAAGGACACAAATGTTGTGTAGAATCAACTCTGTAGATTTAAAAGGACTAAATCGAAAATTTGGTAAGGTTTATTCAACCCCCTTCTAAACCTTACACTTACACCCCTTGGGACCTAGAAGTGGTATCGAGCGGTTGGTTCATTGAACCCTCCGCACTTTGAGTTCTTGAACTAGATCTCCAAACTTTTCAAAGTCCGCTTTAGTACTTAAACCTTCAAAATTTTTTTAAAAGAAAGTCATTATCATGGAAGCAAATTTGACACGCATCCATATGTTCACTATCGAAGAATTTGATGATTGGAAAATTCGTATGCGAGGTTCATCTATCGGCATTACATGATGAGATGTGGATAGTGATAGAAGATGGGCCTCTGCAAATACTAAAGGTGAACACAAAATGCATTTAAGAGTTGCGGTGAAGGAGAAGAAGATCTTTGCTCCCGGACACCATCATGGTTGAAAAGCCAAGAACCGAGTGGACAAATGATGACAGAAAAGATACAACCTGGACAATGTAGCCAAGGACATTCTTTACAAAACCTTAGACAAAGCCATGTTCAATAAAGTCAAATCATGTAAAACGGCTAAGGAAATGCAGGACAAGTTGACATTTGATTTGTGAAGGCTCGAGCAAATCAAAGAAAACAAATTATCAAAGGTGTCAGAAATTTGAAAACTTCAAAATGATCTCGAGGAGAGAACCTGGATCAACTGGATGCTCGGTTCACGAAATCACAAATGAGCTATCTCGCACTTGGAAAGGAATATACACAAAGGAAATGTGTATGAAGATCCTAAAAGTCTTCCAAATTTGAATGGGAAATGAAGGTCATGGCACCGAGACATTCCATGGACCTATCAAAGACATCCAACCATGAGTTATTCTCGGACCTCAAAGCCTACGAGTTTGAGCCGAGAAGAAAAAAGACCAAGAAGAGACAAATTGTACCCAAAACAAACGCTCTAATTGTTAAAGATGGGAAGAGAGGCCGAGGTCAAAGAAGTCATTGACCCGGAAAAAATAGCCCTGATGGTTAAAAGATTCAACAAGTTCTTCAATAAGAACTACAAGAGAGAAAGGAAGAATCTTCCGAAGACACTCGGCTCCTCCAAATCAAGGGAAGACAGGCCAACCAAGAGAACAGATCATCAAAAAGTTGAGTATCAAAGGGGCGACAACTCAAGAATGGAAAGAAGTGATCAAAAGGCTGAATATCTATGTTGGAACTGTAGACAACCAGGTCACTATGCCATTGATCGCTCATATCCTGTAGTCAACAAGTGCAGGGATGAAGAAGAAAGAAAGGTCTTGAGAGAAAGAAGACAAAGAAGAAAAGAAAAAGGCAATGATGGCTGCAGAGACTACGAGACAACCAAGTCAAGAGAGACAGTGATTGAGAGCAGTGAAGCTGACTACTCAAGTGACTCTCAAGAAGAAGCCGATCCGCCTGATGGCCAAAGAACAAGATCAAGAAGATTTGGTACAATCTAACTCAACAAACTCGGACACTAGTGATAGTGATGACACACACACACTTCATCACCTATTGATCTTTATGATTCATTAGGCAAAATGATGAAAGATTTTGAACACATTAAATCCTCACACACACTATTGAATGAGGAAAACAAAATACTCAAAAGTCAAAACTCAAAGCTGACCAAGGAGCCGAGTACTCTAAGTCAAATAGCTGTTGAAAATGAAAGTTTAAAGGCTGAAAATGCTAAATTAGTAGTAGAAATTGCTGCTATAGAAAAGAGGGAGAATGACCTCAAGAATGTTATTGCCTCATTCACTAAGGCATCTAAATCATTGAATGATCTTATTATGAGTCAAAGAGAATGTGGAGACAAGACAGGCTTAGGATTTAATTCCTCCTGCTATGTCAAACCTCAAGAGTAATTTTGGAAAAAGGATCTTCAAGTCATGAAGAGTCCGAAAAATCCAAAACTCTAAATGTTGCACACACATTCACTTCAAAGCACAATAATAAGCAAACGGCCTTGGTTACAAAGGAAAAGGAAAACACCGAGTTGAGTGTCTTTGAAAGGACAAGCGAGAAGAGATTCAAGGAGTCCTCAAAAACTCCAAACAAAAAAATACTCAGTAAAGAAGAAGCGAGCTACCAAAAATCCCGAAAAACCCATAAAAAAATACATATGATGGGAATGGTAGAAAATATCCAAGCCAAGTGATTGGAATAATGTGAATCGGCCACGGACTCATGGAATATAAGCCCGGATGGCAAAGGCCTAGAACTCAAGAAAGGCCATTCCAAAAGTATAAGATCTTTCATCAAAGACACACATATGCACCTAGGCACTACACTCAAAAACACCACAATTACCCAAGGAAGGCAATTGCTAAAACACATATGCAGGCATACTGACAAAAGAGACAATGTATGAACCTAGAATCCCCAAGCAATTTGCCAGGATTAATTATGATTATGGCACCGATAGATGGCAACCCCTTAGAGTCAAATCATTTGGCTATAGGCTGGTTGGATCATCTTACAATTCTAACCCCTCGGGACCCGCACAAGTATGGGTACCTAAAACTTAATTTCCTTGATTGCGGAGTTCAAGAACAGTGAAAGTGCCAAGGAACCTGGTACATGGATAGTGGTCATTCCCGGACATATGACAGGTGAGGAAATAAGAGAAATCAAAAATTCAAGGAAGTCAAAGGAGCAAAAGTCATATTTGGAGGAAATTAAGCTCCTGGTGAAATAAGAGGCATTGGATCCATCAAGAGGAATGGATTAGAAATCACGAAGTTGCATATGTTGAAGGACTCAACTTCAACTTATCGAGTATCGATCGGCTACGTGACAAGGGCTACAATGTTGGATTCAACATGGGTATATGCCAAATCAAAGATATTGAATCAAATGAAGTGGTCTTTGCAAGGATGTAGAGCAGAAGAATATGTATGTCGTGGATTGGTCAATCGCAACACCCGAAAGACTGCCTACTAGCAAAGAGTACAAATCAATCAAGTTGTGGGCACAAAAAAAGCCGAGTCACCCGAATTTCAAAACGATCAACAAACTTGCAAGAAGTCATCTTGTGGAAGGACTTCCGGACTCGATACAAGAAGGAGAGTATATGTGACGCATGTCGAAGGAAAAAACAAATCAAGTCGTCATTCAAAGAAAAGACATGCCCATCCTCAACAAGAATATTGCATCCGCTTCATATGGATCTATTTGGCCCAAAGGAACCAAACAAACATAAGTGGAAAGAAATACACCTTGGTGGTAGTAGATGACTACTCAAGATATACATGGACAATATTCATGTGTAAGAAGAAAAAACTCTACAAAAACTACCCACGGTGATGAAGAGGATTGAACGAGAAGAGTCAAACCATTATCAAAATAAGATCGATTGAGGAACCGAGTTTGTCAATGGAATAATAACTTCGATTGTATTGAGAATGGTATTGGTCATGAACCACAAGAGCAAGGACTCCACACAGAATGGAGTTGCGAAAAAGAAGAAATAGAACCCTCAAAGAAGCGGAAGAAGGACCATGTTAGGTGAAGCAGAGTTACCAAAAAGATTTTTGGCTGAAGCAATCAACACAACTTGCTACACTCAAAACAGGATGTATGATAAATAGACAAACACAAAGACTCCCTATGAGATCTGGATCGAAGAAAACCAAATGTTGCATATTTGAATATTTGGATGCAAATGCTTCATCCACAACAATGGCAAAGACAATCTAAAAGCTTTTGATGCTAAAGGCTGATGAAGGTATCTTCTTAGGATACTCACAAAGCAAAGCTTCTGAGAATACTCAACAAAAGGACTATGGTTGCGAGAAGAATCCATTCATGTGGTATTTGATGAGCCAAATTTAAATGGAGAAGACATTGAAGAGTCAAGTCGGTGATAAGCAATTATCCAACCATACGAGAAGAGTCCCTCTTGAAGCTGAAGCTGGAATTATCAATTCGAGAAGAAGATGAGATAGTTTGAATCTCAAAAACAAGCGGAAAATCTGTAGCTAAGTGATTACGAGAGAGGCCGACCCAGACTACAGTACAAAGTCAATCGAATCCAGCTAACTTACTCCAACTCTGATGTAAGATGGCCGAGAGACCATCCACGAAACTTGTAATTGGAGATATAAGAGAAGGTGTCAAAACAAGATCCGAACTCAACAAGAAGCCATGTTCACATGCTTCATCTCGCAAATAGAGCCCAAAGATGTGTCACAAGCATTGGATGACACACATTGGATTCAGGCTATGCAAGAAGAGTGAATCGGTTTGAGAGAAATAAGGTATGGGAATTAGTGCAAAGACCCATACATCAAAATGTTATTGGAACCAAATGGGTGTTCAGAAATAAGATGAACGAGGAAGGTTACGTGGTAAGAAACAAAGCAAGGCTAGTAGCCAAAGGATATTGCCAAGAAGAAGGGATATATTTTGATGAAACATTTGCCCCTGTAGCAAGATTGGAAGCTATAAGGATGTTTCTTGCCTATGCACGACTCACAAGAATTTCATTGTATATCGATGGATGTAAAAAGTGCATTCCTAAATGGTTTATTGGAAGAAGAAGTGTATGTTGAACAACCTCCAGGATTTGATCGAGAAGACTCTTGGAGACAAGGTATACAAACTCAAGAAAGCCCTGTATGGATTGAAACAGCACCCGAGCATGGTATGATACCTTGTCACAATTCCTAACTAAAAATGGATTCACAAAAGGAAAAGTAGATAGAACACTTTTCGAATTCAAGATAAAAAGAGTATCTTTGCTTGTTCAAATATATGTGGATGACATCATTTTTGGATCCACTAACAAAGAACTGTGTGAAAAGTTCTCAAACCTCATGCAAAGTAAATTTGAAATGAGCATGATGGGAGAGCTGACATTCTTCCTTGACTCCAAGTGAAACAATGAAGGATGGAACCTTCATAAGTCAAACAAAATACACCGAGATTTAATGAAGAAGTTTGGTATGGAGGAGAAGTCTTCGAAAAATACCAATGAACACATCACAAAATGGACACGGATGCGGATGGCAAGCTCAGATCAAACAAGATCTGAGCACTTATTGGATCATTGCTCTATCTCACAAATAGCGGGCCGGACATCACCTTTCTTTGTAGGTGTATGTGCAAGATTTCAATCTGCTCCAAAAGAGAGCCATATGACAAAGCAAGCCTAAGAGAATATTGAGATACTTGAAAGGAAGCCAAGAAGTAGGCCTTATGGTATCCAAAGGAAGGTGGATTCAAGCTAATTGGCTATTCAGATTCGACTATCTTGGATGCAAAGTGGACAGAAGAGCACTTCAGCACATGTCAAATGCTAGAAACAGACTAATTTCTGGTTTAGCAAAAGCAAAACTCAATAGCCACCTCTACAAATGGAGCGAATACATAGTCTGCAGGCAAAACAGCTGTGCAAGTCCTATGGATGAGACAAAGATCTCGAGAGACTATGAAGTTGAGGAAAAAGAAATTCCAATCATGTGTGATAACACAAGTGCAATTGCAATCACTCAAAATCCTGTGTTGCACTCAAGAACAAAACATATTGATGTCGATATCACTTCATAAGAGATCATGTTGAAAAGAAGGACATCATCCTGGAATATATCTCAACCGATAAACAACTAGGTGACATCTTCACAAAACCATTATGTGAGTCAAGATTTGAAGAACTCAAGCATGAGTTGGGGCTAATTGAGTGAAATGACACTCGGACGAATCAAAGAAGAGAAATGGAAATGAAAAGGGGTGAAAAAGAGCTGAAAATAGAAATCGGTTGAGAAATCGATTGTATCGGAAAGACAAATTTACACCGAGACAAAGAGAGCATAGTGAGTCACAAAGAGAACTCGTGAGAAGTAGAGTTGAATCACTAAGGGATAAGTGAATAACTTATGAGCAAAGTGACAAAAACGCATCGTTTTGACTAAGCGGGAATGTTTTAAGGAATACGTCGAAAGATATGATGATGTGTACTGAGACATAAAGCTGCACACCAAGCTTATGATTGGATATAAATCTTTGCCGCATTAAATACGAGACATGAAATGCTCAATAGGCGTCTGCGAAATCCAAGCCGTTGATTTCGATCACATTTCAAAACCACCCGCACGTCCTTTCATAAACCATATTTAAACCATTTTCGTCCGTTTCTCTCTCACACTTCTAAAACTCGTTCATCTCTTTCTCTCAAAAGCAAAGGCAAAATACTCTCAAACCCTATCAACCTTCAAATCAATTTCTCGAGTTTTCCTTGATATAATCCGAGAAATGGCACCAATTATGACTTTACCAAGTTAGGAAAGCAAATCCACACCGGTTCGACGGTGGATTTCAAATTATGGTGAAGCAAGGGTCCGACGATACCCTAATGAAGAAAATCACCGAGAAGTTGGAAACGTCCCGGGCTAAAAAAACCGTTTCTAACGTTAGAATATCCGATGACCTATGTGGAGGAGGTCGCACAATTCTACGTGAGTCCGAGATTCACGATGAAGGAATCAAGTCATCTGCTTCACGGAAGCGGTGACTATCTCTCGCGAAGGATTTGGCTGAATATTACTCACTACCGTGAAGGAGCATCCGAGATTAAAGAAGCCGATGTAAACTTGGCCGACGATGGAAAGAAATAGCCAAGTCCGACTTTGCCTTTGATAAAATAATATACAAACAAACAAGAGATCAGGCAAGGAGGATTATCACAAGTTGTTGGACATAGTTGCCAAATGTATCGACATCAAATTTGGCGCTTTGACCAATCAATCAAAGGCAAAGTCGATTGTAATCTTTGCAATCATCGAAGAAAAGAAGATAAATCGGGCCGAGTTTGTCTCACAAAGCAGACTCTGCAAGAACGTGGGAACAAGTCCTTCAAGGAAGATGGCTCATTTGGAGGATCCTCGATATGGCCTAGTGATTGGCGGCTATTGGAGGTGAAAGGAGTCCTCTTAGACATGGGAAGGCTTTCCATGTTAACAAGAGGATGTTCGAGCAAACCTCTCTCGGCGCCGAGAAGCGAGCTTATGCCAAGAGAGCCGACACCAAAAGGGGGAATCACTGACCCAAGATACAGATTGTTTCCTCTCCACTAAGAAAAAAGTCTGCTCCTGCAGCTACTAAGAAGATCACGCCCACTGCAAAAAAGAAAACCAAACATGCTCCCCGCCTGCAGAAAGTCACCTGCCCCCTCCGTGTCTGTCTCCCCCTGCAGCAGCGGTCGAGAAGGACTCACAAATACCTTCTCCGATCGTCAAAAGGAGGAATCGACAAGCCAAGATGGCGGCTCCTCGAAACAAACACCAAGACGCCCCCGCACAAGACTCGAAGACAACATCTCTCGAACTGAAATTCCCCTGGTACAAACCAGAGACGAAGACGACTATCAAGCGCTCCGAGCGGAGAAACCAACCGAGTCACCACTCGCCTAGAGAAGATACTGAGATCGCTGGAGAAGTAGAGTCTCGGATGTAATTGATGAAACAGCCAAGTCTGAAGGCGATCATCGAGGCAACTCAAGACACAAACGTAGCTCACCGCGGGCTGAAGCACAAGAAGAACCTCGCCGGAGCGGATAGTGATGTAATGATCCTATCTCCACCTTACCCGACATCCAAAATCGTCTGCGTGGAGTGGAGAAAATGGAAGTTGAGTAAGTCAGAAACAGTTCCAAAGGCCTCGAGTTCATAGAAGAAGAAGAGGAACTAAAATTTCCTTGGATTAACTACGTGCTCCCGGCTGATGAAGACAAGCTCGCACGGACATCCTGCAGATCTACAAAGACAAGGAGAGAAAAGCAAGTCAAGCCGAAAGCACGTGAGAAGGCAAGATCCGCCCTATCTCGCACCACGTAACACACACATCCTCTTCTTGATGTCTTTTACGACAATGATGAGGAACCGGAGAATGCTGCTGCCCCCACGGAAGAATTGCAAATGCACGGCAAGCATTGCACGACGAGTCGAGAATCCTTCACGAGCAAAGATTGATGGAGGACCAGAGAGCCCTCCGAACTCAATCGAAATTGATCCAATGGGAGTGGTCCAAAGAAATCGCCATCCGTTGCTGCCACCACTTCCCACTCACTCGGAAGAAGGCAATAAGGAGATGGCGATGAAATCGGGATAATGGGGACCCCAATCGAGCCAACCCCTATTGAAGGTGTTTTACCACCGCCCCAACTACGATCATTCAATAGCAACAAATGGGAGTTTGGAGATGAGTGACCCCATTCCAAGTCACTCACCGAGCGCCACCGGTGAGGGGAAGCTCCTCCACCGCAAGGTCGGAGGATCTTTGCGGTGACTCTACAACGAAGCAAGGAGGCGAAGAAGAGAAATTACAAACACAAGAGGAAATGACAAGTTGCCATCAACGATGCTCGAGGCGATTGAGACTTAAGCTCCCGAGGTGCCAGCTATTTTGAAGGCTAATGACGTTCTTGATGCACGGTCAAGCACGAGGAAGGAACAACCCTGGAGTTAACACTGGGCGATGAAAGTGCAATCCATGGGGTTGAGACTCCAATGGATGCCACCGTAGAAGACCCTAAGACAGTGACACTTTGTCGAAAAGGGAGGACCAAAACCTCGCAGCAGCTAGAGACTAGCTGGAGGTAATGAAGGCCCACGGGAGGTTGAGACTTCCGGGGTAAAGAAAAACTGTAGAGAACATCCCTCCTGCTATCATCGACCCATCCGAGAAGGAGATCGGGCGCACTTCATGATTCCCGGGACAACCCCGATGTCACTTTTCGGGATCGAAGGCGAAGAAGAAGTTGCTCGAGTCATCCCCATGACAAATCCAAAAGACTCACCGGATGTTCCAAGCACGAGCAAGTCGATCCCAAGACTACTCGTCAAACCTTTAATTTTGATGATGAGCCACCAATGGAAATCTCATCATCGTCCGATGACGCTCCGATAAGGCCGAGGACCCGATCACGAAATTGAAAAATCACCGAGACCAACGAAGTTGCATTAAGACAAATTGAGCTCGGCAAGCGGCGATCTACTTCACAACGAACCCACCAACAAGAGACCACCGCACGAGCTCCTCAAGCCGCAGCAGATCGATTCCCAAAAAGAACTTCACGCGCACGCTCATCATCGCCGAGCAGATCCCGATTGGCGGTGATGAATCTTTCATAGAATCCTTTCGCTTTTTCCTGAGGTACCCGACCTCCATGAAAGAGTCGAGAAATGAGCGCGCCGCTATCACGACTCCCTCCGTCTTTTCATCGTGCACCATTGTCCCATCCGCTTATGATTTTGATGCTTTGCATGGCCATCACCGCAATGAATCAAGCGAGTTCGAGAAGTGTTCAAGGCACTCTTTCTTTGAGTTGAACGGATGGAGAGGCATCGAGCCTCATTGGACATGAGACTAGACAACGAGATGCCAACCTACGGCCGACTTGAGAGGCATCACAAATCGAGGATAAGGGAATGGTGGCAACAAGAAAACAATGCGTGTGGAACAAGTCGATTCTTCAGGACATTGTTCAACAAGTCGCTGGCTGGTATGGAGAGTGAAAATGCCGATGCAAAAACGAAGGCGAGAGAACACATTGAGCATATGCATGAAGCTCACACTTTGCCGAGATCAAGCCGCTGCGTGAGCAAAATACAAATGATCTACACGTTTGGAAGAACACATGACAAGAAAATTCAGCTTCTCATGGCTGAGATGAAGCGATTTCAGCGAGAATCCAACGCTACTCGACCCGAATTCCGTCTTTGCGCATACAACGCAGCCGACTTCAGCGAGAACTCAACCATCGAAGACTTCGACTTCATGCTTGCCAAAGATGTTCCACAGGTTCCTCTATCCTTTGATGATGCCAAAAAGGGGAAGAGGAATACCTCAAAGCGCTAAAATCAAGTTGAGAAGAAAGGAAGCGGTGAGAAAGGGAAAATCGATTGAGAAGTCTTGAAACAGAAGAAAGGAAAGCTTGTTGAGGGGGAAGGGTCGACATATGTGACATTGATGATTGCACAAACCCCCCAACAAGGTCCTCACAAATGACATCATAAGCGACAAACTCCCGTGACTCGCCACTCCACCACTCTTTTTGTATCTATGGTGAAAATAGAAAAACAATTGAAGCGAGGGATGAAGGAAGTGGAAGGAAGAATGGATGCCAGGTTATGAACATCTTGAAAGAACATGGAGGCATTCCAAAGAGACAGAGACACTTATGCCATCTCGGATGTCGGAGACGAGCCACGATCGTCGATGAATTTAAAACGCTCGAATCGGGGATACTTTGCAAATATGTCTATGGCTCAAGCTTGGGACTTATCGGGAAAAGGGTCTCACGTTGTGTGAAGAAGGCGACAGCGGACAGACTACGCGATACTCGGCTGGTCACTCTGCTGCCACTCAACCGGAAAAGAAGAAGACCCCAAGACAAAGATACGCCCAGGTAGAGGAAGAAGCGATGAGTGGAGGAAGAGGCTTGACCTGGAGCCTCGCCCAAGAATATTGAATCGTAGATCCGGGGAAAGAAAGGAGGGATCTCTTTGTCAAAAAACTTGACCAAGTGGCAAATTTGAAAGTGGCTAAAACTAACGCCGAGTATGCAAAAAGACTAGAAGAAAACAAGAGACAAACTCAGCTATGGGAGGAGAGACAGAAAGAATAAGAAGAGATGAAGCTGCCAGGAAGGCATATGAGAAGAAAAAGAAGGCAAATGACGAGAAGAAGAAAAGAAGAGAAAGAAGATCTTGATCAAGATGAGAGAAGGAGATAATGAAGGAGATGAAGTGTTGTTTCGACCAACCCTTCGTGTATTTTATCATGTAAATACATACAATGTAAGTCTACAGTAATAAAGCTATAAATTCTTTATTTTCAAAGATGTAGACAAATATGTGCTCTGATACACCATAAACAATTGTGTAAAAGAACAGAATGATATGATCAATAAAATGATCTATTCTGCGATACATTCTATGTCAATACACTATCCGTATGTATCTTTGCTATTTGCATTTTTTTAATGGTTTAAGTTTTGGCATCATCAAAAAGGGGGAAATTGTTAGAATTTTATTGTTTAGATTTTGATGAATGCCATGTAAAACTTAGAATAGAAAGTTGGCACCCCAATTCTTGTTTTATAATGCACTTGTAATAAATAGAGTTGGCCAAGTGAGTTAAATCAGCCACGCCCTAACATGCAAGAAGACAAATGAAGACTTGAAGGAAGACTCCACTGCGAGACAATTTGAGTATGGCAAAGAAGAGTAGACAGAACTCTCTGGAGAAGCGGTGAGATGCTGGTGAGTGGAGCATCGACAAGTCAACTCAAGAAAAGCCAGTGACGGAAGAGTCATCCAATGATTGGAAGTGACTCTAAGTCACCCGGGGAAAGCAAGGAAATGCAGTCAAGTCGAGATAATCAAAAAGAACCGTTGCCTGAAAATCAAGAGATTTACTTAAACAAGTAATATCTCCATACCACCTTTCTCGGAGTGCTTAGTCCTTAAGCGTGCAAAAGGAATGAACCAATGGAAGCACCACACCGTGTCGAACTCAAAAGGTGAAAGAACAATTCATACGAAAATGGCAATTCCAAGAAGCGCAAGCCAACGACTACAAAGTGACTTTCAAAAATAAGCTATCTCTTCAACGGGCAAATTTTTGAAAGTTCACTATAAAAGGCCGAGAAGTTTGATTGAGAAGTAGGATGACACACACGTGAGATATACAAGCATATTAGAAAAAGCTGAAACATTCTCAATCCTCAAGCTCTACATTACGAAGTACATCAATCCAACACTCACCGTGAAGGAAAGAGAACTTCAATCGAGTTGAAGAGGAAACTTTTGAAGAAAAGGGGTCTACATTCCAGGAAGGATTGTAGAAAGGTTCATGGTTGAACCAAGTCTTAAGCTTTTGGAGGGCTTCGTGATCAAATCCAAAGAGCTTGAGCAAGTGAGTAGTGTAGTAACAAAGCGGCTGCCAAGAAGAAGGCTGAGTCGTCACGGAAGCCGGTGAGTGATCAAGCGTCTCAGGAGATCGAGTCCCTAAGGATCAAGTCGGCCGTTGTGATCAAGACTTGTATCCGGATATTACCACTTTGTAAACTGATCATTACTTAGTGGATTCCTCCGGAGTTGGAGAAGAGAGGAGTAGAAGAATTACCCATCTTTGAACCTCTATAAAAACTTCATTGTGTCATTTACTTTTCAACACTTTAATTCTTGCATTATTAATCGCTTATATCTGTTTGATAAATTTGCTATCCACGATAATTTATAAGTACTAAATCAAGCTCTAAAATCTTGCTTAATCAAACTTAAGGGTGTTAAGTCTTCGGCTGAAAATAAAACCACAACAGTTAAATTATAGCCAACAAATGAGTTACTCCATCAACAAAATTGAGTCATTTGAGAGATTAACTCTCTTGAGTGACTAATTATTGTCCATCAAGGACACAAATGTAGAATCAACTCTGTAGATTTAAAAGGACTAAATCGAAAATTTGGTAAGGTTTATTCAACCCCCTTCTAAACCTTACACTTACACTTACCCCAGGGACCTACAGGTTATAATGTTGGATTTAACATGGGTATATGCCAAATCAAGGATCTTGAATCGAATGAAGTTGTGTTGCAAGGATGCGAGACAAAAGAACATGTATGTCGTGGATTGGTCAACCGCAACACCCAAACTGTCTATTAGCAAAAAAACACAATTTGAATCAAGTTGTCGTGGCACAAAAAAGTCGTCACACCCAATTTCAAAACGATTAACAAGCTTGCCGATAATCTTGTGGAAGGACTTCCAGACTCGATATATAAGAAGGAGAGTATACGTGACACATGTCGAAGGGAAAATAAATCAAACCATCATTCAAAGAAAAGACCTCCCATCTTCAACAAGAATATTGCATCTGCTACATATGGATCTATTTGGCCCATGGAACCAAATGCTAGCATAAGTGGAAAGAAATACACCTTAGTGGTAGTAGATGACTACTCAAGATATGCATGGACAATATTCATGTGTAAGAAGAAAAAAACTCTACGAAACTACCACGATTGATGAAGAGAATTTAAAATGAGAAGAGCCAAACCATTATCAAAATAAGATCGACAGGAACCGAGTTTGTCAATGGGATAATAACTTCGATATTGTATTGAAAATGGCATTGGTCATGAACTATCTGCATCAAGGACTCCACAAAGAGAATGGAGTTGCGAGAAGAAGAATAGAACTCTCAAAGAAGCGGCAAGGACCATGTTAGGTGAAGCGGGGTTACCAAAAGATTTTGGTGAAGCAATAAACACATCATGCTACACGACGGTGACAAAGACTCCTTATGAGATTTGGACACGGAGAAAACCTAATGTTGCATATTTTAGAATATTTGGATGTAAATGCTTCATCCATAACAATGGCAAAGATAATCTAAAGGCGTTTGATCTTTGAAGGCGATGAAGGTATCTTCTTGGGATACTCAAAAAAAGCAAAGCCTGAGTACTTAACAAGAGGACTATGGTTACAGAGGAATCCATTCATGTGGTGTTCGATGAACCAAATGTTAATGGAGAAGACATTGAAGAATCAACGATAAGCTAATTCAACCAACCATGCGAGAAGAATCCCTATCTTTGAAGCTGAAATCGAATTATAAACTCGAGAAGAAGATGAGATAGTTGAATCTCAAAAAATGTGGAGAATTTGCAAACTAAGTGATTACGAGAGAGCCGATCAAAGCAACACAACCGCAAGACGATGAATCCATTTCTTACTCCAACTCGATGTAAGATGGTGAGAGACCATCCACGAGAACTTGTCATTGGAGATATAAGAGAATGTGTCAAAACAAGATCCAGAACTCAACAAGAAGCTATGTTCACATGCTTTATCTCACAAATAGAGCCCAAAGATGTGTCACAAGCATTAGATGACACACATTGGATTCAAGCTATGCAAGAAGAGTCAATCGAGTTTGAAAGAAATAAAGTATGGGAATTAGTTCAAAGACCCACCCATCAAAATGTTATTGGCACTAAATGGGTATTCGAAATAAGATGAACGAGGAAGGTTCGGTGGTAAGAAACAAAGCAAGATTAGTAGCTAAAGGATATTGCCAAGAAGAAGGATAGATTCTCGATGAAACATTTGCCCTCGTAGCAAGATTGGAAGCCATAAGGATGTTTCTTGCTTATGCAGCTCACAAGAATTTTATCGTATATCGAGATGGATGTAAAAAGCGCATTCCTAAATGGTTTATTGGAAGAAGAAGTGTATGTTGAATAACCTCCAGGATTTGAGCGAGAAGACTCTTGGAGATAAGGTATACAAACTCAAGAAAGCTCTATATGGATTGAAACAGGCACCCGAGCATGGTATGATACTTTGTCACAATTCCTAACAGAGAATGGATTCACAAAAGGAAAAGTAGATAGAACACTTTTCAGAATTCAAGACAAGAAGAGTATACTACTTGTTCAAATATATGTGGATGACATCATTTTTGGATCCACAAACAAAGAGTTGTGTGATAAATTCTCAAACCTCATGCAAAGCAAGTTCGAAATGAGCATGATGGGAGAGCTGACATTCTTCCTTGGACTCCAAGTGAAACAACTGAAGGATGGAATCTTCATAAGTCAAATAAAATACACCGAGATTTAATGAAAAAATTTGGTATGGAAGAGAAGTCTTACGTGAAAATACCAATGAATACATCGGTCAAAATGGACATGGATGCGGATGGCAAGTCTGTAGATCAAACAAGATCTGAGCACTTATTGGATCATTGCTCTATCTCACAAAAGCGGGCCGGACATCACCTTTGCTGTAGGTGTATGTGCAAGATTTCAATCTGCTCCAAAAGAGAGCCATATGACAAAGAAATAAGAGAATCTTGAGATACTTGAAAGGAAGCCAAGAAGTTGGCTTATGGTATCAAAGGAAGGTGGATTCAAGCTAATTGGCTATTCGACTCGACTATCTTTGGTGCGAGTTGACAGAAAAGCACCTCGAGGCACATGTCAAATGCTTGAACAGGCTGATTTCCTGGTTTAGCAAGAAGAAAAATTCAATAGCCACCTCTACAAATGAAGCAGAATACATAGTCTGAGGGCAAATTGTTGTGCCCAAGTCCTATGGATGAGACAACAAAACGAGAGACTATGAAGTTGAAGAAAAGGAAATTCCAATCATGTGTGATAACACAAGTGCAATTGCAATCACTCAAAATCCTGTGTTGCACTCAAGAACAAAGCATATCGATGTCAGATATCACTTCATAAGAGATCATGTTGAAAAGAAGGACATTACCTTGGAGTATATTTCAACTGATAAACAATTGGCGACATATTCACAAAACCATTATGTGAGTCAAGATTTGAAGAACTCAAGCATGAGTTAGGATTAATTGAGCTGAGCTGACACTCAGAAGAATCAAAGAAAAGAAATGAAACACAAAAAGGGAAAAAGAGCTGAACTCTCAAATCAGCTAAGTAAATCAGCCGTATCGGAAAGACAGCTATACCGAGTCAGCTGACAGCTGAGTCACTAAGAGAACTGTGAGAAGAAGAGTTAAATCAGCTGAGGGAAAAACTGAGTCATTTATGAGCAAAGTGACAAAACGCAATGCGTTTTACTAAGCGGGAATGTTTTTAGGAATTACGTCGATAATTATGACGTGTACAGGCAAAAGCTGCACACCAAGCTTATGATTGGATATAAATGCTGCCGCATTAAATACGAGACATTAAATGCTAAATCGGCGTGCAAAATCTAAGCCGTTGATTTCGATCACATTTCAAAAACCACCCGCACGTCCTTTCATAAACCATACTTAAATTTTTTTGTTTCTCTCTCATATTACCAAAACTGTTCATTTCTCTCAGAAGCAAAGGCAAAACTCTCTCAAAACCCTATCTATCTTCAAATCAACTTCTAAGTTTCATTCGGTGAAATCTCGAAAAATGGCATCAACCTATGATTTTGTCAAGCTAGGAAAGCAAATCCACACAGGGTCTCTGTGGGATTTCGAGGCATGGTCAAACAGGTCCGATGACTACCTCATAAAGAAGATCACTGAAAAGCTCGAAACGACCAGGGCTAAAACCGTTCCTAACGATGGAGTTCTCAATGACCTATGTGGAGGAGGTCGCACGATTCTACGTGAACGCCGAGATTCACGCCGAGGGGATCAAATCCTCTGTTCACGGAAAGGAGTTCATCATCTCTCGCCAAGGATTTGGCGAACACCGCTCACTACCGGCGGAAGGAGCATAAATCAATGAAGGCGATGTAGACACAGGGCTCGCCGCTTGGAGGGAAGTAGCCAAGTCCGACTATCTTTGATAAAATAGTCTACACAACAAACAAGAGGTCGCTGAAGGAGGACTACCACAAAATCTGTTGGACATAGTTGCCAAATGCATAGACATCAAATTTGGCGGCTTTGACCAACTCGTCCCAAAGCAAAGTTGATCGTAATGGCTCCGATCATTGAATAAAGGAAAATAAATCCGAGTTTGTCTACAAACAGACTATGCCGAGAATGTAGGAACAAATCCTTCAAGGAGAATGGTACATTTGGAGGATCCCGGGATATGGTCTGCAGTGACCGGTCGACCATGGAAGTCAAAGGAGTCCCTCTTAGACATGGAAAAGCGTTCCATGTAAACAAGAGGATGTTCGAGATCAAACCTCTCGGCGCACAGAAGAGAGCCTACGCCAAGAGAACTCGACACGAGTGAGGGGGAATCACCGACCAAGATACATTATCTCCTCTCCACCAAAGAAGAAGGCTGCCCCTGCAATGCTAAGAAGACTGTTGCTCTGCTGACAAAAGAAAAACAAATCTGCCCCTGCAGTAAGTCACCGCCCCCGCAGCCGTGTCTCTCCCAAAGAAGAATGATCGAGAAGGACTCTCAAATACCTTATCCGATCGTCAAAAAGAGGAGAACTGATAAGCCAAGACGGCCAGCTCCTCGAAGAAAAAATCAGACCCCCCGCCGCCCTCTCCGAACCGTAAAATCCCTCTGTACGAACTAAGAGACGAAGAAGAATCATCAAGCGCTCCGAGCTTGAGAAACCGGCTGAGTCGCCACTCACCAAGCAGATATCGAGAGGCTTGGAGAAGTAGAGTCTCGGATATTATTGATGAAACAAACTAAGTCTGCTGAAGGTGATCAACAGAGGCAAATCAAGACACAGATTGTAGTTCGCACACCGAGACACCAAGAAGCCGAAAGCGCACTCGCTGTTGACAGATCATATCCCCTCCCGCAATGCATAACCACGGTGACAAAAGATGGAGCAACAAAGCTTGCTACCTTCTATCCCCGAGCACGAGGGACAACAAGAAGAAGCCGATAGAGATGATAGTGATGTGATGATCCTATCCCCACCTTATCCGGACATCCAAAATCGTCTGCGAGAGTGGAGGAAGTGGAAATTGAGTCGATCAAGGAACAATTCCAACGGCCTGAATTTATAGAAGAGGAAGAGGAATCACAACTTTCTTGGACTGACCACTGTGATCCCAAAGATCGGATGAAGAAAAATCGCAAAGATATCTTGCAGATCTTCAAGGACAAGGAGAAGGAGAGACAGACAGGAGAAGGCGAGGCACGTGAGAAGGCCAAAGATCCGCCTATCACCGGCACCACACGAACACACACATCATCTTCTTGATATCTTATCGATGCTGATGAGGATCTGGACCTGCTGCCGCCACGAGAAGAAATGCAAATGCAGCAGGCATTGCACCTAATCCGTAATCCTTCACGAGCAAAAATTGATGGAGGGACCAGGAGAGTCCTCCAAAACACAAATGAAATCGATCCAATGGGAGTGGTGCAGCAAATCGCCACCGTTGTTCTTTGCCACCACTTCCCACTCACTCGGAAGAAGGAAATAAGGGAAATGGCGATGAGAGGACCGGGATAGTGGGGACCCCAACGAGCCAACCCCTATTGAAGGTGTCTTACCACCGCCCCAACTACTGAACACTCGGTAGAAACAATCGGGAGTTTGGAGACGAGTGACCCCATTTCAAGTCACTCACCGGTGCGCGCCCGGTGGGGGGAACTCCTCCACCGCAGCAAGGTCGGAGAATGCTGCGGATGACTCCACAACGAATCTAGGAGGCGAAGTGGAGAAGGACCAAACACAAATTACACAAAGAGTTGTCATCAACGGCTCGAGACAGATTGAGACTGTCTCACCGAGGTGCCACCGTACTGACGAAGGCTAATGACGCCGCTGCGATGCGGTCGAGGCACGAGAAGGAACAGCCACGGGAGTTAACACTGCAGGCGATGAAAGTGCAATCCTTGGGGTTGAGACTCCAATGGATGCCACCACGAAGACCCTCGGGAGGTGACACTTGCGAAAAGGGATGTCCAAGGCCTTATGCGCTTGAGACTGCAGGATGTAATGAAGGCCAACGGGAGGTTGAGACCTCCCGGGTAAAGAAGTCAAGTAGAGAACATCCCTCCTGCTATCATTGATCCATCGAAAAGGAGATAAGTGCACTTCATGATTCCCGGATAATCCCGATGTAACTTTTCCGGGATCGAGAAAAAGACGAAGAAGGCCGAGTCATCCCCGTGACAGATCCAAAAGACTCACCTGAGGATGTTCCAAGCACGAGCAAGTCGATCTCAAGACTACTCGTCAAACTTTCAATTTTGATGATGAGCCACCAATGGAAATCTCATCATCGTCCGATGACGCTTCGATAAGGCCGAGGACCAGTCCACTCAATTGGAGAAACCAGTGAGACCGACGAAGGCGTTGAGAGAGCTGAGGCTCGGCAAGCTGGGTCCACTTCACAAAAGACCCCAAATTGAAACAGAGTCCATCTGCGCAGCTCCCCAGCCGCAGCAGGTTCGACTCAAAAGGTACTTCACGCACCTCTCATCATTGAACAAATCCCGGTTGGCCGTGATGATTCCTTAGAATCATTTCCTTCTCTGGAGTACCCGACCTCCCAAGAGTCGAGAGAGAGATCTCGCGCCCACAGACCCTGATCCCCAAGCCGACTATGACTTTGACGCCGCTTGGCCGTCACCGTGCAATGGAAGGAACAACGAAGTTCGGGAGGTGTTCAAAGCATTATTTGCTGAAATTGAACGGATGGAGAGGCACCAGCCTCTATGGACATGAGATCGACAACAGAGATGCCAACCTTCTGGCGACTTGAGAGGCATAATAGTCGAGAATCGGGGAATGGTGGCAACAACAACAAACAATGCGTGTGGAACAAGCTAGATACTTGAGGACATTGTTCAACAAAGTCATTTGGTATGGCGGCTGAGAATGCTGATCCTAAGACAAAATTGAGAGAACACATTGAGCACATGCATGAAGCTCACACTGCTGAGATAAAGCTGTTGCGTGAGCAAAATAAGAGTGACCTCCTGCGTCTGGAAGAAAACATGGATAGAAAATTCAGCCTTCTCATGGCTGAGATGAAGCTAATTTCAGCGGAGTCCAACGCTACTCGCTCTGAATTTCGCGCCGCATACTCCGCAGCAGACTCGAGGCAGAACTCGGCTATCAGCAGGCTCGACTTCCTGCTTGCCAGTATGTTTCCAGGGGTTCCTCTCTCCTTTGATGATGCCAAAAAGGGGAAGAGGAATACCTAAAAGCGCTGAAGAGTTCTGATGTTGAGAAAGAGGGAGCAAATCTGTAAAGGAAAGACAAAATGTGAGGAAGTGTCAAAACAAAAGAAAGGAAAGTCTGTTGAGGGGAAGGATCGAAAGATGTGACCTTGATGATTGCACAAACCCCCAACAATGTCTTGTCACAACACCGATATTATCAAAGAAAACTCCAGTGACTACCACTCCAACACTCTGCTATATCTATGGTGAAAAGAGAAAAACATTGAAGCGAGGGATGGAGGAAGTGGAAGGAAGGATGGATGCCCGAATTATGAATATCTTGAAACAACATGGAGGCATTCCAAAGAGAGAGACACTTATGCCATCTCGAGATGCACGGAACGAGCCAAGATCGGTTGATGAATTTAAAACGCCGCATCCCGAAGGATACTTTGCAAACATGTCCATGGCTCAAGCTTGGGACTTGTCTTGGGAAAAGGGTCTCACGCTATGTGAAGAAGCGACGACAGCGCAGACTACCTACGCAATCACTCTGCTTGGTCACTCCACTAGTCACTCACTGGGAAGAAGACCCCAATACAATACACGCCCGCAGGGAGAGGTAGAGGAAGAAGCGAGTGAAGGAAGAGGCTTGGACCTGGACCTCTCGCCCAAAAACATTGAGTACATAGATCCGGACAAGAAAGGAGGGATCTCTTGGACTAGTCTTTACCAAGTAGCCAATCTGCAAGTGGCTAAAAACAATCTTGAGTATGTGAAAAAATCAAAGAAGAAAATAAAAGACAAACTCACTTTGGGAGGAGAGATAAGAGAGACTAAGAAGAGATAAAGCTGCCCCGGAAGGCATATGAAAAGAAGAAGAAGGCGAGCCGGAGATGAGAAAAAGAGAAGAAGAGCGAAGAAGATCTTTGAAGAAGAAGAAAGAAGGAGGCAGCGAAGGAGATGAAGTGTTGCTATCCACCCCTTTATGTATTTTACCATGTAAATACACTCTATGTAAGTCTTCTGTAATATACATTTGTAAACTCTCTAGTTTTGCGTAGACATAAATGTTTGCTCTGATACACCTTGTAAACGGTTTGTGTAAAAGAACAATAATGTTATGATCAATAAAAGGATTGATTCTACGCATACATTCTATGTGAATGCACTATCTGTATGTATCTTTGCTATTTACATTTTAAATGTTTTAAGTTTTGGCATCATCAAAAAGGGGGAAATTGTTGGGAAATTTATTGTTTAGATTTTGATGAATGCCATGTAAAACTTAGAATAGGAAGTTGGCACCCCATTTTTTTGTGAGAATTGTATTGTAATAAATAGGGCTGGTCAAGCTGAGTTAAGTCAGCTATGACTAAACATGCAAAAAGACAATCAAGACTAGAAGGAAGACTCATTGCAAAAGACAAATGAGTATGGCAAAGAAGAGAAGACATGGACTCAATCGAAGGAACATCTGAGATGCAGCTGAGTGGAGTATCAGTCAAGTCAGCTAAACATAGCCAAGTCTCAAGTTAAAGTGACAGGAGAGTCATCCAATGATTGGAAGCAGACTCTAAGTCACCTGGGGAAAGCTAGGAAATGCAGTCAAGTCGAGATAATGAAAGAGATCCGTTACATAAATCATTAGAATTACTTAAACAAGTAATATCTCCATGCTACCTTTCTCAAGTGCTCGACATAGAAGCGTGCAAAAGGAATAAACCAATGGGAAGCACTACACCATGTCGAACTCGAAAAGTCAAGAACATTTTATACGAGGAAGTGGCAAATTAAAGGATTGCAACAAGACAAGCCAACATCCACAAGTGACTTTCAAAAATAAGCCTATCTCTTCAACGGGCGATTTAAAAAGATCACTATAAAAGGCCGAGGAATGACTCGAGAGAAGGTTACCTCAACCACAAACATTCAAGAAATTATTTGAATCAGAATCGAAATATTCTCAAATCATTCAAGATTAATCCTCAAGCCTACATTACGAAGCACATCAATCCAACACTCACATGTGAAGGAAAGATAACTTCAATCGTTGAAGAGGAAATTATTGAAGAATCAAGGGTCTACATTCCACGAAGGATTGTAGGGAGGTTCAAGTCGAACCGGTCTCGAGTTTTGGAGGGCTTCGTGATCAAATCCAAAGAGCTTGAGCAAGTGGGCTGTAGTAGCAAGGCAAACTGCCCTGTGAAGAAAAGCCGAGTCATACGAGAAGCCACCGAGTGATCAAGGCATCTCCAGGATCGAGTCCCAAAGGATCAAGTCGGCCGTGTGATCAAGACTTGTATCGGACATTACCACTTTGTATCTTGATCAATACCTAGTGGATTCCTCCAGGAGTTGGAGAAGAGAGGAGTAGAAGAATTATCCCATCTTGAACCTCTATAAAAACTTATCGTGTCATTTACATTTCAAAGACTTTAATTCCTCGCATCTTATTTGTTTAACTCTCATGATAAATTTGCTATCCACTTGATAATTTCTAAGTACTAAACCAAGCATTAAATTATTGCTTAATCATAATTAAGGGTGTTAAGTCTTCAATTGAAAACAAACTACCGTTGAGCTAATTCGATCTTAACAAATGAGTTATTCCATCAACGGCTCGGTTGAGTCGTTGAGTGACTAACTCTCGATTAACTAAATTGGTTGTCCACCAAGGACACAAATATGTAGTATCAACTCACGAACTTTAAAAATGACTAAATCGAAAAGTTTGTAAAGTTTATTCAACCCCCCCTTCTAAACCTTACACTCACACCCCTTGGGACCTACAGTGATGGATCGGGAGACCTCAATTATTATTAATCTATTGTTTATGAGCCACCCGGGAGGGGGAATAAACTATTTTAGGAATTGAACCCATAGAATTGCATGAATTGATTATTGAAACTTTAATTGAATTTAATATTGAAGAAACATGTTGAGATTATGTGCCTATGGTTGCTTCCGTAGTTGTTGAAAATACTTGTGGGGTTCACAAATTTATTTTGTATTCTTTTTAATTTTCGATTTTTATAAACTTGATATTCAGTAGTGTCAATAAAATTGGAATGCGATGTTATTATAATCTAAATATTTCACAAATCAATCCCTGAGGAATACGACCTTGCTTTCCATTATCTTATAAACTACATTGTACACTTGCAGTTGTAAGATCCAAACTATTTTTTGGCGAACAAGCTGCAATAATATCTTATATCAGATCAAAAAAGTAATTATTAGTTAAATCATGTGATTTTGCATTCCACCAACCCCAAGTAACCTATCCTCCCCACCCAATATAATACAATTATTAATTCTTTTTATTGGAATATGTAACGAGTTGCTAATTGCGTTATTTAATCTTTCTGAAGCAATCGAGTGGTGACAATTTTACCAATCGTGGTGATACCAAATTATAAAGCATCTCAAATAGTAGCCCATTTTTCTTCGTGAGGTCCTACACCTGGCATTCAAAGTCTTCTCAAGGTATAATATTTTTATAGGGATAATTACAAAAAGTACCCCTGAGGTTTGACCTAATTACAAAAAAACCCAGCTAACTTTAAAACTTACAAAAAGTACCCCTGAGGTTTGATTTAGTGTTAAAATTAAGGGGTAATCTGCAATGATTTTACAAATATGAAGGGGAATTTTGAAATATATTTCAAACCTCAAGGGTACTTTTTGTAAGTTTTAAAGTTAGCTGGGTTTTTTTGTAATTAGGTCAAACCTCAGGGGTACTTTTTGTAATTATCCCTATTTTTATATTATATTATGTCGTATAAAAAGTAATTAAGTGGTTGATTACATAGACAAATAAATACTAAAAGTGTTTTATCTTGCTTTTCAGCCGGATATAGCAGCACCATGAATAATGATTATCGAAGTGTGGTCTACAATTATTAGTGACCAGTCTCTTACGGGAAGAGAACCATCTTCGTTTGCCTTACTTTCAGGCACTTCCATAGCCAACCACCAAGTTTTTGGGCTTGCTTCAAGAGTCAAGTCTCAGCATCCGACTTGGAGTCCTTTCATATCAGATCAACCATTATGACCGCATACATTGTATTAATTTAAATAAATACATTGGAATGGAAATACACGACATGTTAATGAATATTTATTTCATCTGATTTGCAGCAATTTGCACAAATAATTTGGACTCCCTAATCACAACAATTACGAGTCCAGAGACACCCCTGCAAAATTGGAGTGGTGGAAACAAGTTCATCAGGTCACATACAACTCGGGCTCGTTTATGAAACCGAAATATTTGACTACATTATATTCCTTTGCGACATTGGCTATGAGGCATCCAAGATGAAATTGATTGCACCAGATGTACAAAATAATCGTTCTTATCCTCCTAACAAGAGTTTTGACCCATTCTCTAATATGAATTACCTTTCAATAGTCATTCCAACTTGACTATAAATAAAGTCGAAATAGTCACCAGAACAGTGACTAATGTTGGGGAAGATAACTCAAGCTACGATGCCATCACTGAGGCCCCCATTTGTGGGACGTTTAAGTAATCCCAGAAAAACTTCATTACACCAAGGGTATCCACAAACTACAATTTCAAGTGGCATTTAAAGTGTATGCAAAACCTCAATGAGACAATTTGTCTTGCTTGGTCGAATGAACATAAAGTTTGGAGCCCATTTGTTGTGGTCGGCAGATCAGATGATAGCTGCTCAGGCTGCAACATATCCGTTTCATTTATTATTCTATTTTTATGTCAAATGCTAATATCATGGCTATTTTACCTTACTTGAGAATGTCAAAAAAAAGTTTAGTTTTGAATATAAATGATTCATATGCTATTGATTTAAGGTTTGCAATTGTTCCACCAATTACTGAGTACCTAGCAATCTAAGTGTGGGGAATTTATGTTAAGATTGAAGAAATAAGTTCATTTAACCAAAAATCTTAATAAAATTAAGTGTATTATAGGTGCGTTTTACTAAAATTATATGAATCATGTGCAACATATGTTCTTTTTTCTAAATTTATATAAATCATGTGTACACAATTGTAGGTAAACAATGGTGTCTTAATTGTTAGGCTGTTGATCAGAAATTTATGTGAGAAAAATGTGAAATTGGTTCACAAAAATATAAATAGGAATATAGAATGTTCGTGAACCCATTTTCACACTTTGCTCACATTAATTTCTGATTAGCAGCCTAAAAATTAAAGCACCGTTGTTTACCTTTAACTGTATATAATCCTAATTGTTTGGTATGATACACCCACTATAAGAAAGTGATTTTTTGCGAAAATTGTAAAATTTAAGAGGAATAACTATTGCTTTTTATTTATCTTCAATTATTCTTTTCTCTTTATCTTTTTTGGGTATATATATCCATGCATTATTTGATCGTTTGGTGGCAATAAAATAACTAATATTATAAGCACTTACCATTTATTGGAATAAATAAACTTTTATCTTACTTGAGAAATCATATAAATGCAAACACATGTAAACACGAAAGTAAATATAGACCAAAACTAATGTAGAAAATACGGATCATTCTATGCTAAATATACCTTCTGCAACTTTTACTTAAATATAGTGAAGATAGAATTGTGCTAAAACACATTCAACTACAAAAAAACTTCTAGTTGCCGATAGAATCAACAAAATAATTTTGTTAAAATTTACAGTTATATGAATACCGAAATTAAGAATAAAAATATTATTTTACTCCAGATTACACTGACCAATTACCGACAACTCACAAATATCTTTTAAATTTACCAATAGAAATATTGTAGATATTTACTAATGCTTTAGACTTTTGTTGGCAAATATTTACCTATACTGGTTTTAACATTTACCCACTGAACTTTCTGTAAATAAATTAATTTTTTCTTAAGGTTTTCATTGAATTAATTTCTAACTTAGAATTATATATCATCCACACACCACAAAGTGAAGCCTTCTAGATTATCATTGCTTCAACTTGGAATCTACAATATATGGTATTGTTAATTAATATTAATCCTTGAAATGGAAAATAGCATTTTTCCACTTTTGCAACTTTTACTACTTAAATATTGCGTTTTAAATATCAATCTTTGATTTGAATCTCGTTGCCATGGTTGCGTCATTACATAGATTGAGCCTCTAATATGACATTTAACTTATTTATTTGGGTAATTTATGATGTTGGGCACAGTGGATGTGTGTCGTGATCCAATATATTTGATTTATCCGAAAAATCCAACATATCACACCAATAAGACGATGACAAAAAAATAAATAACATATGAAGAAAATAAAATGGCACATATGGTTCGGCTAAACCCACCTACGTCCACGAGAGTTTCCGTTCTTTATTAATAAAGAATTTTCCTGCATAAGAAAATACACCCCTGAGTTTTATGGACCAAATCCAATAATAAAAGGTTGTTGTACAACCACTTTACTAGTTATCAAAGAACACTCTTCCCAACTCCTTTATATTACCCAGGAGAAAAATACCCCAAGTGCTTCCCGGCACCTATTTCAGTTTAACTCACACAAATGATCTCCCTATGTGTGTACCCTCATTTTTTCTCTCATACCCGGTTGGATGGCCAAGCAATTTACCTGCTTGCCATGGTTTCTCTCGGTTGCTGTTATCCAAGCTACTTTGTTTGTTCTTCACCACACTTTGCAATTGAAGAAAAGAGTCGTATTTATAGGCCAACGTTTAAATATTGTTGGCCTCATCAAATAAGTTGGTGAGCCTAATCACCCAACTACCAACTCATCAACTAATACCCACAAATTCAAGGCACTCATATTCAACAAATCTTCACCTTGACTTGAAATTCATAATAGTTTCGCTCCACCTTCAAAACACGTTTTGCTCGTAAACCAAATCATCCAACACCATTGGCGTTTGATCGTTCCACTGTACATGCCGAATCAGTACGGTTCTAATTTTACCTGATTCGATCGGCCAAGGCACACATGTAGTCTAGTCAACACCACTAGTTGACTACTGAGAGGGACGCCTTCAATTCATCCTCTTACCCAGTAGGATTTCTCTCACACTCGGCTGTTCCTTGGAAGCCTTTTGTTGCGCTCCACTTCCAATATTCCTATAAGGTTACACAAATTCTAATACTTCTCTCCCACCATTAGGACCCTTCCAACACATGTGACTTTCAGGACCCCATCTCCAGCTGAATACTCGCAGCTATTGGAATCTACTTGGCTCAAGGAAATTAGATTCCTCTGCATCTTTAGGTTATGGGCCACACCATCCAAAGTACGGTCCACTTCATCACCCATTTTGATTTTCACCACTCCAAAAATCCCATGATTTTTCAAATAGAACCATTGACTGAGGACAAAGTTCCTACCTTTTGTAGTTGAAGTAAATCAAAATAATCCCACCTAGAGTTTACATGCATTACACATCCCAAATCTAAAATTCATCAATCTTGAGAAAAAGTATCTATCCTTGTGGAGACTGTGAGATATCTCCATCTTTCTGCGCACTATCTCCGCATCACTTCTGCCAACATCATCGGCATTATCCTTCTTTCTCCGAGAACAATTTATTTAACGTTACCCTCTCTGTGACAACAACATACAATACCTTTTCCCTAGTCTATGAGTCTGACCTGTTGGTTTGAGATCCACCACCAGATTTTCTCCTGCTTTTGATTCATTCCCTGAGCAACCAAAGTAGATCCGTGTCTCTCCTTCGGGTTTGCATTTTTTTATGGGATAACAACGATGCTTTTATATATGCTCCTAGTCCAATGTGTCTGTCTTGTACAACAACGTTGTCTCCAGATTATCTATTGAATTTGGGATAGAGGTAAGAAGTAAAAGGGATTTATCTTCTTCCTCAACCCTATCATAAACTTTCCGCAGTTGATCCAGATTTGCCCACTGTGGGTCTTCCATATTTGTCAATTTCCCCTCTTTTCCCGTCAACGCCATTGTTAGACCATGTTGAACTAGGAGATCAATCACCCTTCTTTGCCAAAAAGTGAAATTCCATTTTCCATCAAATTATTGCATCTTAAATGGATTTGTCACTGCCACAATGTCCAGCCAAAAAATTCAAATCTCAATTTTCTATATGGCCCAAGTTTCCGGGTGGCTTTGATACCACTTGTTGGGCGACTAAGTTGACTTGTTATAAAACTCTATTTTAAGGATAAGAATCAAAAATTGGTTAAGTCTATTTAACCCCCATCCTTCTAGACTTAATTTAAATACCCTTTGGGACCTACAGAGGTGATGAAGTTCCAAGAAGAAATTTTTCAAGATCATGAGCACACATTTTGGGCAAAACATTGTGCGGCAAAACGTTAGTTATTGCGACCAAGTCGAATGGTCAGAGTAGTGAACATCAAAAGAGAGAATGAGAAGACGCCATTAGACATAATTAAGAGCTCAAAATAATCATTCTGGCTCTAGAAATCATGTTATTAACCAGTAAAAGATGAAAATCTTCATTGTAAACTGAGATTGAAAACTTGATTTACAGATAGAGTTGTACACGATTATATACTGGAATTATAAATCTGAAGACTAGCTAAAAACGTAACTAAATGAGTTAACTACTAAACATGTTAACATTCATAATAGCTGCAATAACTAACGGGCTGGCTTGGCATACTATAATACACATCAGTAAGGTAAGTCATCGAAATAAATTCTCCTAACTTCCAAATTTATTCCTTTTCACGAAAAATTAACTCCAAATTATTAAAGTGCAAAAAATACAATATATAGTAAATGCAAAGAATCACAGATAAATGAGATAGATAACATTAGCACAAACAAAAGCAATTTATTTCTTTTAACAATCTGAGTAGCACTTTTTAGGCTTTATAATATCTATAAGAATATTCAGACAATTTACATGAATGGATTAGTGAACCTTAAAAAAAGAGGAACTAGTGGATTGCGATGATATCGGAAAATTGTGATACATACACGCTAGCATATCCGAGTCCAAAGTGAAGCAATTTAGTTAATATTTTCTTTTTCATACAACCAAAATGGCTCAAACAATCCTTTATCCCACTTGCTAAAGCTTTCCATGCACTCTCAAAAGCAATTTTACTACTGAATTGTTAACATCATGCACCATGAATGCAATTTTTCCTTCAAGTTATTCAACTGGCATTTTTTTTCGTCCCTTTGCTCATTTTCCCATTTTCCACAAAAACCAAAAAATCCAAATTCATTTAGGCTAATTTTGTGTCCATGACAACATATGTCCACCGAATTAATATTCTAACTTGATATTAAACATGATTACAATGACAATTTTACGCTCTATATTATGATTCTCTATAAATGTGAGGCTCTTAAGCATATCTCATCATATTTCACAGCCTTAAGCTATTGTATAAGTTCATATAAGTTACATTAGGAATTTTATTGTTTAGATTTTGATGAATGCCATGTAAAACTTAGAATAGAAAGTTGGCTCCCCAATTCTTGCTTTGAAATGTATTGTAACAATTAGAGCCGGCCAAGCCGAGTTAAGTCGCCTACGCTCCAACTTGCAAGAAGACAATGAAGGCTTGAAGGAAAACTCTGCTGTGAGACAAATGAGTACAACAAAGAAGAGCAGACAGAACTCGATCTGAAGAAGCAGTGAGATGCACTGAGTGAAACATCATCAAGTCAACTCAAGAGAAGCCAAGTCTCAAGATGAAGTGACAAGAGTCATCCAATGATTGGAAGGCGACTCTAAGTCACCTGGGAAAGCGAGGAAATGCATCAAGTCGAGATAATCTGAAAAAGAACCGTTGCACAGAAATCAAGAGATTTACTTAAACAAGTAATATCTCCATACTACCTTTCTTGGAGTGCTCGGTCCCGAAGCGTGCAAAGAAATGAACCAATGGGAAGCACTACACCGTGTCGAACTCGAAAAGGTGATAAAACATTTCATACGAGGAAATGGCAATTCCAAGAAGTGCAAACCAACGATCGCAAAGTGATTTTCAAAAATGAGCCTATCTCTTCAACGGGCAAATTTTTGAAAGTTCACTATAAAAGGCCGAGGAGTTTGATTGAGAAAAAAAAGATGCGTGGATGACACACACGTGAGATATACAAGCTTATCAAAATTGAAATATTCTCAATCCTCAAGCCTACATCTCGGAGAACATCAATCCAACACTTACCTTGTGAAGGAAAGAGAACTTCAATCGCCTGAAGAGGAAACTACGAAAACAAGGGGTCTACATTCCAAGAAGGATTGTAGAAAGGTTCAAGGCCGAACCAAGTCTTAAGCGTTTGGAGGGCTTCGTGATCAAATCCAAAGTGCTTGAGCAAGTGAGTCAGAGTAGCAGTAGCAAGCAGCGCCCTGTGAAGAAGGCCGAGTCGTCGAGAAGCCGGTGAGTGATCAAGGCGTCTCGGACCGAGTCCCAAAGGATCAAGTCGGCTGTTGTGATCAAGACTTGTATCCGGACATTACCACTTTGTAAACCGATCATTACTTAGTGGATTCCTCCAGGAGTTGGAGAAGAGAGGAGTAGAAGAATTACCCCATCTTCGAACCTCTATAAAAACTTTATTGTGTCATTTACTTTACAAACATTTAAATATCTCGCACTTTTAATTGCTTATATCTCTGATAAATTTGCTATCCATCGATAATCTATAAGTACTAAAATCAAGTCAGAAAAACTTGCTTAAACAAACTTAAGGGTGTTAAGTCTTCCCAAACAAAACCACAAACAGTCAAATTATAGCCAACAATGAGTTACTCTACTAACAATTTCTCAAATGAGTCTGTTGAGAGATTAACTCTCTTGAGTGACTAATTCGATTGTCCATCAAGGACACATTGTGTAGAACTCTAGAGATTTAAAAGGCCTAAATCGAAAATTTGGTAAGGTTTATTCAACCCCCTTCTAAACCTTACACTTACACCCCTTGGGACCTACAAGTGGTATCGAGCGGTTGGTTCATTGAACCCTCCGCATCGTTCTTGAACTAGATCTCCAAACTTTTCAAAAGTCTGCTTTAGTACTTAATCTTTCAAAACTCTTTTCTATCATTAAAAGTTATCATCATGGAAGCAAATCTAACACGCATTCCTATGTTCACTATTGAAGAATTTGATGATTGGAAAATTCGTATGCGCTCATCTATCAAAGATTACATGATGAGATGTGGATAGTGATAGAAGATGGGCCTCTCGCAAATATTAAAGGTGAACACATCTGTACGAAGAGTTGCAAAATGGGGGAAGAAGATGAAGACCTGCACGACATGGTTGAAAACCAAGAACCGAGTGGACAAATGATGACAGAAAAAAGATACAACCTGGACAATGTAGCCAAGGATATTCTCTACAAAACCTTGACAAAGCCATGTTCAATAAAGTGAAATCTTGCAAAACAAATAAGGAAATCTGGACAAACCGACATTGATTTGTGAAGGCTCGGAGCAAATCAAAGAAAACAAACTTTCAAAATGTCACAAAAATTTGAGAACTTTAAAATGATCTCGGAGAAAACCTGGATCAACCGGATGCTCGATTCTGAAATCACAAATGAGCTGTCTACACTTGGAAAGGAATATACACGAGAAGAAATGTGTATGAAGATCTGAAAAGTCTTCCACTGAATGGGAGATGAAGGTCATGGCACTCGAGACATTCCATGGACCTATCAAAGACATCCAACCATGAGTTATTCTCGGACCTCAAAGCCTATGAGTTTGAGTGAGAAGGAAAGACCAGGAAGAGACAATTTGTACCCCAAAACAAATGCTCTCTAGTTGTCAAAGATGGAAGGAGAGCCGAGGTCAAAGAGGCAATTGACCCGAAGAAATAGTCCTAATGGTTAAAAGATTTAACAAGTTCTTTAACAAGAACTACAAGAGAGGAAAGGGTGAATCCTCCAGAAGACACTCGACTCCTCTCCAAATCAAGGGATGATAGGCCAACCAAGAGAACAGATCATCAACAAGTTGAGTATCAAAGGGTGACAACTCAAGAATAGAAAGAGTGAGCAAAAGGTGAATATCTATGTTGGAATTGTAGACAACCAGGTCACTATGCCATTGATCGCTCATATCCTCGTAGTCAACAAGTACATAAACGAAGAAGAAAGAAAAGTCTTGAGAGAAAGAAGACAAGAAAAGAAAAAGGCAATGATGGTCGCTGCAGAGATCGGCGAGACAAATAAAGTCAAGAGAGACAACACTCGAGAGCGTGAAGTGACTACTCAAGTGACTCTGAAGAAGAAGCCTTGATCCGCTTAATGGCCAAAGAACAAGATCAAGAAGATGAGGTACAATCTAACTCAACAAGCTCGGACACTAGTGATAGTGACCGTGACACACACACTTCATCACCCACTCGATCTTTATGATTCATTAGGCAAAATGATGAAAGATTTTGAGCACATTAAAACCTCACACACACTGTTGAATGAGGAAAACACCTACTCAAAAATCAAAACTCAAAGCCGACTAAGGAGCCGAGTACTCTAAGTCAAATAGCCGATGAGAATAAAAGTTTAAAGGCCGAAAATGCTAAATTAATAAAGCGAAATTGCTGCTATAGAAAAGAGGAGAATGACCTCAAAATGTTATTGCCTCATTCACTAAGGCATCTAAATCATTGGATGATCTTATTATGAGTCAAAGAGAATGTGGGGACAAGACAGGCTTAGGATTTAATTCCTTTGTGCCATGTCAAACCTCAAGAGTAATTTTGGAAAAAGGATCTTCAAGTCATGAAGAGTCCGAAAAATCCAAAACTCTAAATGATGCACACACTTTCAATCCAAAGCACAATACTAAGCAAACTGGCCTTGGTTACAAAGGAAAAGGAAAATGAACCATTGAGAGTCTTTGAAAGGACAATGAGAAGAGATTCAAACCGAGTCCTCAAAGACTCCAAACAGAAAATACTCTGTAAAGAAGAAGCGAGCTACCAAAATCCTTAAAACTCATAAAAGAAATACATATGATGGGAATGGTAGAAAATATCCAAGCCAAGTATTTGGAATAATGTGAACTATCACCTAGACTTATGGAATACAAGCCCAAATGGCAAAGGCCTAGAACTCAACAAAGGCCATTCCAAAAGCATAAGAGCTTTCATCAAAGACACATATGCACCTGGCACTACACTCAAAGACACCACAATTACCCAAGAAAGGCAATTGCTAAAACACATATGCAGGCATACTGAGACAAAAGAGACAATTTGTATGAACCTGGACTCCCCAAGCAATTTGCCAGGATTGATTATGATTATGGCATCGATAGATGGCAACCTCTTAGAGTCAAATCATTTGGCTATAGGTTGGTTGGATCATCTTATAATTCTAACCCCTCGGGACCCGCAAGAATGGGTACCTAAAACTTAATTTCCTTGATTGCGGTTTCAAGGAACAACCGAGTGCCAAGGAACCTGGTACATGGATAGCGGCCGTTCCAGGACATATGACAGAAATAAGAGAAATCATGTCAAAATTCAAGGAAGTCAAAGGAGCCAAAGTCATATTTGGAGGAAATGAAGCTCCTGGTGAAATAAGAGGCATTGGATCCATCCAGGAGGAATGGTTTAGAAATCACGATGTTGCATATGTTGAAGGACTAAACTTCAATTTACTAAGCATCAGTCAACTCTGCGACAAGGGCTACAATGTTGGATTCAACATGGGAATATGCCAAATCAAAAATGTTGAATCTAATGAAGTTGTCTTGCAAGGATGCGACAGAAAAATATGTATGTAGTGGATTGGTCAACTCGCAACACCAAAGACTGTCTACTAGCAAAGAGCACATTGAATCAAGTTGGCATGTGGCACAAAAAAAGCCGAGTCATCCCGAACTTCAAAACGATTAATAAGCTAGCAAGAAGTCATCTTGTGGAAGGACTTCCAGACTCGAGATACAAGAAGGAGAGTATATGTGATGCATGTCGAAGGAAAACAAATCAAGTCGTCGTTTCAAGAAAAGACTTGCCCATCCTCAACAAGAATATTGCATCCGCTTCATATGGATCTATTTGGCCCAAAGGGAACCAAAGCAAGCATAAGTGGAAAGAAATACACCTTGGTGGTAGTAGATGACTACTCAAGATATACATGGACAATATTCATGTGCAAGAAGAAAGAAACTCTACAAAAGCTACCACAAATGATGAAGAGGATACAAAATGAGAAGAGTCAAACCATTATCAAAATAAGATCGGATAGAGGAACCGAGTTTGTCAATGGAATAATAACTCAAGATCTTGTGTTGAGAATGGTATTGGTCATGAACTATCACCGCAAGGACTCCACAAAGAGAATGGAGTTGCGAAAGAAGAAAAACAGAACCCTCAAAGAAGCGGAGACCATGTTAGTCAAGCAGGGTTACCAAAAAGGTTTTGGGTCAAGCAATCAACACACTGCTACACCCAAAACAGATGTATGATAAATAGGCGGTGACAAAGACTCCCTATGAGATCCGGACTGAAGAAAACCAAATGTTGCATATTTCAGGATATTTGGATGTAAATGCTTCATCCACAATAATGGCAAAGATAACTAAAGGCTTTTGATGCTAAAGCTGATGAGGGTATCTTCTTAGATACTCAAAAAAGCAAAGCCTCTGAGAATACTCAACAAAAGAACTATGGTTACAGAAGAATCCATTCATGTAGTATTCGATGAGCCAAACATAAATGGAGAAGACATTGAAGAGTCACCGATAAGTGAAACATCCAACCTTACGAGAAGAGTCCCTTTGAAGTTCAGGCGGGGATTATCAATTCGAAAGAAGATGAGATAGCTTGAATCTCAAAAGCGGTGGAAAATCTGCAACTGAGTGATCACGAGAGAGCGACCACAAAGAAACACACAAGTGCAAGTCGATCGAATCCAGCTAACTTACTTCAACCTCGACGTAAGATGGCCGAGAGACCATCCACGAACTTGTCATTGGAGACATGAGAGAAGGTGTCAAGACAAGATCCGAGAACTCAACAAGAAGCAATGTTCACATGCTTCATCTCGCAGATAGAGCCCAAAGATGTGTCACAAGCATTGGATGACACACATTGGATTCAAGCTATGCAAGAAGAGCTGAATCGGTTTGAGAGAAATAAAGTATGGGAATTAGTACAAAGACCCATACATCAAAATGTTATTGGAACCAAATGGGTATTCGAAATAAGATGAACGAGGAAGGATCTGTGTAAGAAACAAAGCAAGACTGTAGCCAAAGGATATTGCCAAGAAGAAGGAATAGATTTTGATGAAACATTTGCTCTCGTAGCAAGATTGGAAGCTATAAGGATGTTTCTTGCCTATGCGACTCACAAAAATTTCATTGTATATCAAATGGATGTAAAAAGTGCATTCTGAATGGATTATTGGAAGAAGAAGTGTATGTTGAACAACCTCCGGGATTTGAGCGAGACTCTTGGAGACAAAGTGTACAAACTCAAGAAAGCCCCGTATGGATTGAAACAGGCACCCGAGCATGGTATGATACCCGTCACAATTCCTAATCGAAAATGGATTCACTAAAGGAAAAGTGGATAGAACACTTTTCGAATTCAAGACAAGAAGAGTATATCTTGCTTGTTCAAATATATGTGGATGACATCATTTTTGGATCCACTAACAAAGAGTCATGTGAAAAATTCTCAAACCTCATGCAAAAGTAAATTTGAAATGAGCATGATGGGAGAGTCGACATTTTTCCTTGGACTTCAAGTGAAACAACTGAAGGATGGAACCTTTATAAGTCAAACAAAATACACCAGAGAGATTTAATGAAGAAATTTGGTATGGAGGAGAAGTCTTCGTAAAAATACCAATGAACACATCATCAAAATGGACATGGACGCAGATGGCAAGCACAGAGATCAAACAAGATACGAGCACTTATTGGATCATCGCTCTATCTCACAATAAGCGGCCGTACATCACCTTTGTTTGTAGGTGTATGTGCAAGATTTCAATCTGCTCCAAAAGAGAGCCATATGATTTAGCTAAGAGAATATTGAGATACTTAAAAGGAAGCCAAGAAGTAGGGCTATGGTATCCAAAGGAAGGTGGATTCAAGCTAATTGGCTATTCGTGACTCGACTATCTTTGGATGCAGAGTGGACAGAAAAGTACTTCAGGCACATGTCAAATGCTTGGAAACAGACTAATTTCCTGGTTTAGCAAGAAGCAAAACTCAATAGCCACCTCTACAAATGAGGCGGAATACATAAACTGCAGGCACTGTGCCCAAGTCCTATGGATGAGACAAAAATGAGAGATTATGAAATTGAAGAAAAAGAAATTCCAATCATGTGTGATAACACAAGTGCCATTGCAATCACTCAAAATCTCGTGTTGCACTCAAGAACAAAACATATAGATGTCGGATATCATTTCATAAGAGATCATGTTGAAAAGAAGGACATTATCTTGGAATATATCTCAACGATAAGCAACTAGCCGACATCTTCACAAAACCATTATGTGAGTCAAGATTTGAAGAACTCAAACATGAGTTGGGGCTAATTGAGCTAAGCCGAGACACGGAAGAATCAAAGAAAAGAAATGAAACAGGAAAGAAGGTGAAAAAGAGCTGAAAACAAAAACTAGCTCGAAAATCAATTTGTGTCGGAAAAAGTCACTATACCAAGTCAATGGATAGCCGAGTCACTAAGAGAAATGTGAGAAGCGAGTTAAATCCAAGAGATAAGCTGAATAACTTATGAGCAAAGAGACAAAAACGCAGTCGTTTTTGACTTAAGCGGAATGTTTTAAGAGACACGCGTCGAAGATAATGATGATGTATACTGGACATAAAAGCCGCACACCAAGCCTATGATTGGATATAAATGCTGCCGCATTAAATACGAGACATGAACTGCTCAATATGCGTGCGAAATCAAGCCGTTGATTTCGATCACGATTCAAAACCGTCCTGCACGCCCTTTCATAAACCATATTTAAACCATTTTTCGTCCGTTTCTCTCTCACACTTCTAAAAACTGTTCAATCTCTCTCTCTCAAAAGGCAAAGGCAAACACTCTCGAAACCCTATCAAGCTTCAAATCTATTTCTGAATTTTTCTTGAAATTATTCTGAGAAATGGCACCAACGTATGACTTTACCAAGTTGGGAAAACAAATCCACACCGGTTCGACCGTGGATTTCGACGGAATGGTGAAGCAGGGGTCCGACGACACCCTGGTGAAGAAAATCGCGGAGAAGCTAGAAACGGCAGGACTGAAACCGTTTCTAACACTGGAGTATCCTATGACCTATGTGGAGGAGGTCGCACAATTCTACGTGAATGCTGAGATTCACGACGAAGGAATCAAGTCATCTGTTCACGGGAAGCAGCTGACTATCACAGCCAAGGACTTGGCTGAATATTGCTCACTACCCGGCAGAGGGGAGCATCCGAGATCAAAGAGGCTGATGTAAACTTGGTGACGCATGGAAAGAAATAGCCAAGTCCGATGTTGCCGAAAAATAATATTCACAAAACAAGAGACTGGCTTTGAAGGAGGATTATCACAAATTGTTGGACATTGTTGCCAAGTGTATCGACATCAAATTTGGCGGCTTTGACCAATCAAAAGGCAAAATTGATTGTGATGGCTGCAATAATCGAAGAAAAGAAGATAAATCAAGGCTGAGTTTATCTACAAAGCAGACTTCTGCCAAAACGTGGGAAACAAGTCCTTCAAAGAAGATGGGTCATTTGGAGGATCCCGGGATATGGCCTAGTGATTGGCCGGCTATTGGAGGTGAAAGGAGTACCTCTTAGACATGGGAAGGCCTTCCATGTTAACAAGAGGATGTTCAGAGCTAATCTCTCTCGGTGCTCGAAGCGTCGTACGCCAAGAGAGGCGACACCGGTGAGGGGAATCAGGGAATCACCACCCCGAAGACACAGATTGCCTCCTCTCCAACTAAGAAGAAAGCGCCCTGCACCGTTGCCAAGAAATCTCTTGCCCCTGCAGAAAAGAAAACCAAACATGCTCCTGCCCCTGCAGCAGAGTCACCCGCCCCCTGCGGCAGAGTCACTGCCCAGCGGCCGTGTCACCCGCCCTGCGGCGGCCGAGAAGGACTCACAAATTCCTTCTTTGATCGTCAAAAAGAGGAGATCTAACAAACCTGACGGCCGGCTCCTCGAAACAAACACAAGCACCTGCCCCGGCCAAGACTCGAGAGGACACCGTCTCCGAACTGTAAATCCCTCGGTACAAACCAAGAGATGAAGAAGACTTGTAAAGCAATCCGAGCGGAGAAACCAAATGAGTCGGCTACTCGGCCTAGCACAAATCCGGAGACTACCGGAGAAGTAGAGTCTCCGGATGTAATTGATGAAACAGCCAAGTCTGCCAAGGTGATCAAGAGAGGCAACTGAAGACACAACAGTAGCTCACACAAAACTCAAGAAGAACCAGCCCAAGCAGATAGTGATGTAATGATCCTATCTCCACCTTACCCGGACATCCGTAATCGTCTGCGTGAGTGGAGAAAATGGAAGTTGAGCAAGTCAAGGGAACAGTTCCAACGGCTGAATTCATAGAAGAAGAAGAGGAATCGCTAAATTTCCTTGGATTATCTCATGTGCTCCCACTCTAGATGAAGACAACCGCATGGATATTCTGCATCTACAAGGACAAGGAGAGAGAAAAGCAAGGTCAAGAAGAAGCCGGGGCACGAGAAAAGGCAAGTATTCCGCCTCTATCTCCCGCACCCGCGAACACTTCCATCCTCTCCTTGATGTCTTCTCTCGAAAGTGACGAGGAACTGAGAATGTCGCCGCCACGAAAGAATTGCGGACGCAAAGCAAGCATTGCGTGAATCAAGAATCCTTCACGAGCAAAGACTCGATGGAGGGACCAGGAGAGTCCTCGAACACACGGTGAAATCGATCCAATGGGAGTGGTTCAAAGAAATAGCCACCGATGTTGCCGCTACCACTTCCCAGACTAACTCGGAAGAAGGCAATAAGGAACTGGCGATGAAACTGGGCTAGTGGGGACCCCAATCGAGCCAACCCCTATTGAAGGTGTGCCACCACCGCCCCAACGGCTGAACCATCAACCGCAACAGCCGGGAGTTTGGAGATGAGTGACCCCACTCCAAGTCACTCAGTGGTGCTCCACTCGGTGGGAAACTCCTCCACTGCGGCAAGGTCGGAGGATGCTGCAGATGACTCCACAAAGAATGTAGGAGGCGAAGCAAAGAAAACTCAAACACAAGAAGAAACAAGTTGCCATCAACGAAGCTCGAGGCGATTGAGACTGTCTCACCGAGGTGCCAACAAACGAAGGCTAATGAATGACGCTGCGATGCGATCGAGGCACGAGGAAGGAATGTACCGGAGTTAACACTGGGCGATGAAAGCGCAATCCATGGGGTTGAGACTCCAATGGATGCCATCAGTAGAAGACCCTAAGACAAATGACACCGTCGAAAGGGAAGACCAAGGCCTCGCAGCAAGAGAGACTGGGAGGAAATGAAGGCCCACGGAGGTTGAGACTTCCCGGGGTAACACAAATGTGGTAGAGAACATCCCTCCCGCAACCATCGATCCATCGAGAAGGAGATCAGCGCACTTCATGATTCCCAGGACAACCCCGATGTCACCTTTCTCGGGATCGGAAGGCGAAGAGGAAGGCGAGTCAACTCCCATGACAAATCCAAAAGACTCACCATGCGGATGTTCCAGGCACGAGCAAGTCTCGATCCCAAGACTACTCGTCGGACCTTTAATTTTGATGATGAGCCACCAATGGAAATCTCATCATCGTCCGATGACGCTTCGATAAGGCCGAGGACCGATCTACTCAAAAGGAGAAATCACCGAGACCAACGGTTGTTAAGACAGATTGAGGCTCGGAAGCGAGTCATCGCACCACAAAACCCAAATTTGAACCGGAGACCACCGCTCCGCTCCTCAACAGCTTGGATCGATTCCCGAGAAGAACTTCACGTCCACCGCTTATCATCGAACAAATCCCGGATGGCGGTGATGAATCCTTTGTGGAATCTTTCCCTTTCTCACCGGAGATACGAACTCCACGAAGAGTCGAAAAATGAGCAAGCACGCTATCACGGACAGCTCCTGTTTTTCACTCGGGCACCATTGTTCCAAACTTGATTTATTTGTACAGCCATGGCCATCACCGCAATGAAGAATCACCAAGTGCGAGAAGTGTTCAAGGCACTCTTTCTTTGAAGTTGAAAAGATGGAGAGGCATCGAGCCTCCTTGGATATGCGCCGGACAACGAGATGCCAACCTTACAAATGACTTGAGAGGCATCACAATCGTGGGATAAGGGAATGGTGGCAACAAAGCAGAATCAATGCGTGTGGAACAATTGTGAGATACTTCGACAATTATTCAACAAGTCTGCTGGTGTGGAGAGTTGAAAATGTTGACGCCGAAACGAAGGCTGCGGAACACATTGAACATATGCATGAAGCTCACACCGCCGAGATCAAGGCGCGCGTGAGAAATGCAAATGATATACGACGTTTGGAAGAACACATGACAAGAAAATTCAGCCTTCTCATGGCTGAGATGAAGCTGATTTCAGAATCCAACGCTACTCGGTCAATTCAAAGATACAACGCAACGCGGACTTGAAGCAAAATTCAACCATCGTGAAGACTTCGACTTCATGCTTGCCAAAGATGTTCCCTGGGGTTCCTCTATCCTTTGATGATGCCAAAAAGGGGAAGAGGAATACCTTAAAGCAAAAAAATCTGTCGAGAAGAAAGGAGCGGTGACAAGGAACAATGAGAAGGAAAATCAGGTGAGGAAATTTTGAAATCAAGAAAGGAAAATCTGCTGAGGGGAAGGATCAAAGAATATGACCTTGATGATTGCACAAACCCCCAACAGGTCCTCACACAAATGACATTATAAACAAAGAAACTCCCCTGTGACTCTGCCACTCCAACACTCTGTTTGTATCTATGGCCGAGAAGAAAAAAGAAATTGAAGCGAGGGATGAAGGAGGTGGAAGGAAGAATGGATGCCGGGTGATGAACATTTTGAAAGAACACGGAGGCATTCCAGTGGACAGAGACACGTATGCCATTTCGATGTTGGGACAGAGCCAAGATCAGTTGACGAATTCAAAACGCCGAATCAAGGTTATTTTGCAAATTTGTCCTTGCTCAAGCTTGGGATCTGTCTTGGGAAAAGGGTCTCACACTATGTGAAGAAGGCAGACAGACAGCACAGACAACCGCGATCACTCTGCTGGTCACTCCGCTGGCACTCAATGAAAGAAGAAGGCCCAGTCAAGATACGCCTTGAGGTAGAGGAAGAAGCGGCAAGTGGAGGAAGAAGCTTGAGACTAGGCCTCTGCGCCAAGAATATTGAATACGTAGATCCGGGAAAGAAAGGAGGGATCTACTGGGTCAAGCTTGACCATGTGGCGAACTTGCAAGTGGCCAAAACCAACGCCGAGTATGCAAGAAGGATAGAAGAAGAAAACAAGAGACAAACTCGGCTATGGCGGGAGAGACAGGAAAGAATAAGGAGAGATGAAGCTGCCGGGAAGGCATATGAGAAGAAAAAGAAGGCACTGATGACGAGAAGAAGAGAAGAAGAGAAGAAGAAGATCTTGATCAAGATGAAAGAAGGAGACAACGAGGAGATGAAGTGTTCTTTGTCCAACCCTTCGTGTATTTTATATGTAAATACATACAATGTAAGTCTTCGTAATAATGCTATAAATTTTTTGAGACAATTACATACTCGATACACCTTGTAAACAACAGTTAAGTACAAGAATGATATGATCAATAAAAAGATTGATTATGCGCATACATTCTATGTCAATACACTATCTCAGTATGTATCTTTGTTATTTGCATCTTTGTATGATTTAAGTTTTGGCATCATCAAAAAGGGGGAAATTGTTAGGAATTTTATTGTTTAGATTTTGATGAATGCCATGTAAAACTTAGAATAGAAAGTTGGCTCCCCAATTCTTGCTTTGAAATGTATTGTAACAATTAGAGTGGCCAAGCCGAGTTAAGTCGGCCTACGCTCCAACTTGCAAGAAGACAACCAAGGCTTGAAGGAAAACTCTGTTTGTGAGACAAAATGAGTACAACAAAGAAGAGCGACAGAACTCGATCAAGAAGCGGTGAGATGCTGGTGAGATGCAAATGAGTGAAACATCGATCAAGTCAACTCAAGAGAAGCCAAGTCTCAAGATGAAGTGACAAAGAGTCATCCATGATTGGAAGTCGACTCTAAGTCACCTGGGGAAAGCGAGGAAATGCGATCAAGTCGAGATAATCGAAAAAGAACAACTGCGTTGCGAAAATCAAGAGATTTACTTAAACAAGTAATATCTCCATACTACCTTTCTTGAGTGCTCGAGTCCCGAGCGTGCAAAGAAATGAACCAATGGGAAGCACTACACCGTGTCGAACTCGAAAGGTGATAAAACATTTCATACGAGGAAATGGCAATTCCAAGAAGTGCAAACCAAGGATCGCAAAGTGATTTTCAAAAATGAGCCTATCTCTTCAACGGGCAAATTTTTGAAAGTTCACTATAAAAGGCTGAGGAGTTTGATTGAGAAAAAAAAGATCGTGGATGACACACACGTGAGATATACAAGCTTATCAAAATTGAAATATTCTCAATCCTCAAGCCTACATCTCGAAGAACATCAATCCAACACTTACCCGTGAAGGAAAGAGAACTTCAATCGTTGAAGAGGAAACTACGAAAACAAGGGGTCTACATTCCAAGAAGGATTGTAGAAAGGTTCAAGGTGAACCAAGTCTTAAGCGTTTGGAGGGCTTCGTGATCAAATCCAAAGTGCTTGAGCAAGTGAGTCAGTAGTAGCAAAGGCGCTACGCCCGAAGAAGAAGCCGAGTCGCACGAGAAGCTTGGTGAGTGATCAAGGCGTCTCCAGGATGAGTCCCAAAGGATCAAGTCGGCCGTTGTGATCAAGACTTGTATCCGGACTGTTACCACTTTGTAAACCGATCATTACTTAGTGGATTCCTCCGGAGTTGGAGAAGAGAGGAGTAGAAGAATTACCCCATCTTGAACCCTCTATAAAAACTTTATGTGTCATTTACTTTACAAAGATTTAAATATCTCGCACTTTTAATTGCTTATATCTGTGATAAATTTGCTATCCATCCGATAATCTATAAGTACTAAATCAAGCTGTAAAAACTTGCTTAAACAAACTTAAGGGTGTTAAGTATTCAATAAAACAAAACCACAAACCGAGTCAAATTATAGCCAACAATGAGTTACTCTACTAATGTACTCAAAAGTCTGTTGAGAGATTAACTCTCTTGAGTGACTAATTCGATTGTCCATCAAGGACACAAATGTGTAGAACTCAGAGATTTAAAAGGCCTAAATCGAAAATTTGGTAAGGTTTATTCAACCCCCCTTCTAAACCTTACACTTACACCCCTTGGGACCTACAAGTTCACACACTTAAAATTTTTGATATGGAACAAATTCATCTTGAAATCATAATTATTTTTTTATGTTCTATCCCACATTAGTCTTAGGAGATAAATCGACTCATATTGCTACATGGACAAATATTTCATGCCTAAAATCATTTGCTAGCCACAATCATTGTTATTGTTTTATTGTCGGTTCCATGAAATCTTTGAGCACCAAATCTTTGCACAACCATATTGAGACTTGATGACACCCGAGCCGAGCTGGAAAAAAGTTACTCTACGTGGTCATCCAGCACACATCCGAGTGGGGGCCCGCGGGTGACGTCAGCAACGGTGCCCGGTGACACATCATGAGTTGGGCTCGTCCACTACCGAGCCCAACCACAGCGTGGCTACCGAGCCCCGACCCCCGAGCCCAAATTTTGGCGGGAAACGCATGCGCGACAGATTCAGAAAAATAACTATTTTCCCATACTTAGTGCTCCATTAGCACCAAAGGCCGCCACGTGTCAGAGTGTGATCAATATGAGTCGCCAAGTGGCAAAAACTTGGCTGACATGCACGCTTAGGAGGAGACATGTGTCCTTTTCGAATTATTTTATTAATTAGTGCAAATATGACTATTGAAAACCCACTTACTAGAGGGGTATAAAAAGCCTCATTTAAGAGGAAAAAGACAAGAAAGAAAAATAGGAAAAAATCACCTGTAAACGTGTTGTTATAAGAAAGACCAACCCCGATAATCCGGCTCGACATTACGCAAAAAAGACAGAATTAGCCACAAATAAACGCGCATTATGCATACTTATATTTCCACGTGTTTAATCTCTTATATATTTAGCTTGTTGACCAAAACGCACGTCAACAAATTGGTGCTAGAAGGAGGGCCCGTATTGGTCCAGTCCGAATTCCAGGCTAAATTGAGTTAAGAGAAACCAGGTAAAATTCAACGTTTATCCTTTTGTACTAGACAAAATGAGTCAACAATCCAGAAATGCTCGTTTGACTGAAGAGCAACACCCCAACAACCAAACTGGTCAGACCACTAATGGCCAAATGTGCCCCTGACTGGAGCAGGGAGCACCACTTTATTTCCCTTCGCTCAGCTAATTGCTAACCCAACCTTTGTACATCAAATGAACCAACTCATTTCGCAAACACTCGCCACCACAAACTCCCAAGCACCTCCTCCACCCCTTATAAATACTCAACCACTTAACCCCCCACTAAATATAAACGTTAATCCCCAAGCCCCTGTGCTCCCTCATAATGAAGCCCAGGGGCTAGTTCTGGTAACGAACAGCGTGGCCGTCATGATAGAATGCGGCCACGAGAAGACGATGAGGGGCAAAGTCGTGTAGCAGAGTCACTACCGGAGCCGACACGACATCGCCGTGCCCACTCAGTATTCGCTGGGTGACTGGGGGTTGATCCTCTACACCCGGCTCGACCGATAAGCTCCCGACTCCGGTTTCCGGATGGGCGAGAGTAGGCTAGGGCCAACCAGACTCAAGGCCCTAGCTTGTGGCAAGAACGGGACATAGAAATTCAGCATCTGCGTCGCCGTCTGAATGAATTGGAGGGCGGCCCCAAAGGCGAACTATCTCGGAGGCCGCCCCAAGCAATGAACCAACCTGCTGTGATGTCGCCGTTCGCCCCTGGCCTGGCGACCCCACTACCGCCAAAGTTGAAAATCCCCTAGGTCGGTCTATACAATGGGGAGACCGACCCGACCACTCACATCCACAAGTACTTAGCGTGGATGGAATTGTACAGATGCCCTAGCGATGCCATCCTCTGCAGGGCTTTTCCATTGACGTTGGGTGACCGAGCCCACCGTTGGTTCAGGACCCTGCCGCAGGGGTCCATTCGGCCTTTACGACGCATTTCCTGACTTCCAAGGTCCGAGCCGCACCAAAGGACTCCCTTATGAATATCAAACAAGGGAAAGACGAGCCCCTGAAAAGCTATATCGCTCGGTTCAATAAGCAAGTTCGAGAGATGGAACCGGTGTCGGATGACGCCATTCTGATTGCAGCTATGGCTGGCCTCGCCCCCGAGATTTGGTTTAACTATTCCATCCATGAATCGGCGGCGACCTCGTACCAAGAATTCCTAATCCGCACGGAACGCCACATCTGCGCAGAAGAAGCCATGGCAAGTCACCGCCCCGAGCACAAGGCAGGGGGTGCGAAAAGGGATGGAAGGAAGGAACCAGTAACCGGGTCGGGGTCGGGATTCAGACCCTTCTCGGAAAACCCGACCACCGGATTCAAGGCTCGCCAGGAAGCACGAGCCGAAGTTGCCGTGCTGAGGAGTACCTTGACCCACACTCCATCGGCCATATGGAATGAAGTACATGGTTTGAATTTGCTGCCTCCGGCTTGGCCTTTGAAAATAGAGCCGACCAAATTAGATGCACGCCGATACTGCGCCTATCATAAATCGATAGGCCACGATACTGATGAGTGCCGAGATCTCATAAGAGAAATTAAGCGTATTGTCCGGCAAGGCGGTCTCAAAAGATACGTCCATGAACTACCGTCCCCGCTAGTACTGGCCCCAGGTGTCAACCCGGAGCGAGTAACAAATCCGGCTCTCCTACCACTGCCACCAGCTGAGAATCAGGGTAGGGAAATCCTCATGATGTCAAGTGTGAATTGAATCAACACTAACACGGCCGAAGATAGCCGCTCCAATAGGAAGAGAAAGATTGATGTTAGACAGGCCGCCCATGCCGAAAGACAAGTCCGGGTGGCGGGAATTAAGGAAGGCCAACCCATAGGCCATTTTGTGTTCTCGGACGTGGATGCTGACCAGGTGGTCCACTCTCATTCCGACCCCCTGGTCATTATTGCACCAATTTTGGGTATTCCATCCATAGAATTTTGATCGACTGGGGAGCTACTCATCGGTCATCTATGTCCGAGCTTTTCGAAGTTTGAACGTGGACGATAGCTATATTCGTCCATGTAACGACAATATTCTGGGGTTTGGAGGAGGAAGAATAATCCCGCTCGGGGAAGTTGACCTACCCATCCAGATGGGGCAGGGGTCGCATAAGCGGACCGTTATCACAACATTCAAAATAATCAACGCCGATTCGAAGTACAATGCCATTATTGGAAGGCCGTTGCTTTATCATATAAAAGCGGTTGTTTCAATTTACCATTTTTGCGTGAAATTCCCAACACCTGACGGCGAAGCCATACATAAAGGGAATCAGATGGAGTCACGAGAATGCTGTCTCAAGCTCCGACCGGTGGAGATCAATGTGATGGAACAGGGAGAAACTAGTGGGACATCGCAAGGCGACCCCCAGATAAAAGAGTAGCCCGAGCGGGAAGCAAGGGTTGATCAGGAGGATAATCCAGGTCGGCGACCTGGGAAGGAACCAATGGTGGAGGACCAAGTGGGGAAGATGGAGCCGGGATATGTACCGCAAAAGAAACAAGGTGATCGAAGAACGAGCTTTGAAGTTGAATTGCCCCTACAGAAAAAGGAGGGGCAGAGCAAGAAAAGAAAATGGGCGGAACCAGTGGAACAGGTCGATACGGTCGACGTCGGAAGACAGAGCGAGGGACGCCAATTGCGTATTGGCCATGACCTCCCAGAGCCATTTCGAACAGAACTGATTGAGTTTTTGGGAAATAATCTTGACGTCTTTGCGTGGACTCATGCTGACATGCCAGGGATCGACCCCAAGCATGCATGCCACCGCCTCAATATTGATCTAACATTCCGTCGATTATCCAAAAAAGCGCAAACTCGGCCCCGACAGTGAAGTTGCACTCGAGGCCGAAGTTAATAAATTGCTCGATAATCAATTTATTAGGGAAGCCCTCTATCCCCGATGGGTGGCCAATCCTATTCTAGTCAAGAAAAGCAATGGCCAATGGCGCCTATGCGTGGATTTCACCGACCTAAATAAGGCGTGTCCCAAGGACAGTTATCCATTGCCGAACATTGATTACATGGTAGACGCCACGGCAGGACACGAACTAATGAGCTTTATGGATGCGTACTCAGGTTACAACCAAATACGAATGCATCCGGATGATGAAGAAAACACGTCGTTCTTTTCTGCTCGTGGAATTTACTGCTATAAGATGATGCTCTTCGGGTTGAAAAACGCTGGTGCGACCTACCAGAGGTTAGTAAATAAAATGTTTGAAGAAATGATAGGTCATACTATGGAAGTATATGTAGATGACATGTTGGTGAAATCATTGTATATATCTGATCGTCTCAATGATCTTAATAAAATGTTTGCTGTTTTGAGAGAGTACAAGATGATGTTAAACCCGAGAAAATGTACATTTGGGGTCGGCTCGGGTAAATTCTTGGGATATATGGTCAGCCAAAGGGGGATCGAAGCTAACCCAGGACAAAATAAAAGCCATTATTGATCTTGAACCCCCGAATTATGTCAAAAGGGTACAAAGCCTGACGGGCCGACTGGCCGCCCTTAACCGATTTATTTCACGGTCGACAAACAAGTGTAAACCTTTCTTTGAGATCATAAAAAAGAACAAATTTTTTGAATGGACCGAGCAAGCACGGCTGCCTTTGAATCGCTCAAACAACACCTCTCCTCAATTCCTATACTACAAAAGCCCACCCAAGGGGAGGACTTATATTTATACCTGGTGATATCCGAATACGCCGTCAGTTCGGTGTTAATTAGGCTAGATGACTCTACTCAACATCCAGTTTATTACATCAGTCAAGCATTACATGACGCCGAACTCCGCTATCCGCCAATGGAAAAGCTGGCCTATTCCTTAATCATTGCGGCGCGGAAACTCCGTCCATATTTTCTGGAACACAAGATTATAGTCTTGACCAACTACTAGCTGAAGCAAGTGTTACACCGACCCGACACCTCTGGTCGGATGATAAAGTGGACCGTTGAGCTCGATCGGTTTGATATTCTATATGAGCCACGCACAACAATAAAATGACAGGCTTTAGCCGACTTTGTGGCCAAATTTACACCTTCCATACAATTAGAAGTTATGGAAGACCAAGAGTGGAAGATGTTCGTCGACGGCTCTTCCATCGCAGGACGAGCAGGGGGCGGGATCGTGATAATCGATCCAAGTCAAAAATGCTACTGCTCGGCCGTGTGATTTGATTCCGCGACGAACAACGGCGAAGTCGAGGCACTTCGGCGGGTTTAGACATGACGGCTTCCATGGGCCTAAACGATCGGCGGTGAACAGGTGATTCTCACCGGTCGTTCATCAAATCAACGGCGAGTACGAAGCGAAAGAGCAGAAAATCGCACAATATCTGGACTTGGTCAAGAAGAAATTGTTACATTTCAAAGCAGAAGTGTTACATGTGCCCCAAGCCGAGAACATGCAAGCAGATGCTTTAGCTCGGCTCGGTTCCAGCCCAGGGACGGATGCTATCGCAGATGTAATCACACTCACTCAATTCTACGCCCCATCACTTAACGCAAAGAAGATATATGTTATCTCAAGCCACCGAAAGCGGACTGGATGACTCATATCATTCAGTACTCGGAAAAAGGAATTCAGCCTGAAAACAAGGCCGAGGCCAGAACATTACGAACCCAGGCGGCTCGGTTCACACTAGTAGATGGTGTCCTGTACAAACGAGGGTATTCCGTCCCACTCCTGCGGTGCCTATCCGAAACAGACGCGGACTACGCACTCCGGGAGGTTCACGAGGGGATATGTGGAAACCACGTCGGGGGCCAGACACTAGCTTCCAAATTAATACGGCAAGGGTACTACTGGCCATCCCTAAAAAAGGACGGAACCGACCTTGTCAAGAGATGCGAAAGGTGCCAAAGGTTTGCACCACAGGTCAGGTACCATCCTGAGCAGCTTACCTCCATATTTAGTCCTTGGCCGTTTGCCAAGTGGGAAATGGACCTTATCGGACCACTCCCCACTGGCAAAGGGTGCGTAAAGTATACCATTGTGGCAGTGGATTATTTCACAAAATGGGCCAAAGCGAAGCCTCTGGCAAAAATAGACGAAGAAAAGATCGTGAGTTTTGTATGGAAGTCCATTATCTGCAGATTTGGAATACCGCATTCGATCGTTACGGATAATGGAAAACAATTCGATAACCGGAGGTTTCGAAATTTTTTCTGAAGGTTTCCACATCAAAAACCACTTCTCGACACCATACCATCCTCAGTCAAATGGACAGGTCGAGGCAGTTAATAAAATACTCAAGTATACATTGAAGGCGAGATTGGAGGAATCTAAGGGTAATTGTCCTGAGGAGCTGCCCGGTGTATTGTGGTCATATAGAACGACACATCGAGCGGCCACGGGAGAGACACCTTTCTCTTTAGCTTACGGAATTGAGGCGGTCATTCCTGTTGAAATTGGAGCCCATACATTCAGGATTGCAAATTTTTCTGAAGACGACAATGAGGCCGCGCTCCTAGCAGAGCTGGATATGCTCAAAGAAAAAAGATGTAGTGCCGAGATGAAAAATGCCGTGTATAAACAGAGAAGTGAGAGGTACTACAATTCGAAAGTAAAGTAAAGGAGATTCCGGGTCGGTGACCTCGTGTTGAAAAGGGCAACGGGTGCCGAGCCCAGCCCATTAAAGCTGACCTAGGATGGCCCATTTCGGGTCAGTAACGTCTTATCTGGTGGGGCATATGAACTAGAATATTTGAGTGGAGAAAAATTTACACATCCATGGAATGTAGCATACCTGAAAAGGTACTATCAATAAAGATCTCGGTTCACGATCCATATAAGATACCAGGAAATTATCCTTTCATCTGATATTCTGTGAGCTCTCTAAAGGGGGACGAAATTTTCACCCGCCTCGGCTATGCACCGAGCGCCGCAAAAATCGCCTCAGTCAAAGAAGCTGAACGCGGACAAGTCGTCTCGGATATGTCCCTTGCGCGCTAATAAAGGGGGACTCGCCCAAAAGGTGGACCTACCCCTAAAAACAAAGACTCGATGTACACATCGAGCACAAAACAAAGACTTGGTCACGCACCAAGCACAAAACAAAGACTTGGTCACGCACCAAGCATAAAGCAAAGACTTGGTCTACGCACCAAGCACAAAACAAAGACTCGGTTTACCCGCCGAGCGCAAAGCAAAGACTTGGCACCAAGCACAACATAAAGACTCGGTTTATACACCGAGCATAACATAAAGACTCGGTTTATACACCGAGCATAACATAAATACTCGGTTTATACACCGAGCATAACATAAAGACTCGGTTTATACACCGAGCACAAAATAAAGACTCGGTTCACAAACCAAGCACAAGAATCAATTAAAACGGTTAAAGTCCCTTATACATGAGCGATGGGAACCGAGCCCCATACTTGGGAGAATAAAAAGAAAAAAGAGGATAGACAACCATATTACAAAAGGAAAAAGAGCCAAGCAAATACAAAAAAAACTTAAAGTGCATACACAGATGACAGAAAGAAGAGTTCATTCCAACAACAAAAGTATTTACAAAGGGGGCCGGGGCCCATTACATTCCAAGGCCCGAAGCCAAGTAACCTATCTACAGATACATACGAAAGCCTACAAAAGAAAAAAGAAACAGAAAAGCACTAAGATCGAGCAGGGGGCGGAATCTCAACAGCCCCGCTGGAAGCAACCTCTTCCGTGTCCGGAGGAGGCGAACCGTGGACACCAGTGGCCTCAGCAAAATTCGGGCGGAGAGTATCAAGATCAGCCTCCAAGAGAGCCAAGTCCTCCTCAAGCTGTGCAATAGTCCTCCCGGCCTTAATAGCTTCGAGGACTTCCTTGAGGCTGGTCGCATGGCCGCAGGTTAACATGAATGCATACTCCTCGGAGTCCTTATAAGCTTCGACGGCCTCTATACGAGCCTCCTCAACCTACCTGCGGGTAGCCTCTTTGGCTTTCCTACGCGCATCGGCCAACCGCCTCTCCATTTCTTCAGCCTGGGCAACAGCTGCACATTCCAGCTCGGCAACCCTCGCCCGAAATACCTCTTTGGCCTTACGGGCTTGATCCCGCTCGGCCTCGGCCTTCTCAGCAGCCTCCTTCTCCAGGCTGGCCCTAGCCACGGCTTCCTCTGCCTGGGTCTTCAAAGATTCTTGTACCCCTTGGCAGAGTGCATGAGCCTCCTGCAGATCTTGGTGGCGTCTTTCCAACTCTTCCATACACCCGATCATATGCCACAAGATCCCTGTAATGCGCCCAGATAGCCCCATTACATATTGGGCCTTCTCCCTCCAGTCGATCTCTGAACAGAACCGCTCAATGCCGGTGGTCCACGCCCTCGCGGCCACATCCCCTCGTCAGTATGTCCTACCTCGGCAAATTTCTCATCCTTCATCATCAGGGTGTGGAGCACCTTACAAACTCCACGAACCATTGGGGATGGGCCCCCGCCATCCCCTCGCAGGCCTCATTCCTCATGTGGCTTGGAGGGATAAAATGGCCCTCTCGGTCAAGATCGTCGGAAAAGGTCCACGAGACTTCACCCACAGAAGTTTGCGGGGGAGGCACCGGCGATTTCCGACCAGCCCTTTCGGTCTGCCCGGGCTCTTCAATCACGATTCCCTCTTTTCTCCATTGGAGAGGGGGCTCTTCCGCCTCAGGCACCCCATCGACAGGCCGTTTACCAGCCGGATATCTGCTCTCCGAGCCGCCTCCGCATCCACGGGCTGGTCCGCAGCTCGCCCGAGTCCGACGTGCGGCCGTGTTCCTCATGTTCTGCGAAGGTGCGCGCGCAAATCCAAGCCACGCCCTACAAAAAACAACCACCGTCAAAAGATGAAAATAAAAAGAAGAACATTTCGAAAGAAAAGGAAAATGCAAAGAAGTATGATGTTTACCTCGGCCTGCAGCCGCGCCCGGCGGCTCCAGAGTTCGCATCTGTCCGGCAGGCACAAATGATCCACCTACGGAGTTTGCTATGTTGAGGCTCTCTCCTAGCCTCCTCTTCCCTCTCTGTCGCCTCACCCTGAGCCGCCCCCTCGGCCTCGGGATCGGCGGGCAGAGCAGACCTCAGGCCGGCCGCGGCCAGGTTAACCTCGGTGGCCAGCCTCTCTATCCGCCTATCCCTGGCACCTCGGGCCTGAATATTCTCCAACCTGCTCACAAAGACGGCCGACAGCGGCCCTTTAAACGCCCGGTTTCCTATAAAAAAAGAGAGAAAAAGATAAAAAAAAGAGCAAAGTTAGTCATACAAAAAGAAAAAAACGATAACAAAAAACAGGTAAAGGAGAAGGGATAGACTTACTGTAACCAAAGACAAAATTTGAAGGAGGATAAAGGACAGTCTCCCTTGCTCCGTCCTCCACGCGAGCCTGCTACTCGCCGCTAACCTAGAGCCACTTATCCTTCCATTCCTTTAGAGATGAAGGAAGGCCTTCAACTAGACTGTCCGGGTACCCAAGTCGGGTCTGCACTTGAGTCAGGGGAATGCTCCACTTGCAAAACCACCGCGTGAGGAAAACCGGTAGTGGAAATCACAGCCCATATAAGAGGCTGGCGATATGTATGGCCACACACCCCTCTGGTAGGTGCTGGGGAACTTCCGTACCATCCGGTACCCAAAAATTTATACCGCTCGGAATCCGTTACTTCCGCTGAAGCTCTCCTATCTCCGGGACCATCAATATGCTGGGGATGTCATTTATATCGCATGGCGTCCACCTAGGCTCTACACGAAGACGAGGGCCTCCTCCCCGCCTGCCGTCACCATCACGATGGCCCATCGGCCCATGAGGCCTCTCGGGCCTCGAATCTCCGGAGGGTTCATCCACCCGCTCCGCATTATCACGTTCAGGCTCAGATGGGTCCATATTTTCCTCTTCCTCTGGCTGAGGGTGTTGGGTTTCAGTGTTCGGGAATCCTTCACTGAATCCTCTTGCGCCAATCCGGGCTGGTATACTACACCTTCTCGAAAAATGGTCACCGGCACCAGGTTAAATATGGTGTGCGTCTGCTCCAACGGTGTTCCAACTAGAGGGGAATGATTTGAAGACGAGATTTGAACAACACTTGGGCTGTCAGGCGGAGTTTGCTGTGCTGGGGAAAAAGAAACAGATGGTTCAGAGGGGGGATCCTCAATTTCAACCTCTATGCTATAGCTACGACTTCTACTATCCTCGAAGGAAGACATTTTATAGGAAAATGGAGAATATTTCAAGAAAAATACCTAGTTTCGAAGTCTCTGAACTTTGAAAGCCGACCCGAAATTTCTGCTCGGTCTCAATCAATTTAGCTCGAAGAGTAATGGATGCGAAAGTGGATAATGAAGGAAAAAGGGGGTATTTATAGATGAAGTTCCCTCGAGAAATGAAACACCTGCTCGAAAAGACGCGTCTTTTCAACCTCAAAAGCCGTCAAAAATGTCAGAAACGTCACGTCCCCACGCCGCCGACAGGACTGACGCACCTTTTCGATTCCTGCGCAAGATTGGTCCAACCATAAGAGGCCACATGTCCATCATTATGGCATCACAATTAATGCGCTGCTACAGGCATTAACCACTACACGACAGATGTCAGGAATGAAATGACTTTTGAGCATTCCTCTTTCCCATTAAATGTCCATCATTAGCATTAAAGTTTAACTCCGACTTCAGACATTCTTCTCAAGGAATTAAATTTGGGGGCCTTTGATGACACCCGAGCCGAGCTGGAAAAAAGTTACTCCACGTGGTCATCCAGTACACATCCGAGTGGGGGCCCACGGGTGATGTTAGCAATGGTGCCCGGTGACACGTCATGAGTTGGGCTCGTCCACTACCGAAGCTCAACCACAACGCGCTCACGAGCCCCGACCCCCGAGACCAAATTTTGGCGGGAAACGCATGCGCGGCATTTAAAAAATAACCATTCGCCGATACTTAGTGTTGCATTAGCACCAAAGGCCGCCACGTGTCAGAGTGTGATCAATATGAGTCGCCAAATGGCAAAAAATTGGCTGACATGCACGCGTAGGAGGAGACATGTGTCCTTTTCGAATTATTTTATTAATTAGTGCAAAGATGACTATTGAAAACCCACTTACTAGAGGGGTATAAAAAGCCTCATTTAAGAGGAAAAAGACAAGAAAGAAAAATAGGAAAAAAGCACCTGTAAACGTGTTGTTGTAAGAAAGATCGACCCCAATAATCCGGCTCGACATTATGCAAAAAAGGCAGAATTAGCCACAAATAAACGCGCATTACGCATACTTATATTTCCACGTGTTTAATCTCTTATATATTTTACTTGTTGACCAAAACGCACGTCAACAAGACTAATTATACTTATGACAACACATTTCATGGATTCAGAGCACTACTATCAAAAGATGAACTAGAAGCCCTCAAGAAATTACTGTGATTTGTCTCTGCCTATAATGACAAAAATATCACATTTTACACCACTTACACGTTTGAAAACTTAATCATTCAATCGTTTGTAGTTAGCTTTTGGCTACGAAAATGGTGTGATCATTAAATAATGATGGGACATGACACACACACCTCGTCCCATCGTTGCAAGAAATTACGTTGGAGATGCTTCACTTTTTGGCTCGCCGCTTATGCATGGCCGAGGAGTTGCACTCGCGCTCGGAGTCCATGAGTAAGGCCACCCCGAGAAGATGGAATATACGCCTAACATTCTTACTTTGGTATGTACTGACCATCACCGATGGATTTTGATATAATTTATATCTCAATGAGGATTGATGGTGTTGCATTGTATGAAGACCCGCTTGCCATAACATCTTTTGGTCCTATGGAGAAATGTGTTCATATTTCATCTTTTGATGGAAACGAAGGTCGTATCAAGAGATTACATAATAGAATTTCATGGGTCTAATTAACGGTTGTTGTAGGATCCATTCACCATCTTTTAACTAGTAGATTGATTTTGGAAAAAGGATTAAATATCACCGTTGGACAATATTCCATGCACTCCGCTCTTTTGAGAGATTTGATTTCAATCACTTTATTCTTCATTTGTTTTTTTTTCCAAAACAATAGTTATATTCATTCAAATGAACAACTCAAACACGATTGTTTACAATACAAACTTCGTAGCTAAAGGGTCGAGGACCGATGGCTACATATTGAGCAAGCCGGGAATTGGTCAACCCAATTCAAATCAAAGCATCACTATCCACGACTAATCGAGCTAATCTATTACAAATAGAATAACTCTTAACATCGAGGACCTCGACACACAAAACTCGAATAAATACCATAATAGAAAGATGTCTTCGGCTATTTTCTTGGAGCCTAACTCGAAAGGAGATTTTGAGTTCAGCTTTAGGACCATATCCTCATCATCAATTTGTATGGAAATATTCTGAATATTTTGTCTGTATGCAACACACAACACCTGACGAATGCCAAGCAGAGTAGCTTCAACTGGATCACTAATGGAATCCCCATGCCCGCACCAGCACACCCTCTACATCCCGGATCCATCCACCAAAAATAGCACTTCCATCCACCATCATCCCGGGTCCTATTGAGATTGATTTGGATATCACAGGATCAACAACATCACCCACAGAATCCCTTCCTCCAGCTTGAAAATTCATCTTCTCAGCAGCAAGTTCAAACTATTTCCACTTTGCCACAACTCTTTCTAAAATATCAATTTCTGCCCATTTAATTTGTTGAAACACCCAAAGATTTCAGGTTTTCCAAAGCCACCATAAAATGAAAACGGACAAAGAAATTCTAGCCTGCGAAATTTTGCTCCTATCCAGCTCACAGATATGATTCCACCACCAATCCACAGAAAAATCCGAACTGTCAAGGCCAAACCATTGCACAGGTGCCATTTTCCAAACAATTTTGGCCCGATCACAGAAAAATAGCAAATGTTCAATCGTTTCTTCTGTACCACCATATCATTTACACAGAACATCAATATCAATTCTCCGTCTTTTCAACAAAGTAGCAGTTGGGATAAAATTTTGAACACACCTCCACAAAAAATGTTTTAACTTACCTTTTACCTTCAACTTCCAAATCCTTTTCCAGCCATTAGCAGCAATAGCCCCTCTATCACTCGATTCAGGGACACAAATCATGAGTCTTTTGGCCTGGACAAGTTGCTAGTATGCAGAAGCAACTGAGAACATACCATTTTTTGTCCAATTCCAAACGAGTTTATCCCTGCAAGGCTCATTAGGAATCTGGATTTGCAAAATACATTCAGCATCATTACAACAAAACAACTGGACAATTAACTCCCTATTCCATTCTTTCCCTCCCTCACACATCAGCTCCCTCACTCTCAAACCCCCCTGAAAATCAGTCCCAGCAGGCTTAGGTTTAAAAGGTGGGGGCTTAGGAAGCCAAGGAGACTCAAAACTCTAACAGACCGCCCATCCCCAATCTGGTATCTAATGCCCAACTCCAATGCTCTAATGGATTCAACTTACCCTTTCCACAACCAAGAATCACCATTTCTAATCGTACAAGCAAGAAGACCCCCTTGAGGAAAGTATCTAGCTTTAAGGATTTTACTCATCAATAGATTTGGTTTTGTGGCAAGTCTCCACAACTGCTTAGCAATAAAGGCTTCATTAAATAAAGAGAAGTCTTGAAATCCCAACCCTCCTAGATTCTTAAGCAAAATCAATTTATCCCAAGATTTCCAAACAATTTTTTTCTTCCTCTGGGCAGTCATCCCCCACCAAAATTTTGATGCAATTTTACAAATCTCATTACAGGTAGCCAAAGGGATTTTAAAACATGACATAACAATGTTTGGCAAGGCATTGATAACAGCTTTAAGAAGGACCTCCCTACCAGCTTGAGAAAGAAAGATGTTATTCCAAGCAAGCACTCTTTTAGACACACACTCAATCACATAATGAAAAACATCTCTCTTGGATTTACCAATCACAAAAGGAAGGCCCAAGTATTTTGGAGAGTGCTGTTCAGAAATGACATCCAAAATTCTGCAAATATCATTTTTAAGAGGAGCAGGGGAGTTCTTGCTAAAAAGGACTGAAGATTTATCAAGACTCACAAGCTGACCGAGCCCTACAATATCTATCCAAGATGGATTTAATAGTAAGGTCCTGAGCAGTAGAAGCCTCACAAAAAAGAATCGAGTCATCAGCGAAGAAGAGATGAGTCATGGGAGGGCATCCTTGACATAATTTCAGACCATGAAACTGGGATTTAAATTGAGCTTGATGAATCAGATTTGAGAGTGTTTCAGACAGAATAATAAAGAGATAAGGAGAAATTGGATCCCCCTGTCTGATGCCTCTAGAGGGGGTAACAAAACCAGCCACTTTCCCACTCGAAATTAAAGGAAAACGAAGGAGAACTAATGCACACAAAGATCCAATTAACAAATCGCTATCAAACCCCATCTTAAGAAGAATAGAAACCATAAAACTCCACTCAACCCTATCATAAGCTTTGGACATATCCAATTTAATGGCCATACAAAATTTTTTACTCCTTCTAAGCCCATTAATATAATGAATGCATTCATGTGTAATAACGATGTTATCCACAATTTGACGATTCGGAATAAAAGCTGATTGATTCTCACTAATACAAAACTGAAGTACAGGTTTAATTCTATCAACAATTATTTTGGAAATAACTTTGTAAATAACATTACACAAACTAATCGGCCTATAGTGGGCAATAGAAGTAGGGTTACTGATCTTAGGGATGAGAGTAATAACAGTGTGATTTACACTTTTGAGCATTTTGGAGGATCTGAAAAAAAATTTAACAGCACATCAAATAGACTCAGAAATAGGAGGCCAAGCAAATTGAAAAAAGAGAGGAGTCATACCATCCCATCCCGGAGCCTTGTTAGGATTGAGCTTGAATAGTGCTTTTTTGATTTCAATATCTTCCACGTGGCTTGTGAGAATCCTATTCATAGCCCCTGTGATTGAGAGAGGGATCCCTTCCAAAATGGTTCGGTCAAGAGCAGGATGAGAGAAGGAGAACAAATTTGAGTAATAATCAGAAACCTCAGCTTCAATCTCATCTTGCGTAGAACAGACTGAACCATCGGTCCTAATAAGTCTCTCAATACAATTCTTCTTCCTCCTATTAATGGTACAAGCATGGAAAAATTTGGAGTTTCTATCCCCCTCTTTAAGCCAATGAACCCTAGCTTTCTGACACCAATAAGCCTCTTCATCCTTGTACGCCTTAGCCAAAACATTTTTTAGATCTCCTTAGTTCTTCCAATCCCTCGAACCACCCTCCTTTTTAATTTCAGACAACCTACTCTTACAACCATCAATAACTTTAGTAGAATTAGTTTTATGCCCCTTACTCCAATTTATAAGGGCCCATCTACAAGTTCTAATTTTCTTTTGAAGCTGGAACATAGGGGTTCCCACCACAGGAATATTCCAACTTTCTTTAATAGCATCTTGCACACCAACCCAACCAATCCATCTCTTATCAAAAGTAAACCTCTTATAACCTTTCAAAGTGGTAGGAGCACAAACAAGATGAAGCAACAAATGATCAGAAGATAGCATCTCCACATGATTAACCTGCGTTGTAGGGAACTTGAGGAGCCAATCCGACGACCCAAAAATCCTATCCAACCTCTCTTCAACAAAACCCTCTCCATCCCTATTATTTGCCCATGTAAATGGATATCCTTTAAACGGAATAACATCCATATCCATAGTGCAAATAAAATTATTAAAATCTTGGAAGCTAGCCCACGATCTCCTCCTACCCCCCTTTTTTCCCCTGCCTCGGAAATCTCATTGAAATCGCCCCCCAAAAACCAAAAACTACCCCATTTATGCTTAGCATTAATAAGAAACTCCCATTGATTCATCCTACACCTCTTATCTGTACTCGCATAAAGTAAAATCGCCCAAACTTTATCAGAATTTCCTTCCACTTCAATCTCAAGTTCAACACAAAAATCCGAAAACATGCACTGAAGGACCTTTATCTTTTCAGACCAGAACACACAAAGACCACCACTTTTACCAATCGGGTCAAGGCATTGCCATCTATCCCCCAATCTCAATTTTCGACAAACAGTAACAATGAATTTTTTTTTCTTTTTTGTTTCACAAAGGAAAGTAACATCCGGAAGGTGGAGTTTCAAAGCCTCCATCAACTGGGATATCGTAGAGGGTCCTTCCAAACCTCTACAATTTCACACACATACATTCATTGATGGGGTTGTGGGATTTTAGTAAAACGTACATATGTTGCACGTGATTTATCTAATTGTTTACTAAATAGTTTTATTAAAATTTCTAGTACATATTAAGAATATTTTTATACATTTTCTTATCATTATAGTTTTCTAGTAAATCTTTTATTCTTTAACAACTCATATTTATCTTCAAAAAAATTATAATCATTTCACTAAACAACCCAATGGTGAAAAATAAACCCTAACAAATTAAGTCATTCTCATGAAGAAACTAGCCATATATGAATGCATTTGTTTCTAATTTTCAATTTTTCATTTCTTACACAATCATTCAACCTTTTTCCTGTATAAACCACTCAATTTGCTTTTAATCTCTGATAAATGTATCAACGAGAGCAAAAAATAAGATAGGTATGGATCGAAAAAGTTTCCATACTTGCTTTACCATATTACTACGTCATTTTCTAAGTTCTTTTTCAAAAAGATGATGCCTCAAATGAAGGAAAAAGAATATTTTCTTGAATTTTGTGTTCTGAATTAATAATTTATGTAATTATTATTCTTAACCGACTTGAGGCCTAATGTAAAGATTAAATTTAAGTATCAAACAATTTAAGCACTCACTAGACTTAAGTGAATAATAATTCGAGTTTTTTCTAACCTTGAGAAGCATTAGGAAGCTTAGTATTTAACTTACAAATCAATCAAAAGTTGGTCAGCGGTTAGAACCACTGGGTCGTGAGTTCAAGGCAGTGCGGGGTGAGACTTAAGATCGGGAGGAGTCCAGGTCTAACTTTTTCTTGTGGGGTGGGTCCTGGGTTTAGCCAAACCCTGCTCAAACTCACCCCATGACATTCCTAGGCAAACGTGGTTTGGTTAAGGTAATTGTTTAAATTACTATTCATTAAAATCAAAGAGATGTATATCCAAGACTAGTTTACATATATGTCCATTAAGAACTAAAACAAACTGATGTTGTTATATTTGTGTTGGAATCATAGGGCCGAGGGAACATTTTTTTGAATCTCGAGAAGTCTCCCATTTTCCCCCTTATTCGCGGGGAATCGACAAAATTAGGTTCCAAAAGACAAGCTGAAAAATCTCCAAGGTGCTCTAAATAACTATTCTAATGTTTTGCTCTATCTAAGTAACATAGTATCCAACTCATAAAATATCAATGTTATTGGTTTTGGAATCACAGTCCTTGCTCATTAGATGGTGAAAAAGTAAAGAGGGTGAATCGTTTTTGTGAAAACGAAGATTAGCCCAAGCAAGTAATTTACAAGTTTGAGACAATAATGAAGTTGGGGTCATTAGGATGATAGTAATTGATAGTAATGTTGGGTAACTACAACCAATATATGGGATTCATCCGATATTTGCTATCACCAAGATGATGGAGCCGCAATAATATCTTATATCAAATCAAAAAAATAATTATTAGTTAAATCATGTGATTTTGCATTCCACCAACCCCAAGTAACCCATCCTCTCCACCCAATATAATACAATTATTTATTCTTTTTATTGGAATATGTAACGAGTTGCTAATTGCATTAATTGAATTTCTAAAGCAACCGATGGCGACAACTTTACCAATCGTGGTGATACCGCATTATAAAGCATCTCTAATAGTAGCCCATTTTTCTTCATGAGGTCCTATACCTAGCATTCAAAGTCTTCTAAAGGTATAATATTTTTATTTTATATTATGTAGTACAAAAAGTACTTCAAATGTTGATGCATAGACAAAGAAAAACTAAATATCTTACTTTCCAAATCGGATATAGCAAAGACCATGAATAATGATTCTCGAAGTGTAGTCTACAATTATTAGTGACCGACTCTTTACGGAAGAGAACCATCTCCTTTTGCCTTACTTTCGTGCACTTCCATGGCCCGCCACCATGTTTTTGGGCTTCTTTGCAAAGAGTCAAGTCTCAAAGATCCGACTTGGAGCCCTTTCATTATCGGATCAACCATTATGACCACATGCATTGTATTAATTTAAATAAATACATTGGAATGGAAATACACGACATATTAATGAATATTTATTTCATCCGATTTGCAAAGCAATTCACACAAATAATTTGGACTCCCCGATCACGACAATTATGAGTCGAGAGACACCCCTTCAAAAATGGAGCGGGGAAACAATTGCATCAGTCCCATTCAACTCGGGCACGTTTATGAGACTGAAATATTTGACCACATCCTATTCATTTGCGACATTGTCTATGAGGCATCCAAGATAAAATTGATCGCACCAGATGTACAAATAATCTTTCCTATCCTCCTAGCAAGAGTTTAGTCCCATTCTCTAATATGAATTACCTTTCAATAGTCATTCCAACTTGACTATAAATAAAATCGAAATAGTTACTGAATAGTGACTAATATTGGGAAGACTCAGCTACGATGTCATCATTGAGGCCCCCATTTGTGGGAACATTTTAGTAATCCTAGACAAACTTCATTTCACCAAGGATGTCCACAAACTACAATTTCAAGTGGCATTTAAAGTGTATGCAAAACCTCAAGGAGACATATTTGGCTTGCTTGGTCGAATGAGAAACATAAAGATTGGAGCCCATTTGTTGTGGTCGGCAGATCGGATGATAGTCGCTCAGGCTGTAACATATCCTTTTCATTTATTTTTCTATTTTTAATGTCAAATGCTAATATGATGGCTACTCTATCTTACTTGAGAATGTCAAAAAAAAACTTTAGTTTTGAATATAAATGATTCATCTGCTATTGATTTAAGGTTTGCAATTATTCCACCAATTACTGGGTACCTAACAATCTGAGTGTGGGGAATTTATGTTAAGATTGAAGAAATAAGTTCATTTAACCAAAAATCTTAATAAAATTAAGTGTATTGTAGGTGCGTTTTACTAAAATTATATGAATCATGTGCAACATATGTGCTTTTTTCTAAATTTATATAAATTACGTGTAATACAATTGTAGGTAAACAGTGGTACTATTTTAATTGTTAGGTTGTTGATTAGAAATTGATGTGAGAAAAATGTGAAATTTGTTCACAAAAATATAAATAGGAATATAGAATGTTCGTGAACCCATTTTCACACTTTGCTCACATTAATTTCTGATTAGCAGCCTAAAAATTAAAGCACCATTGTTTACCTTCAACTGTATATAATCCTAATTGTTTGGTATGATACACTCACTATAAGAAAGTGATTTTTTCCGGAAATTGTAAAATTTAAGAGGAATAACTATTGCGTTTTATTTATCTTCAATTATTCTTTTAACTTTATCTTTCTTGGGTACATATATCCATGCATTATTTGATCGCTTGGTGGCAATAAAATAACTAATATTATATTATGTATGTATTTACTATTTATTGGAATAAACAAACTTTTATCTTGAGAAGTCATATAAATGCAAACACATGTTAAACACGAAAGTAATAGACCAAAACTAATGTAGAAAATACGGATCATTCTTTACTAAATATACCTTTTGCAACTTTTACTTAAATATTGTGAAGGTAGAATCGTGCTAAAACACATTCCACTACAAAAAAAAACTTCTAGTTGCCGATAAAATTTACAGTTACATGAACACCAAAATATTGTAGATATTTACTGATGCTTCAGATTTTTGTTGATAAATATTTACCTATACTGGTTTTAACATTTACCTACTTGAACTTTCTCAGTAAATAAATTGATTTTTTTCTTGTGGTATTCATTGAATTAATTTCTAACTTAGAATTATATATCATCCACACACCACAAAGTGAAGCCTTTCTAGATTATCATTGCTTCAACTCGGAATCTACAATATATGGTGTTTTTAATTAATATTAATCCTTGAAATGGAAAAGATCATTTTTCTACTTTTGCAACTTTTACTACTTAAATATTGCATTTTAAATATCAATCTTTGATTTGACTCTTGTTGCCATGGATGCGTCAATACATAGATTGAGCCTCTAGTATAACATTTAACTTATTTATTTGGGTAATTTATGATGTTGGGCACAATGGATGTGTGTCGTGATCCGATATATTTGATTGATCCAAAATATCCAACATATCACACCAATAAGACGATGAACAAAAGTAAACAACACATGAAGAAAATAAAATGGCACATATGGTTCGGCTAAACCCACCTACGTCCATGAGAGTTTCCGTTCTTTATTAATAAAGAATTTTCCTGCATAAGAAAATACACCCCTGAGTTTTATGGACCAAATCCAATAATAAAAGGTTGTTGTACAACCACTTTACTAGTTATCAAAGAACACTCTTCCCAACTCCTTTATATTACCCAGGAGAAAAATACCCCAAGTGCTTCCCGGCACCTATTTCAGTTTAACTCACACAAATGATCTCCCTAGGTGTGTACCCTCATTTTTTCTCTCATACCCGGTTGGATGGCCAAGCAATTTACCTGCTTGCCATGGTTTCCCTCGGTTGGTGTTGTCCAAGCTACTTTGCTTGTTCTTCACCACACTTTGCAATTGAAGAAAAGAGTCGTATTTATAGGCCAACGTTTAAATATTGTTGGCCTCATCAAATAAGTTGGTGAGCCTAATCACCCAACTACCAACTCATCAACTAATACCCACAAATTCAAGGCACTCATATTCAACAAATCTTCACCTTGACTTGAATTTTATAATAGTTTCGCTCCACCTTCAAAACACGTTTTGCTCGTAAACCAAATCATCCAACACCATTGGCGTTTGATCATTCCACTGTACATGCCGAATCAGTACGGTTCTAATTTTACCTGATTCGATCGGCCAAGGCACATATGTAGTCTAGTCAACACCACTAGTTGACTACTGAGAGGGACGCCTTCAATTCATCCTCTTACCCAGTAGGATTTCTCTCACACTCGGATGTTCCTTGGAAGCCTTTCGTTGCGCTCCACTTCCAATATTCCTATAAGGTTACACAAATTCTAATACTTCTCTCCCACCATTAGGACCCTTCCAACACATGTGACTTTCAGGACCCCATCTCCAGCTGAATACTCGCAGCTATTGGAATCTACTTGGCTCAAGGAAATTAGATTCCTCTACATCTTTAGGTTATAGGCCACACCATCCAAAGTACGGTCCACTTCATCACCCATTTTGATTTTCACCACTCCAAAAATCCCAAGATTTTTCAAATAGAATCATTGACTGAGGACAAAGTTCCTACCTTTTGTAGTTGAAGTCAATCAAAATAATCCCACCTAGAGTTTACATGCATTACACATCTCAAATCTAAAATTCATCAATCTTGAGAAAAAGTATCTATCCTTGTGGAGACTGTGAGATATCTCCATCTTCTGCAGCTATCTCCGCATCACTTCTGCCAACATCATCGGCATTATCCTTCTTTCTCCGAGAACAATTTATTTAACGTTACCCTCTCTCGTGACAACAACATACAATACATTTTCCCTAGTCTATTTAGTCGACTGTTGGTTTGAGATCCACCACCGATTTTCTCCTCGCTTTTGATTCATTCCCCGAGCAACCAAAGTAGATCCGTGTCTCTCCTTCGGGTTTGCATTTTTTTATGGGATAACAACGATGCTTTTATATATGCTCCTAGTCCAGTGTGTCTGTCTTGTACAACAACGTTGTCTCCAGATTATCTATTGAATTTGGGATAGAGGTAAGAAGTAAAAGGGATTTATCTTCTTCCTCAACCCTATCATAAACTTTCCGCAGTTGATCCAGATTTGCCCACTGTGGGTCTTCCATATTTGTCAATTTCCCCTCTTTTCCCGTCAACGCCATTGTTAGACCATGTTGAACTAGGAGATCAATCACCCTTCTTTGCCAAAAGTGAAATTCCATTTTCCATCAAATTATTGCATCTTAAATGGATTCTATATGGCCCAAGTTTCCGGGTGGCTTTGATACCACTTGTTGGGCGACTAAGTTGACTTGTTATAAAACTCTATTTTAAGGATAAGAATCAAAAATTGGTTAATTTAAATACCCTTTGGGACCTACAGAGGTGATGAAGTTCCAAGAAGAAATTTTTCAAGATCATGAGCACACATTTTGGGCAAAACATTGTGCGGCAAAAACGTTAGTTATTGCGATCGAGTCGAATGGTCAGAGTAGTGAACATCAAAAGAGAGAATGAGAAGACACCATTAGACATAATTAAGAGCTCAAAATAATCATTCTGGCTCTAGAAATCATGTTATTAACCAGTAAAAGATGAAAATCTTCATTGTAAACTGAGATTGAAAACTTGATTTACAGATAGAGTTGTACACGATTATATACTGGAATTATAAATCTGAAGACTAGCTAAAAACGTAACTAAATGAGTTAACTACTAAACATGTTAACATTCATAATAGCTGCAATAACTAACGGGCTGGCTTGGCATACTATAATACACATCAATAAGGTAAGTCATCGAAATAAATTCTCCTAACTTCCAAATTTATTCCTTTTCACGAAAAATTAACTCCAAATTATTAAAGTGCAAAAAATACAATATATAGTAAATGCAAAGAATCACAGATAAATGAGATAGATAACATTAGCACAAACAAAAGCAATTTATTTCTTTTAACAATCTGAGTAGCATTTTTAGGCTTTATAATATCTATAAGAATATTCAGACAATTTACATGAATGGATTAGTGAACCTTAAAAAAAGAGGAACTAGTGGATTGCGATGATATCGGAAAATTTTGATACATACATGCTAGCATATCCGAGTCCAAAGTGAAGCAATTTAGTTAATATTTTCTTTTTCATACAACCAAAATGGCTCAAACAATCCTTTATCCCACTTGCTAAAGCTTTCCATGCACTCTCAAAAGCAATTTTACTACTGAATTGTTAACATCATGCACCATGAATGCAATTTTTCCTTCAAGTTATTCAACTGACATTTTCTAAGTTCTTTTTTCAAAAAGATGATGCCTCAAACGAAGGTAAACAATGGTGTTTTTGATGACGCCTTGAGCCGAGCCGGAAGAAATTAATCCACGCCATCACCAAAAGACACATCCGAGTGGAGGCCTACAGGTGACGCTGTCGATAGCGGTCTTGCGCGTGACACGTCATGAATTAGGCTCGCCCGCCACGAGCCCAACCACAACATGATCAAGAGCCCCGACCCCCGAGCCCAAATTTCGGCGGAACGCATGCGCGATGTTCATAAAAATAACCATTTGCCCATGCTTGCCCATGCTTAGTGCTTTATTGGTATCGAAACGCCACATGTCGAAAAGTTATAGAGAGGAGTCACCAAGTGGCAAGATTTGGCCAATGACATGCACGATTAGAAAGGGACATGTGTCCTTTTCAATTATTTTACTTGATTAGTGACTCGATTAGTGCAAAGATGATCATGAAAACCCACTTACTCGAGGGGTATAAAAATCCTCATTTTAAGGAGAAAAAGAGAGAAAAAGAGAGAAAAAAGAGGACCTGTAAACGCGAGTTTGTAAGAAAGACCGACCCCAATAATTCGGCTCGGCATTACGCAAAAAAGGCAGAATTAGCCATAAATAAACGCGTATTACGCATACTTATATTTCCACGTGTTAAATTTCTTATATATTTTGTTTGTTGACCAAAACGCACGCCAACAAATTGGCGCTAGAAGGAGGGCCCGTATTGGTCCAACGAGTTCCACCAAAAGCAAGTTAAGTGAAAACCAGGTAAATTTCAACGTTTATACTTTTCGTAATAGACAAAATGAGTCAACAGTCGAGAAATGCTCGTTTGACTGAAGAGCAACACTTGAACAACCAAACCGCCGGACACCACTAATGGTCAACATATGCCCTGCATGTACGGGGAGCACCACTTTATTTCCTTTCGCTTAGCTAATTGCTAACCCAGACTTTTGTACAAAGAAATGAATCAACTCATATCACAAACTCTTGCTACCACAAACTCTCAAGCACCTCCTCCACTCCTTGTAAATACTAACCCACTCAATCCACAACTAAATGTTAATATCAATCCTCGAGTCCCCGGCTTCCTCATAATGAAGCCCAAGAAGCGCTTTAGGTAATGAACAGGTCGTGTCCGTGTGATAGAAGCGGCCGCGAGAAGACGAGAGGGCAAAGTCGTGTAAGCGAGTCATCACGAGCCAACACGACATCGCCATGCCCACTTCGGTGTTCGGCGGCGATCGAGTTGATCCTTTTGCCCACTGATCGATAAGTTCCCGACTGATTTCCGAATGAGCGGGAGCCGCTTAGTGGTCAATCGGATCAAGGCCCTAGCCTATGGCGAACGGATGTAGAAATACACGCCTTCGCCGTCGTTTGAATGAATTGGAAGGCGGTCAAAAGGCGAATCAGCCTCGGAGGCCGCCCCAAGCAATGAACCAACCAAATTTTATGTCGCCATTTTCCCTGAATCCTAGCGACCCCGTTACCGCCAAAGTTGAAAATCCCCGTGTCGGTCTCTACAATGGGAAACCGACCCGACCACTCACGTCCACAAGTACTTAGCATGGATGGAACAAGATGATCCCCTAGTGATGCCATCCTCTGCAGGCCTTCCCATTGACTGCAGGCGACCGAGCCCACTGTTGGTTTAGACCCTACCACATGGGTCCATTCGGGCATGGAGGATCTCGGCCTCCGCCTTTACGACGCATTTCTTAACTTCCAAAGTCCGAGCCGCACCTAAGGATTCCTCACAACATCAAACAAGGGAAGGACGAGCCCCGAAAAGTTATATCTCTCGCTTCAATAAGCAAGTTCGAGAGATGGAACCGATGTCGGATGATGCCATTTTAATTGCGGCCACATGGTGGCCTTGCCCCCCGAAACTTGGTTTAACTACTCTATCCATGAATTGGGGTGACCTCGTTCCAAGAATTTACGATCCGCGAACGCCATATTTTTGTCTTGGAAGAAGCCGCATGGCAAGTAACCGTCCCGAGTGTAAGTCCAAGTGGCTACAATAATTTAGAGGGGGTGAATAGATTATGCCGATTTTTTGCAAATCACCCTCTTTTTCAAACAACGAGTAGATAACAAGAATGTAAATGCGGAAAATAAACAACACTCGTTGATTTAAAGAGGTTCAACCCACCTAGGCCTAATCCTCTACCACCCCAAAGATCTCCTGGGGATGGATTTTAAAAAGAAAAAGATTTTATTAATTTACAAAAATTAATACAACACCTTGAGGATTACCACAACCCTCTTTCACCACCTTGAGGATTACCACAACCCTCTTACAACACCTTTGAAGATTACCACAACCTTCAAACACCTATCACCTAGATCACCCAGTGTATTCTTACCACAAGAATACTCACAAGGATGTCTTGTGTTGAATGATGACCAAAATCAAGATTACAACTCAATAATGATTGATACAATATGAGTACAAGTGTAATCAAGAATTGAAAGCCTAGACCTTAAATAAGTGCAAGTGAAAGTGCTTAGCTAATACAACAAGATATATGAAAGTGTTTGCTCAATTGCTCTTTTCTTGTATATTGTGTGTTGTTTCTTGTTGCTTGAATGAAGCCTCTATTTATAGGAGAGGACTTGGCTTTCATTTCCGGACATTGGCTCCTACTTGGGGAGTGATTTGCTGCAAAAGAAACCTTTTAAAATGATCAATATAGTCATTAGAAAATCAATCCCACAAAATAGGGAAAAGTTGTCCAAAACGCAACGAATAGTTTGGTGATAAACATGGGGTTCGACCGTCGCTCACAGAGATAAGATTGAAATTGAATTCTGTGAATTTTTACACGGGGGACCGGTCGAAGGGCCGGTGCGACTGGCCGCCTTTAGTCGGACTGCCGTTGCCGACGATTTTACGAAACAGAGAAGTCTGGAACAAAAATCCAACTCCTCAGTGCAGTCGCGCCGCGGCCGACGGTCAACCGCACCGTCGCCCACCAGTCGGCCGGTCGCCCCGCCTTTTTTCTTACGTCCCATTTTCTCGTTTCTCGGCTCAACTCAGTGCGGTTGCCTATAGGGAATGATCGGCCGAGGTCGAGAAACAAATGTGTTGTCCAATGTTTTAGTGAAAATAAACTTCAAGAAATACTCCAAAAATAGTAAAAACATTTTAAGTTGATCGGAAGTATTTAGACAACATTTAGGGACATAGTTTTGGTTTAAAAACTTATTTGAACAAAATCGAACATAATCATCAAAATCATGATAAAAACATTTATCTAACAAACTCCCCTTTTGATGATTACAAACCAAAACAATTTTCTTGAGGACTATTTGAAAGCGAATAAAATATCCGGTTTTTACGAGTAAACTATCCGTTAGAAGTATTTCATACAAAGCTCCCCTATTTATGAGCATATCAATAAACGACTATTATAAGTAAGAAGCACAAGCTATAACAAGCTTATATAGAATGTATCATGAGCTAAGGAGCTCCCCTGTCACAAAACTTATAATCAATTTCATTTGAATCCAAAAATCAAGTCGTGGACTAGATATTAGAGTCCACAATACTTATTGCGAGCTTTTATTAGCTTTTCTTGAGCTAACGAGCCAATATCCTGTTTCTCCCCATTGGAATCATCAAAAGAATGTTAGAATGGTGAAAACACCATACAATAATATCAAAGTGTCGCGAAAGGGACGGTTTATTAACCGTTGAGTAATTAAGGTATAATAATCCAAGGAAAATGGGAGATGTAGGTCCCAAGGGGTGTAAGTGTAAGGTTTAGAAGGGGTTGAATAAACCTTACCAAATTTTCGATTTAGTCCTTTTAAATATTCGAGTTGATACTACACGCTTGTTGTGTCCTTGATGGACCGATCAATTTAGTCACTCAAGAGAGTTAATCTCCCAACAAACTCAATCGAGCCGTTGATGAAGTAACTCACCTGTTGGCTCTAAATTGACTCATTTGTGGTTTTGTTTTCATTGGAAGACTTAACACCCTTAAGTTTGATTAAGCAAGAGTTTAGTGTTTGGTTTAGTACTTATAAATTATCAAGTGGATAGCAAATTTATCGCCAGATATAAGCGATTAAAAATGCAAGAATTAAAGTGTTGTAAAGTAAATGACACAATGGAATTTTTATAGAGGTTCGAAGATGGGGTAATTCTTCTACTCCTCTCTTCTCCAACTCCTGGAGGAATCCACTAAGTAATGATCGGTTTACAAAGTGGTAACAAATCCGGATACAAGTCTTGATCACAACAAGCTTTGATCCTTAGGGACTCGATGCGAGACGCCTTGATCACTCACCGGCTTCTCGTGCGACTCGGCTTCTTCACAGGGCAAGCTGCCTTGTTACTACGACTCACTTGCTCAAGCTCCTTGGATTTGATCACGAAAGCCCTCCAAAAGCTTAAGACTTGGTTCAACCTTGAACCTTTCTACAATCCTTCCGGAATGTAGACTCCACTTTTTCAGATTTTCCTCTTCAACCGATTGAAGTTATCTTTCCTTCACAGTGAGTGTTGGATTGATGTTCTTCGTAGTGTAGGCTTGAGGATTGAGAATGTTTTTGATTTTCTCGATAATTGTTTGAACGTTTCTGGTTCAGGTTTTTCTCTTGTGTGTCATCCATCCTTCTCAAACAAACTCCTCACCTTTTATAGTGAACTTTCAAAAATTTGCCCGTTGAAGAGATAGGCTTATTTTTTAAAGTCACTTCGATCGTTGGCTTGTCTTGTTGCAGTCCTTGGATTTGCCAATTCCTCGTATGAATTGTTCTTTCACCTTTTCAGAATTCTCGACACGGTGTAGTGCTTCCCATTGTTCATTCCTTTTGCACGCTTCTAGGGTCGAGCACTCCGAGAAAGGTGGTATGGAGATATTACTAGTTTAAGTAAATCTCTTGAATTACGTAACGGTTCTTTTGCAGATTATCTCGACTTGACCGCATTTCCTTGCTTTCCCAGGTGACTTAGAGTCGACTTCCAATCATCGGATGACTCTCTGTCACTTCAACTTGAGACTTGGCTTTTCTTGAGTTGACTTGACCGATCCTCCACTCACCGCATCTCGGTTGCTTCTCCAAAGAGAGTTCCTGTCTACTCTTCTTTGCCATACTCATTTGTCTCGCGGCGAGTCTTCCTTCAAGTCTTGATTGTCTTCTTGCATGTTAGGCGTAGGCCGATTTAACTCGGCTTGGCGACTCTATTGTTACAATGCATTTTACAACAAGAAATTGGGGTGCCAACTTTCTATTCTAAGTTTTACATGGCATTCATCAAAATCTAAACAATAAAATTCCTAACAGGAGAAATGTAATATGAAGAGTTCATACACTTGTTTTGTTTGTCAAAACATGATCTCAATAAGTATAGAAAACTTTTGAAAGCAAGAGAATCATGTATAAGTTGAAATTTTCATTGCGACATATCATCGAACACCTTGTGTGCGTTAAAAATAAAAGAGGTTGTATATAACCTTTGTAAATGGTTCAAGCCAAAAATTTCAACATCAATTCAAGTCAATCATCATACATAACAACACAACAACCAAGCTCATCATGATCATACAAAAATTTCATCAAAAATTTTAAGAAACTTGAAAACTCAAGGGTTCCACCCAATTGAGTAAAAGAAGCGAAATTCTTACCATTTGATCGGAAAGAGTGAGCCATAATGATGATGATCATGCTACATAATGTCCATGTTGTGTAAAATATGCATGAAATCCATTTTTGAATGAAATTTGAGTGAATTTGGCAAAGGGACGAAAAATGGCCAAAAATTTTTAAAATGAAGAATGCCGAAGACAGAACGTTTAAAAGCCAAAATATAGCTTAGGGCGCGACGGTCGAGGTTGAGGGCGACCGGTTGCCCTCAACTCCTTCAACCATTTGTCTTGTCGATTTTTCCAAAATCCGAATTTTCAACCAAAAATCCGATTTTTCGCCCCTAAGTTTTAAAACGTGCAAAATGCAAACGTAAGCTTCATTCAATATGCATTATGCCTAACCGAGCTCGTATTGAAGAAAAAGTCTCGGAAGATAGCGGTTTTGTGAAAATATCCGCTAATTGATCTTGAGATGGTACAAAGGATATCTCAATTTTACGTTTTAAAACACAATCCCTTAGAAAATGATGTCGAATCTCAATATGTTTAGTACGGTTATGATGAACCGGGTTTTGAGCAATATTTATAGCGGATATATTATCACAAAAGATAGGTACATTTTCAAAAGAGCATTTGTAATCCACTAAGGTTTGTTTCATCCAAAGAAGTTGAGTACAACAAAATGCGGCGGAAATATATTAAACCCGGCCGTTGAAAGAGAAACACGCTTTTTCTTTGAAAACCAAGAAACTAGGCAATCCCTAAAAATTGACATGATCCTAAGTACTTTTCCGATCATCAATATTTCCCGCATAGTCCGAATCACTATAACCTTTAAGAGAAAAATTTTCATTCTTTGAATAAAATAAACCATATTGAATGGTGCCTTCCAAATATCGAAAAATCCTTTTAACGGCACTCATGTGAGATTCTTTGGGATTGCTTTAAAAACGAGCACATAGGCATATGGCATGAAGAATGTCCGGTCTACTAGCGGTTAAATAAAGTAAACTACCAATCATACCTCGATACTTTGATTCATCCACGGATTTGCCTTTCTCATCTTTGTCAATTTTGACATTTGTTGCCATAGGAGTAGAGACGGTTCTTCCTTCTTCAATGCCGAACTTTTTCAAAAGTTCTTTTGTATACTTTGATTGCGAAATATAAATACCTTCTTGACATTGCTTAATTTGAAGTCCAAGAAAGAAGTTAAGCTCCCCATCATACTCATCTCGAATTCTCCTTGCATTAACTTAGAAAATTTCTTGCACAAAGAATCATTAGTAGCACCAAAGATAATATCATCAACATATATTTGCACAAGTAAACAATCTTGCCCTTTTTCAAAAACAAATAAAGTTGTATCAACTTTATCTCTTATAAAACCATTTTGTAAAAGAAAAGAACTAAGTCTATCATACCATGCACGGGGCTTGTTTTAAACCATACAAGGCCTTTTTAACTTTATAAACATCATTAGGCCTAGAAAAATTTTCAAACCCGAGGTTGTTTTACATAGACTTCTTCTTGAATAATACCATTTAAGAAGGCGGATTTAACATCCATTTGGTAAAGTTTGAAATTTTTAAAACAAGAATAGGCAAGCAAAATACGAATAGCTTCTAAACGTGCTACGGTGCAAAAGTTTCATCATAGTCAATACCTTCTTCTTGACAATACCCTTGAGCTACTAACCTTGCCTTATTTCGAACAATGTTGCCTTGATCATCAAGTTTGTTCCGGAAAACCCATTTTGTGCCAATAATGGTTTGAGAAGGAGGACAAGGTACCAATTCCCATACATCATTTCTTTCAAATTGATTCAACTCCTCTTGCATCTCTAGAAACCAATCCTCATCCTCAATAGCTTCTTTAGCATTTTTAGGCTCTTTTTGAGAAATAAGAGCTTTCTCGGCAAATTTTCTCCGAGTCATCACTTTGTCAAGGGGATCACCAATAATAAGATCTTTTGGGTGATCTCCTTAAATTTCAATGCAACGGAAGATCCGAGATATCACCTCTATCTTCTTGAGGACCATTTGAAGTAGACGGTTGATCATTTGATGTAGACGGTTGATCATCAATTTGAACAATTTGTTCAATAAAATCCTCCTCATCAATTTCATCATTAGGAATTCTTTCAACTCACGAAGCTTCATTGCATTTAACATGGATGGATTCTTCAACAACTCCACTAGTCTTATTGTAAACCCGATATGCTTTGCTTTTGGTTGAATATCCCATAAATATCCCTTCATCGGCCTTAGGATCAAGTTTGTCCAATTGATCCTTGGTATTCAAAATAAAGCATTTACTACCAAATATCTTGAAATAACTAATATTTGGAGTTCTACCTTTCCAAAGCTCATATGGAGTTTTATTCATTTTAGACGAATATAAACTCGATTAATGACATAGCAAGCGGTACTTACGACTTCGGCCCAAAAATACTTTGGAAGTGAAAATTCATTGAGCATGGACCGACTCATTTCTTGTAATGTCCGATTTTTCCATTCGGCTACTCCATTTTGTTGAGGTGTCCTTGGAGCCGAAATTATGAGCATATCCTTTGGTTTCACAAAATACTCTAAATTCACCGTCAAATTCTCCACCTCGATCGCTTGAATAGACTTGATAGTATCTTCTTTTTCATTCTCAATAAGTCTACACAACTTAACAAACTCATTAACGGCATCGTTTTATTGGTAAGAAAAAGAGCCCAAGTATATCTCGAAAAATCATCGACTATAACAAAAGTGTAATGTTTTCCAATTAGACTAGCCGTACCAATGTCCCCGTACAAAATCAAGGTGAAGCATTTGTAGAGGTTTGGTTGTGGAAATTTCATTTTTGGGCTTAAAACTACTTTTAACTAATTTGTTCTTTTGACAAGTGTCACATAAGCCAAGATTTTCAAAATTCAATTTGGGTAGTCCTTTCACATGTTGGTTTTTGTAAATATTTTTCAAATTCTTGTATCCAACATGTCCAAGTCGCCTATGCCATAAACTAGTCAAATCATTATTGGCGACTAAACAAGAAACATTTTGACTAACCAAATCACTTGTACAAATTTTGTAAAGATTGCCTTTTCTATTTGCTTCACAAATAATTTCACCATTTTTAAGTATAAGGCATTTTTCTTTATTAAAGGAAACATCATATTTTGAATCACAAAGTTGGCTAACACTTATCAAATTAAACTTAAGCCCTTCAACTAATAGAACATTACTAAGAGAGAAGAAGAGTTACCAATTTCTCCATTTCCAAGAATCTTTCCTTTCCCATTGCGAACATGACCATACCCTCTTCTTGGAGTTTGATGTTGGTAAAAAGTTCTCTCCTCCCGGTCATATGGCGTGAACATCCGCTGTCCACGAGCCATTTTGAATCTTCCATTGTGGTTATAGCCCTTATTACCTACAAAAGAATTTCTTTTAGGTACCCTATAATTTTGGGGTCCATGGGGTTAGTCTTGAGACCTTTGGGTCTCCAAACATGTCTTGAGCTATTTCTCAATTTGCAATTATTAGCATAATGTCCAACTTTGCCACAATAAAAACAAGTAGGAGTATTATAATTATTAGCACGTACAAAAGTCGGACCTTGGTTAGTTTTCTTAAAAACACTTTGAAATGGCTTATAACCAAGTCCCGATTTGGAATGCTCACCTATTTGTGCATCTAAAATTTTTGTAACTTTATCCGTACTTATGTTGAAACGATGCATATCATTTTTCAAACATTCAATATCTTTTGTGAGCAATTCCTTTTCGGTTTCAAGAGAATGAATTCTAGTAAGAGTAGGAGCATGAGCTTTGTCTAGAGATTCATAAGAGGTAAATAATTTTTCTTTTTCAACTTTAATCTCCTTATGCTCCTTTTTCAAGTTTTTGTATTTAACGATTAAATTTTGAAACTCAATTTGCAATTCATCAAAATCACATTGCAAGTCATCAACTATGGAGGAAGTAGAAGAGTTTGAGTGTACCTCATTGTTTTCATCGTCTATAGCCATGAGACCGTGTTCGGTTTCTCCTTCATCATCGGTTGTTTCGAGTAGTTCATCCCATGTTTTGACTTCCGCATTTAGAGCCTTCTTTTTTGTGAAAGGCTTCCTTTTCTTTTGCTCCTCTTCATCGAAGCTTGCAATCGGCAATGAAGTGCCTGGTTTTCCGCATTTAAAGCAAGCATTATCTCTTGGTTTTCTTGCTTTATTTTTATTTACAAATTTTGCAAATTTTCGAACAAGTGCGGCCGTCTCTCCTCATCATCATCATCATTATCATAGTATGCATTATTAGAAGAAGAAGCAAGACCTTTAGAAATAACTTGCATACCCGATTGATTTGTGGATGGTTTGGAATTTTTCCTCTCCTCGAGATAGACTTCATAGATGAGTAGATTTCCAATAAGTTCATCAAACTTGAGTGTCTCAAGATTTTGTGCCTCCGTGATTGCCGTTACTTTTTCGGACCATGATCCTGAAGTGCATTTAATACCTTGGTCACCTTGTCTTCTTCGGAGATGACCTTGCCGAGGGCCACAAGAGGATTGAAAATATTGTCAAGCCTTTCCACCATCTTGGAGATGCTTTCGCCATCATACATGTTAAAGTTTTCGAAGTCTTTAACAAGCATGGTCTTTCTTGCTTGCTTGACTTTCTTAGTCCCTTCATAGATTGTCTCCAATTTTTCCCAAACCTCATGTGCCGACCTTATGCCTCTTATGCGATTGTACTCGGTGGCGGTAAGAGAACAATGCAAAATATTTAAGGCCTTATTGTTTAGAGAGAAAGTTTTTTTGTCATTTTCATCAAACTCCTTGAAAGGTTTAGGAGCCAAAGTGCCATCCTTGATTTCTTTGTTGGTTGATCAACTCCTTCAATGACCACATTCCAAATGTTGAACCCGCACCCTTGTAGGAAGCACTCCATACGGTCTTTCCAAAATGCGTAGTTGTTGGCGTCGAATAGTGGTGGCTTATTGGTGGAGGCGCCGGTGGTGAGATGAGCATCATTTGTAGCCATGGATCTTTCCTATTTACTCGGAGCAGCTAAAGAAAGTTTGGCTTTGATACCACTTGTAAGTCCAAGTGGCTACAATAATCTAGAGGGGGTGAATAGATTATGCCGATTTTTGCAAATCACCCTTTTTTGAAACAACGAGTAGATAACAAGAATGTAAATGCGGAAAATAAACAACACTTGTTGATTTAAAGAGGTTCAACCCACCTAGGCCTAATCCTCTACCACCCCAAGATATCTCAGGGATGGATTTTAAAAAAAAAAAAAGATTTTATTAATTTACCAAAAATTAATACAACACCTTGAGGGTTACCACAACCCTCTTTCACCACCTTGAGGATTACCACAACCCTCTTACAACACCTTTGAAGATTACCACAACCTTCAAACACCTATCACCTAGATCACCCAGTGTATTCTTACCACAAGAATACTCACAAGGATGTCTTGTGTTGAATGATGACCAAAATCAAGATTACAACTCAATAATGATTGATACAATATGAGTACAAGTGTAATCAAGAATTGAAAGCCTAGACCTCAAAAAAGTGCAAGTGAAAGTGCTTGAAGGCTAATACAACAAGATATATGAAAGTGTTTGCTCAATTGCTTTCTTTGCTTATATATTGTGTGTTGTTTCTTTTGCTTGAATGAAGCCTCTATTTATAGGAGAGGACTTGGCTTTCATTTCCGGACATTGGCTCCTCCTTGGGGAGTGATTTGCTGCAAAAGAAACCTTTTAAAATGATCAATATAGTCACATTAGAAATCAATCCCACAAAATAGGAAAAGTTGTTTGAAAACGCAACTGATAGTTCTTTGATAAACATGGGGTTCGACCGTCAGCACAGAGATAAGATTGAAATTGAATTCTGCAAATTTTTACACAAGGGGACCGGTCGAAGGGAGTGCGGCCGTCGCCCTTAGTCATGACTCGGTTGCCGCCCGCGATTTTTCTTAAAAGAGAAGTCGGAACAAAAATCCAACTCCTAGTACTGTCGACCGCACTTGATGCCGCCCACCTGGCCGATCGACCGGTCGCCCGCTTTTTTTTCTTACGTCCCATTTTCTTTCTCGGCTCAACTCGGTGCGGGTTGCCTATAGGGCGACCGTCGAGCCTGAAACAAATGTGTTGTCCAATGTTTTAGTGAAAATAAACTTCAAGAAATACTCCAAAAATAGTAAAAACATTTTAAGTTGATCGGAAGTATTTAGACAACATTTAGGGACATAGTTTTGATTTAAAAACTTATTTGAACAAAATCGAACATAATCATCAAAATCATGATAAAAACATTTATCTAACACCGAGTACCGGCCGGGCGTGAGAAAGGACGGACGGAAGGAATCGGCAATTGGGCGGGGTCGGGATTTAGACCATTCTCGGAAAACCCGACCACCGGATTTAGGGCTCGCCGAGGAGCGCGAGCCAAGTTGCCGCATTGAGAAGTACTTTGACCCACACTCCATCGCCCATATGGAATGAAGTACGGGGTATGAATTTGTTACCTCCGGCTCGGCCTTTGAAGGTCGAGCCGAAAAATTAGATTCACGTCGATATTGTGCCTATCATAAATCAATAGGTCACGATACCGATGAGTGCCTAGATCTAATCGGAGAAATTATGCGTAATGTTCGCAAAGCGGTCTCAAAAGATACGTTCATGAACTACCGCCCCACCGGATCGACTCGAGTGTTAACCCGGAGCGCATAACCAATCCGGCTCTCCTGCCACCACCGCCGAGAACCAGGGTAGGGAGATCCTCATGATGTCGAGTGTGAATCGAATCAACATTAACACACCAAGATAGCCAGTCCAACGAAAAGAAAGGCCGATGTCGGACATGCCGCCCACGCCGAAAGCGCAAGTTCGGTGGCGGAAATCGAGAAGGCCAACCCACTGGCCGTTTTGTGTTCTCGGATGTGGATGCCGACCAGGTGGTCCACCCTCATTCGACCCCCTGGTCATTCTTGCACCGATTTTGGGTATTCGGTTCATAGGTAGCTACTCATCGGTCATTTACGTGCGAGCCTTTCGAAGATTGAGCGTGGACGATAGCTATATTCGTCCATGCAACGACAAAGATTCTCGGGTTTGGAGGAGGAAAAATAGTCCCGCTCGGAGAAGTTGACTTGCCCATCCAAATGGGACAAGGGTTGCATAAATGGACCGTCATGACAACATTTAAAATAATCAACGCCGATTCGGAGTACAATGCTATCATTGGGAGGCCATTGCTTTATCATATAAACCGGCCGTTTCAATATATCATTTTTGTATGAAATTCCCAACATCGATGGCGAGGCCATACATAAGGGGAATCAAAGGAGTCACGAGAATGCTTTCTCAAACTCCGACCAGGTGGAGATTAACGTGATGGAACGAGGAGAAACCAAAGTGGGACCACGCAAGGCGATCCCCACCAAAAGAGGAGCCGAGGCGGGAAGTAGTGATTGTTAAGGAAGATAATTCGGTCGTCGACACGGGAAGGAACCGATGATGGAAGACCAAGGAAGGAGGAGAGGGCCGAGAGATGTACCCGAACGAAAGCGAGCGGCATCCAAGAACGAGTCGGCCATCAAGATGAGTTGCCCTGCGGAGATAAAAGAAGGGCGGATCAAGAAAAGAAAACGGGCGGAACCAGGTGGAACAGTTGATACAATCAATGTCGAAGGCCAGCGGGCGCCAATTACGTATTGGTCATGACCTCCCGAACCATATCGAATCGAGCTGATTGAGTTTTTGGGAAATAATCTTGACATCTTCGCATGGACTCATGCAGACATGCCCGAATTGACCGTAAGCATGCATGCCACGCCTTAATATTGATCTAACGTTCCGATTATCGAGAAAAGCGCAAACTCGGCCCGACAGACAAGCAAAGACTGAGGCCGAGGTTAACAAGTTCTAGATAATCAATTTATCCGGAAGCCCTCTATCCCGATGGGTTGCCAATCTGTTTTGGTAAAGAAAAGCAATGGCGATGGCGCACAGCGTGGATTTCACCGACTGAATAAGGCATGCCCTAAGGACGCTTATCCATTACCAAACATTGACTATATGGTAGATGCCACGGCGGGACACGAGCCGATGAGCTTCATGGATGCATACTTGGCTACAACTAAATACGAATGCACCCGGATGACGAAGAAAATACATCATTCTTCTCTCTCGCTTTCGTGGAATTCTATCATTCACAGGATGATGCCCTTTGGGTTGAAGAACGCTGGTGCGACCTACCAAAGGTTAGTAAATAAGATGTTTGAGAAAATGATAGGTCGTACTATGGAAGTCTATGTAGATGACATGTTGGTGAAATCACTGTATATATCTGATCATCTAAACGATCTTAATAAAATGTTTGTTGTTTTGAGAGAGTACAAGATGATGTTAAACCTGAGAAAGTGTACGTTTGGGGTCGGCTCGGGTAAAGTTTTGGGGTATATGGTTAGCCAAAGGGGAATCGAAGCTAACCCAGACAAAATAAATGCCATCATCGATCTAGAACCCCCGAACTCTCTAAAAAGGGTACAAATCCTAACAGGCCGATTGGCCGCCCTTAACCGATTTGTTTCGCGATCCACAGACAAGTGTAAACCTTTCTTCGAAATTATAAAAAAGAACAAAAATTTTGAGTGGATCGAGCAAGCACAGGCTGCCTTTGAATCCCTCAAACAGCACCTTTCTTCAATTCCTATATTGCAAAAACCTACCCAAGGGAGAACTTGTATTTATACCGGCGGTATCCGAATCGCTCATCCGCTCGGTGTTAATCGGCTAGATGGTTCTATTCAACATCCGGTCTATTACACCAAGCGTTACATGACGCCGAAGCTCCGCTATCCGCCAATGGAAAAATTGGCTTATTCATTAATCTCTGCGGCGCGAAACTCCGTCCATATTTTCTAGAGCACAAGATCATAGTCTTGACGAACTACCCATTGAAGCGGGTACTACACCGACCCGATACTTCTGGTCGGATGATCAAGTGGGACGTCGAGCTTAGTCGATTTGATATTCTCCGTATGAACCACGTACAACAATAAAAGGTCAAGCTTTAGCCAACTTTGTGGCGAATTCACACCTTCCATACGATTGCAAGTTATGGAAGACCAAGAATGGAAATTGTTCGTTGACGGTTCCTCCACCACAAAGCCGAAAGGGGCGGAATCGTGATAATCGATCCAAATGAGAAATGCTCTGCCGTCGCCGGCGTGCGATTTGCTTCCCGCAAATGAACAATGAAGCCGAATACGAGGCCGTTAAGCGTGCCTAGATATGGCGGCTTCATGGGCCTAAAAACAATCTGTTGGTACACACGTGATTCTCGGTGGTCGCTCATCAAATCAACGGTGAGTATGAAGCGAAAGAGCAAAAAATCGCACAATATTTGGACTTGGTCAAGAAGAGATTGTTACACTTTAAGACAAAAGTCGTACATGTGCCCCGACCCGAGAATATGCAGGCGGATGCCTTAGCTTGGCTCGGTTCCCTACCAGGGACGGATGCCATCGTGGATGTCATCACCACAACACAACCGCGCCCCGCCGCTTGGCGCAAATAAGATATATGCAAATCAAACCGCCGAGCGCACTGGATGACCCCAATCATTCAATGTTGGAAAAAGGAGTTCAACTCGAAAACAAAGTCAAGCCAAAACACTACGAGCTCAAGCGACTCGGTTTACACTAGTAGACGATGTCCTATACAAACGAGGATACCCGTCCCTCTGCGGTGCCTTTCCGAGACAGATCAGATTATGCACTTCGAGAAGTTCACGAGGAATATCACGGAAACCACGGAGCCGACATTAGCTTTATAAATTAATACGACAAGTTGAGGCCGTTAATAAAATAGTCAAGTATACCTTGAAGCGAGATTGAGGAGTCTAAAGGTAATTGGCCGGGAGGAATTACCCGATGTACTATGGTCATACGGTGAATGGCGCACGACGATCGCGGCCACCGGAGAAACACCTTTTTCTTTGGCTTATGGAACCAAGGCGGTGATTCTGTTGAGATTGGAGCCCTACCTTGTAATTGCAAATTTTTCCGAAGACGGCAATGAAGTTGCGCTCCAAGTGAGCTAGATCTGCTCGAAGAAAAAGGTGCGATCTTGAGATGAAAACGCCGTGTATAAACAAAGGAGTGAGAGGTACTACAATTCGAAAGTAAAGGAAAGGAGATTTCAGGTCGGCGATCTTGTGTTGAAAAAGATAACGCGTGTTGAACCCAGCCATTGAAGCCAACTTGGGAGGGCCCATTTCGGTCACCACGTGTGGAATCCAGATAGGATTCCGGGAATTATCCTTTCATCGATATTCGGTGAGCTCTCTAAAGGGAGACGAAATCTTACTCACCTCGGCCACGTGCCAAGACGACGTAAAAATCGCCTCACCAAGAAGTCAATTCGACAAGTCGTCTCGGGTACATCGCCCACAAGGCGGATCTATCCTTAAAAATAAAGACTTGGTTACGCACCGAGCGCAAAACAAAGACTTGGTCATGCACCGAGCACAAAACAAAGACTTGGTCACGCACCGAGCATAAAACAAAGACTTGGTCACGCACCGAGCGCAAAACAAAGACTTGGTTACGCACCGAGCACAAAACAAAGACTTGGTTACGCACCGAGCGCAAAACAAAGACTTGGTCACGCACCGAGTACAAAACAAAGACTCGATGTACACACTGAGCATAAAAATGAAGACTTGGTCTATACACCAAGCGTAAAATCACTACAAGAAATCCGGTCAAAGACATCGCTTAAAAGACATAGTTTTCATGAATTTCATGATGTCTTACACTATACAACATCATGTTTTAAGTGAAGCGATGTGTATGAGCGGATTTTTTCGCTATTACACATCGTCTTTAGAGCCGATGTCTTTGACCACCCTTTTTTGGTTTATAACATCATGTTTAAGATCGGTTATTCCAACGGATGTCTTTGACCACCTTATATTTGTTTATAACATCACTATTAACATCATTTAGTTAAATTAGATGTTAAAACTCAATTATTATTACTCTAAAATAAAGGGTTAATTACAAAAGCACCGCTTGAGGTTTGACCTAATTACAAAATAACCCAACTATTTTTTGAAATTACAAAAATACTCTAAGGTTTTATTTTATCTAACGTTTAACTCCTTCATAAGCAAAATAATTTCAAAATCCCTTCATATTTATAAAATCATTGCAAAGATACCCTAGAGTCAATCGAAACGGGCGGCAGGTGGGCCGACCAGCCCGCCACAACCCGACACTTGGCGGGGGTGGGCCAAGAAAACCATAGCCCAACCCACCCCACCTTGGGTTGTGGCTTAGGGCAAAGACATAAAAAAATTAAAAAAAAAATAAAAAAATGAAAAAAAATATTTTTCTATTTATATTATTAATTTTAATGAATTAAATATACTAATGGATAACAAAATATATATTTTATAAAAATATTATATACACTTTTATAAGAGATAAAAATATAAAATATCGATTATACTATTTCTTTTTATCTATTTTATCTATTTTTTTTTTTTTAATTTCTGGCGGGCTAGCCCGCCCCGCCCCGCCAAGCCCGTGGCCCGCGGCGGGCTAGCCCATTTAGGCCCGCCCTTTGGCGGGCTACTAAATACTCAACCCACCCCCCTACCTTAGGCGGGGTGGGGCGGGGCGGCCCAATAGGCCTAAAGCGTTATCTAAAATAATAATTCTAATTCAGTATATTTTATTAAGATAGCGCTAATTAAAAAATATTGTATATTTTCTTATAATAACATTTTGTACAACAAACGTTATCTATGAAAAATAATTTCCCTCCAACACATTATTCTCTCGCGCCTAATTGGTTTCTTCCCAAACCCTTTCTCAATAAAACTTCACAAACCGGTCTCAAAATCCTTTCACTCAAAATCTCGCCAAAAAAAAACCCAAGTCAACTGCTAACTCCGCGCGTGACGATTCCCTTGGAAGGACACCTGCAAGCTGCAACTCCACCGCCAACCACCGTATCTCGGCCACCATCTTTGCCGTCCCCCGGCCATGGGTTGAACTATGTAAGTAGACAATCTTTCTCTCTCTATCCCTCTCTTTTTCTTTCTCATTTTTTTCCCCAGAGTAGTTGAATCTTTTAGGTTTAATTTCCCCTTAACTAGGGTTTCTAAATTCGAAAAAAAATTCAAATTGACTGTTTAAAATTGGTAATCTTTGGTGGGGTTGGTTTCTCGAACGGCGGCTTTGAGTAGGTCATGGAGATGAGCAGCCGTAAAGGTCCATCGAAGCAACATGCTCGACCAGCTTATCACAATCTCTGCTTTGGTTAGATTTTGAACTATTGTTACGTTTTTTTTTACGCAATTTAGTCTTTAGTGGAATTAAATCACTATATGTGGAATGCTTTTATGTTCTTGTGGTTTTTTGATTTGATTTTGGAGAATAATATGCTTAGGTTGTGCTAAGGAGCATCATGTATGTGCCAAATATTCATGCCGTGTTGACCACATAGTTGGAAGGTACAATTGTCCCCCCTTTAGTGATTAGTTTGTCTCAGAATGCTAGAATTGAATTGGATTGATGTCAAAAACTAATTGGAATCAATTAAAAGACAAATTTAATGGAATTTTGTTTTGTTTGAAGTGTTTTTAAATTGAAATAATGAAGTTTTTGTTTTCCTTTTTTCTTGCGAGATATTTGATAGTAGTAGAAGCTGAACATAAGACATTAGAAGAGGTTTCAGATTATAATAATTATCATGACTTATTCATAATATTGAGATGTGTCTTTGTAATACTTATGACAATTATTGCGGTTTTTGAGTTCATTGTAATTAGTTTGTAGATTGAGTTGCAATCTTATCAGAGTGCTGACTTCTTTAGGCAATCAAAAATGCCCGGAAAAGGGACAGAAGAAGTTTGCTGAGAGCTGTAAGTTTGTTATTAAAACTTAGCTAGTTAGCTCCCAGTTTATTTTTATTTTGGGCTAATTACAAAAATTACCTTTGAGGTTTAGCCTAATTAGAAAAAAAACACAGTTACCTTTCAAAATTATGAATATCCACTTGGCATTTGTTTCTACTTTACAAATTTCATCATGAAGGGGGTGTTTGTTGGGTAAATATAAACCTCAATGGGTGTTTGTAACACCTAAAGGAGGTTTCTGTTATTTTGAAAGAAAATAATTGTAGTTTTTTGTAATTAAAGCAAACTTTAGGAGTAGTTTTTGTAATTATTATCCCTTTTTTTTAAAAAATTTTGTTTTATTGTTGGATTTGGGGAGTTGGCGGCTTACATCCAAATTGTTAAACTCATGCATTGACAGATGAACAAAGGAAAATATCGAGCTCGTACAACTCAAAGAATGATGAGAGCAAGGCAGGTGAATTATGTACTTGCATCATCGCTGAAGAGTATCGTAATTGAGCGGGATGATGACGATGATCGTAGTGATGATAATGATGAGCCCCAGATTATTGGGTAAGGCATATTTCAAGAACAATTTTCTGTTATAGGGAAGCTTTAGGACATCATTTTGCTGTTTGTATTGATATATACATGTTATAGTATAATAGTAGTCTCTAGTTCATTGCCTGGATACTATATCTTGGTCTTGACCTTGTTCTCGTTGTGTTTCAATTACAAGTTGAATTGATTCCCTTGTTTTGTTTATTTAACGCTTTTCTCTTGCTAATTGATACGTATTAAGAGTCTCTATTCAGGTGGGGTTGGTTTCTCGTTTTTGTCTGCTACTAGATTATTATACTTTCTGAGAATATATAGCTTGATCCAACTGTTGCTTGTGAGTGTGTTAATATATATTCTATGTATGCTTTGTCATGACGTGGATTGCGGGTAATATATATTCTATGTATGTTTCACAGAGGCAATGTTCAAAAACGAGAAAGAATAATCTATCTTAGCACTAATTAATATAAAATTTAGTGATTATTAGCATGCTAATGGATAAAATTTGTCTGGACCTGTATATGCTTTGATTGCTTGGTAATATTGATAAAGTTAATCTGAATCAGTTTTGAAGTTTCTTTTTGATGTTGACTATGCTATTTTCTTCCAAGGTGTTACTTGTCTTATTTATTTTTATTTTTCAAATACACAGGCATGTTGTTCTTGATCCGGCGAAGGTCGACAAAATGGTTACCAAGTGAATGACATACATAATGTTCTTGGTTAGTATTTCCTCTAATATTATTGAATACTTAAAATTGTTAGATAGATTTATTTCGAGTATTTTATTATGCATGTCTTTAAAATTTGAATTATTTTTTGCTTTTGAATTATAATCTTTTAATTGTATTGTGCAGGTGATCAGAAGTAATAGTTGTTAGTTGTACATTTTGTACTCCTGGATGATTCAGCTCATCTAGTTTTTGCATGAAGGCGGAGAAGTTAGCGAATTTGGAGTCTTTTGATGCCTTCTTTAAAATATTGGGAAACTGGATATTATTATACCATTTTGAAATTATTATATTTATGTGTGTAGTGTATGTATTGATCATGTGCTTATACTTGATGTTAATTGGTATATTGACACTTTTGAAGTTATGTAGTTTAGTATGCGTTGTTTGGACTTGTTGATACTAGTGTTATCCTTTTGGAAATTATTTTGATGTGATTGGATGAATTAGCATTAATGATATGTTGTTTCTTGCTTTCATGTTTGATGGTTGTTATATACTTGCTCTGGTGGTGTGATGGTTGTTTCTTCCGTTGTGAGGGAGATGATTGTTGATGCAAAACCATTTCAATAAAATGGTGGGCAATTGTTTTTAAATTAAAAAATAATTCTTGTTTAGCTATTCAACATCTGTTTATGGCCGATTTCTAAAAGATTTAACACATCGGTCTGCAACCGATGTTGTTCTACCAAAATTGATGTTGAACCCAATACAATAACATCGGTTAAAAAACGATGTCTTTGTTGCATAACAACATCATTTTTTGTATCCTTAAAACCGATGTTGAAAAGGTATACTTTTAACATCATCGATTACGACATCGGTTGATTTTTACATAGACATCGGCTAAAAACCGATGTCTTTGACCGGATTTCTTGTATGAATAAAGACCAGGTTCATATACCTAGTACGAGAGTCAACTAAAGCGGGTAAAGTCTCTTATCCAGAAGCACTGGGAACCGAGCCCCGTACTTGGAAATATAAAAGGAAAAAGAGGATAGGCAACAATCTTACAAAAAGGAGAAGAGCAAAGCATGTACAAGAAGCTTAAAACAAATACACAGGTGATAGAAAGAAAAGTTCATTTCTACTTCAAAAGTACTTACACAAGGGGGGCCGGAGCCTCTTACATTCTAAGGCACGAAGCCAAGTAATCTACCTACGAATTCATGAAAAAGCTTATAAATGAAAAAGGGGCAAACAGCACCAAGACTAAGACGGAGGCGGAATTTCAACAGCACCACTGGAGGCAACTTTTTTCTCGTCCCCGGAGGAGGTGAGCCCTGAACATTGGGGGCCTCGGCAAAGTTCGGGCGGAGAGCATCGAGATCAGCCTCGAGAAGGGCCAAATCTTCTTCAAGCTGAGCAACAGTCCGCCCGGCCTTAACCGAATCAAGAATTTCTTTGAGGCTGGTCGCGTGGCCGCAGGTTAACATAAATGCATACTCCTCAGAGTCCTTATAAGCTTCAACGGCCTGTGTACGAGCTTCCTCAACTTGCCGATGAGTAGCCTCTTCGGCCTCTCTGCGCACATCGGCTAGACGCCTTTCCATTTCCTCAGCCCGGGCAACGGCAGCACGTTCCAGCTCGGCAACCTTAGCCCTAAGATCCTCTTCAGCCCTGCGGGCCTGATCTCGCTCTGCCTCGACCCTCGCAGCAGCTTCTTTCTCGAGTTGGCCCGAGCCGTAGCTTCATCTGCCTGGGTCTTTAACGATTCTTGTACCCCTTGAAGGGTAGCATAGGCCTCCTGCGTCGTCATGCCGCCTTTCCCGGATCGGGCGTATTTTCTCTCCAGCTCGCGAGTTCCCCCAATTGCATGCCATAGGAGCCCAATGATCCGCCCAGACATTCCCATGGCGTACTGAATATGTTCCTCAAAGCCAGTCTCCGAGCAGAATTACTTGATGCCTTTTGTCTAGGCACGAGCTGGGACACTCATTGCGGCCCGACCCGCTTCCGTAAGCAAAGCTTGCGATCGTTCTTCCGTCGGTGTAGCGCATCGGACAAACTCCACAAACCATTGAGGTGTATTCCAATCATTCCCTCGCAAAGATTCGTCTCTCACTTTGACTTGGAGGGATGAAGTGACCTTCCCGGCCGAGGTCATCCGAGAAAGTTCGCGGATCTCCCCCTTCGGGGGCCTGTTCAGGATACTCCGGCGCCATCTGACCGGCTCCTTCGGTCTGCCCGGGCTCTTCGATCACAATCCCTCCTCTTCTCCTTTGAAGGGGAGGTTCCACCGCCTCAGGCACTCCATCGGCGGGACGTTTGCCGGCCCGGATATCTGCTCTCCGAGCCGCCTCCGCATCTGCGGGTTAGTCTGCAGATCTCCCGAGTCGACGCGCGGCCGTGTTCCTCATATGCGGCGTGCACACAAATTCAAGCCACGCCCTACAAAAAGTAACCACCGTTAAAAGGTCAAAAGAAAACGAAGAGCATTTCGAAAGGAAGAGAGTGTAAGAATACTATGTTTACCTCGAACGGCAAATGCGACTTCGCGATTCTGAAGTCCGCGTTTGCCCGTGGGCACGCACGATCGCCCCAGACTAGCCATGCAGAGACGGCTCGGCTCGCTGCTTCGCGCGCATTGCTCCTCGAGAGTGGGGCCGTCATTTCTTCGCCCGGGAGGGTCCTGCTGGTGCTCTCTTCCTCCTCCCTCCCGCTCTGTCGCCTCGTCCCGAGCCGCCCCTCGGCCTCGAGGTTGGCGGGCGGAGAGCAGCCTCAAGCCGGCCATGCGGCGCTAGTTGGCCTCGATGCCAATCTCTCAATCCGCCTATCCACGATGCCCCGGCCCGGATATTCTCCACCGCGGATAAAGGTGGCCGACAGAGGCCCTTTCGATGCCCTGGTTCCTATAAAGGTAAAAAGACGAAAAAGAAACAAAGTCATCACATAAAAGGAACAATGACAACAAAAGCGAGAAAGGAGAAAAGATAAGACTTACTATAACCAAAAACAAAATTTGAAGGAGGATGAATGACGCTTTCCCTTGCTCCATCCTCCACGCGAGCTTGCCACTCGCCGCTCACCCGAGCCACTTGTCTTTCCATTCCTTCAAAGATGAAGGGAGACCTTCCACTAAAGCCGTCCGGATACCCCGCATCGGGTATGTACGTAATACCATCCAGACGGTGACCGAGATGAAGGAGTCGCTCTCCGGATAAAAAGCTCTTTCATCTCTTTGAACTTGGGGCGAGGATAATTTTCTAGGTGGAACATCACCGGGAGGCCGATGATCCTACCCCAAGAAATAGGGTGCACTGGCCGGATGCATACCCCACTTGCAAAACCACCGCGTGAGGAAAGCCGGCGGGGAAATCGCAACCCATATAGGAGGTCGGCGGCATGTATGGCCACGCACCCAGTGGGTCTTGAGGAACCTCCGTGCCATCCGGTACCCAAAAATTGATGCCACTTGAATACGGCACCTCGCGGAGCTCTCCCACCTCCCGATTATCATCATACTAGGAATAACATTTATATCACACGGCGTCCACGAGGCTCTACACGAAGCGAGGCCTCCTCCTCACGGCCATCGCCATTACGATGGCCCATGGGCACTTGAGGCCTCTCGGCCTCGAATCTCCGGAGGGTTCGTCTACCCGCTCCGCGTTATCACGCTCCGGCTCCGATGGATCCATATCCTCTTCTTCTTCCCCGATCTCGCTTAAGATCGGCACTCGGGGACCCTTCGTTAGAACTCTCTCGTGCTAGTCCGGGCTGATACACCGTTCCTTCTCGGAAAATAGTCACTGGCGCCGGATTAAAAATAGTATGCGTCTGCTATTAAGACGTTCCACCTCGAGAAGAATCGGAGAAGATATCTCAATGATGCTCGACTATAAGGCGGAGATGGCCGTCTTTGGTGAGAAATAAACGAGAAGGTTCGGAGGGGGATCTTTGATTTCAACCTCTACGCTATAACTACGACTCTACTATCCTCAAAAGAAGACATTTTATAGGTAAAAGGAGAATATTTCGAAAAAATACCTAAGTTTGAAGTCTCGAACTTTGGAAGCCGACCCAAAATTTACTCGCTTCGGTTTCAATGGTCTAGCTCAAAGGATAATGGATGCGAAAGTGAATAATGAAGGGAAAAAGGGGTATTTATAGATGGAGTTCCCCGATAAACGAAACGTTTATTCAAAAAGACGCGACTTTTCAACCTCCAAAGCCGTCGAAAATGTCGAAAAATGTCACGCCCCCACGATCGCCGACACAACCGATATGCCTTTTCGGTTCCTCGCACAAGCGTGGTCCAACCACAAGAGGCCACGTGTCTGTCATTATGGCACCACAATTAATGCGCCGCTACGGGCATTAATCACTACGCGACAGATGTTAGGAATGAACAAAATCTTTGAGAATTCCGTTTCCCCATTAAATGTTTATCATTAGCATTAAAGTTTAACCTCGACTTGAGAAATTGTTCTCTCGAATTAAACTTGGGGGCCTATGATGACGCCTTTGAGCCGAGTGGAAGAAATTAATCTACGCCATCACCAAAGACACATCCGAGTGGAGGGCCTACAGTGACGCCGAAAGCGGTCTTGCGCGGTGACACGTCATGAATTAGGCTCGCCCGCTACGAGACCAACCACAACATGATCGCCGAGCCCCGACCCCGAGCCCAAATTTCGGCAGAAACGCATGCGCGACAGTTCATAAAAATAACCATTTGCCCATGTTTGCCCATGCTTAGTGCTTTATTGGTATCGAAACTACCACATGTCGAGAAAAGTTATAGAGAGAGAGTCACCAAGTGGCAAGATTTGGCCGACATGCACGATTAGAAAGGGACATGTGTCCTTTTCAATTATTTTACTTGATTAGTGCAAAGATGATCGTTGAAAACCCACTTACTCGAGGGGTATAAAAATCCTCATTTTAAGGAGAAAAAAGAGAGAAAAAGAGAGAGAAAAGAGGACTCAGAACGCGAGTTTGTAAGAAAGACCGACCCCAATAATTCGGCTCGGCATTACGCAAAAAAGGCGAATTAGCCATAAATAAACGCGTATTACGCATACTTATATTTCCACGTTTTAAATTTCTTATATATTTTGTTTGTTGACCAAAACGCACGTCAACAAATTGGCGCTAGAAAGGAGGGCTTGAACCTCCGACCTTGAGGTTTGATGACGCCTTTGCCGAGCCGAAGAAATTAATCCACACCATCGCCCCAAAGACACATCCGAGTGGAGGGCCTACAGACGCCGCAATGGGTGCGTGGTGACACGTCTGAATTAGGCTCACCTGTATTGCGAGCCCAACCACAACATGATGCCGAGCCCCGACCCCCGAGCCCAAATTTCGATGGGGAAACGCATGCGCGATGTATTCATAAAAATAACCATTTGCCCATGCTTGCCCATGCTTAGTGCTTTATTGGTATCGAAACCGCCACATGTCGAAAGTTATAAAGAGGAGTGACCAAGTGGCAAGATTTGGTGACATGCACGATTAGAAAGGGACATGTGTCCTTTTCAATTATTTTACTTGATTAGTGACTGATTAGTGCAAAGATGATCATTGAAAACCCACTTACTCGAGGGGTATAAAAATCCTCATTTTAAGGAGAAAAAGAGAGAAAAAGAGAGAGAAAAGAGGACTCAGAAACGCGAGTTTGTAAGAAAGACCGACCCCAATAATTCGGCTCGGCATTACGCAAAAAAAGGCAAAATTAGCCATAAATAAACGCGTATTACGCATACTTATATTTCCACGTGTTAAATTTCTTATATATTTTGTTTGTTGTTATCTTTGATTAGGAATTGATATGAGCAAAATGTGAAAATTTGTACATAAACATATAAATAGGAATATAGAATGTTCATGAACCCATTTTCACATTTTGGTTTTCACAAAAAATTAGTTCTATGTGATATATACAATTTTTTATTTTTGAAATTTTATGTCTTTTATGAGATTATTATATGTTGGAAGATTTAGCTATAAAATTGTTCATTAGATTGTGGTTCTTACTTATTCTATGTGTTATATATGTTGATTTAATCTACTTATGGCCGAGGTACCCTTTTTCCTGGCAAAAGCTTATCCTTGGCGGGTTTTACTTTGGTAGTTTTTAACGAGCCTCTCTACTTAACTACATGATCGGCTCGTGACCAAATTTTTCTTCCCTTTTCTATTATTATATCAACCTAATTAAAAAATTTACTTACAGGAACAAAAATATTGTGTTGCATACTTACGGTAATGTTCATGGGTTTCTTTGCTTGTCTAATGGAGGAAGAAGCAAAATCATTAGGCGAAGACCAGGAATTGTCGATTTTCCCGACAACGTCTTCCCGATTTACAACACTCATTCTTGGGGTTTCTGGAGCACCGATGATTAACGCCAAATTCGGTCCCGCTCCAACTTCACCTACTCACGGTGGAGAAGATATCATGCATAATTGGCCTTTTGATTCAAATCAAAATATTTCTACAATACTACTTGTTTTTTTGAGAGTTCTGCAATACTACTTTTACTTATTTTATGATTCTTAGACGATTTTTGACGTTGTAATATAATTTATATCTGTTATGTAATATTGTTGATAACATTTTCGTGCAAATTAGTTGAATTGACTATAATTACTTTTAAACAATTAAGTCAATTAACAGCTCAATTGTTCACCTTATTTTTAGTTTCACCGCAAGTGTACGGTGTAGTTTATAGAATAGAGTTAGCAAGGTCGAATCCACATAGACTAATAAATTATTGTACTAAGTATTGAGATTGTAATAGTCTTATTTTTATCTAGACGATCGAAATTGGGTGATTGGTTTTGTAAAAGCAAGACAAGAATTTATCATAAAAAGACAAAGTAAGAGTTAATTGAAAGATCAAGGAGATGAATGGATTCCAGTGTTATGGTTTCAGTTAATATCCCTCTTGTTATCTAATTAATCACAACCAAAGTTATTATAATTCTTCCCTATAAGACAATCACACAAGTATTTTACCCTCTCTCTCGATATGTATATAAAAACGTTGATTGGATTATCTATGCTAGCATCTCTACTCAACATAAGATATCCAACTCCCAAAAGCACAAAAGATTATTAATCCTCACAAATATTCACAGACTTCTCAATCATGCAAATATTCATGTCAAGTACTCAAAGATCTAGTATTGAAACTAATCTCTCGAATTACGAATCAATACATCAAAACAAGTTAAACCAAAGGCCTTTTGATAAAACAAGAAATAAAACAGAGTACTCGAATAGGGTTTGAAAATAATAACTTCAATTGAAATTAAACATCAAACAAAATATCCATTAACCTAATCCCAAACCCGGGAATCACAAGATGCATGTTTAGCCAGACATGGGAAATAAATAATTCATAGACAAATTATTCAAGTTCATATCTAACTAATTGAAAGTAAAAGATACTATGGAATGAGAAAACTCAGGGATGTCGATGATCTCTCGATCTATCTTCAATCCTCAAGCGTGTGGTTGCGACCTCGATCAATCTCTCGAATCCCTTGGTAGAAGATTGCTCTTTTCTCTGTTTTCTAGGGCAAATATCAGTGTCCCTCGTCTGTGGCCGCCTCGTCTCTATTTATACGCCTATTGGGTTAAAACATGATTTAGAATTCGTCAAACCCTGAATTTCCCGCACAAACGCACGGGTCGTGCGCTTCACGCATGACCAGCCCGTGCGTCAGACTGTAGAGATGGTCCTTCGTTGAGTTGACGCATCTCGTGCGTCAGGCCGTAGGCATTGCCTACACTTGGTGATCACGCACGGGCCGTGCTATAGGCGCACGCCCTGCACGTGCGTCCCTACTAATGATAATTATGCTCTATTTCTTTCTGTTTCTTGCCCGGTTCATCTAACTTCTTCTCGATTCGACTCCAACCATCATATATTCGCTCAATTATTGGCGGTCCTTTACCACAGTGCTCCAATTTGTCACCAAAATGCTACAAATATCGTTTAATTCCTACAAAACGAGCAAAGCGTAATACCTTTTCTAGTTTACAAGAATATAGCCCATTTTACTCAAGTAATGCATGCATATCAACTTATTCTAACCACAATTAAGCCCAAAATACATGCAAAATTCATACCAATCAAACACCCAAACTTAAACTATTAACAGTCCCGGTCAACGCTTTATACACAAGACAAAACCCAAATGGGAGTAATGAAAGGTAAATCAAGAACAACACATCAAAATTCATGCCGTTTATCCATAGATGTCAAGCAATAAATCAACCAAGCCTCGAACATCTAACACCAAGCACAAGTCAATTAAAACCATGGCAAATGCTTCGAATCACGACCCTCACAGATCAAGTGTATACTCTCCTCTCAAGAATAATAAGGGACGCGTATTCGCTCAAATCATATCAATGTTGAAGAATTACCATATGATTGCAAATCGTCTCACATCTCTGCCACTCGAATGTATGCGATTCATAAATCAAAAAGGACTTTTTCTTTTAGTTGTAATGAAGGCTATTTGGTTAGGGTAGGGAAATATGGAAAAAGTGACTCAAACTCAAGCGTATAGACTAGTAAGCATATCTTTCATTCAATCAATTATTCTCATTCAAACCAAACATGCTACCTCAATCACCTCTTGTTCTTATCAACTTTTCGTATCTCTTTTCACCCTTTGTTTATAAGATCTACTTTCTTTCGCCTCACATCACCAATCCCAACCTACAAGTTCATTCAACACAAACTCATTTATAAAGTTGATTTTTTTTCCGACTCTTTTATGAGTATTCATCATTTCTTTACCTCATTTTCTTTCTTATTTTATTCCCATCAACTAACACTTGCACAATTAGCTAAATTCCGACATCCTACCATTCAACCTTATTCAATCCCCTTGGTAAATGTTATACGCTTATGTCTAGGGTAACAGATATATCAAGTTAAGGCTTGAAATGTGGCTTATAAAAATAAAATCAGGCAACAGGCTCAAATTGGCCAACTATGGAAATTCAATGTCATTAGGTAGGCAAAAGGCTTGAAAGGCTTAACAAAAATGGCCTTAAATCATTTTCATAAATTGCATACAACATGTGGCTTTGACAGAGATACCAGAGCAAGTTTTAAAATTTAAATCAACATGAATGACACACTCAATCAACAAACAAGACTGCATAATATGAAAGCAATAAAAGCTCAAAGCTCACAGGCTTGCAATTGCATAATTCAAAGCATAACAACCATGTTCTCAATATTCACATGCTCCATATCATCTATTCTCAACACGATCAACTCACACTCAACACCCAATTCAAAACAACACAAAATGTTTCAAAGATTCTCCCAAGGTCACAACAAACACCATAAAAATGGTCAATTCACTCCCTAAAGACCTAATAAAGCAATAAATGTGCTAAAACTGAAAACATGCGTCTAATGCAATGCAACCTACATGCTCTAAATGCAACTATATGAATGCAAAATATTTTTTTCTCCACACCCTTCATATCAAAATGAACTCTCTCTCCCCCCAAACTTGAATGAAATTATATCGCATACAAGCAAAGATAGAGTTTCTATAAAGAAAAGTGTGGATTGGGAAAACATACTTGAATTCGCCACCGATAATGCTTCACGGTGACGCGACGGACGTGCCTGTGCGCCGCGCACGGCCACCCGTATGTCTATGCGGTGATTTTTGTTTTTGATTTTTACCAAAACAGGGAAATCCTACTTAGTAAAAGGAAAAAAACGAAAAAGAAAAAGAAAACAACAAACTATTGGGTTGCCTCCCAACAAGCGCTAAATCTAACGTCTATAACTTGACACCTGTAATTCTCGATCACTGATCTCGCAAGGTGATGTATGTCACCCCTTTATGCCTTTCTCCTTACCATTCCAACTCGCATAAATTCGAGCCTCCTTTGAATGCCTCTAGTGGAGGGTTCACACTTCGGTCAAAGGCCATATTTTTCTCATTTGCATCGTGCAAGCGGCAGTACACGCGTGCTTCTGATCTGCTATCTCTCTTCATGTGCTTCGCTTTCTCACTTTTCAGTAATTCTTGCACATGATCTAAATCACATACACAATCGCCGAGTTAAAAGTGTTAGTACATGAATCAATGATTGATACAGATTTACAACTCTCTATTGTCCTGAGTTTTCACAGCCTTATAGATAGAGAATAACACTTGCTCATCATTAACTCGTAATGAGGGCTATCCTTTTTGCACGCCTATCAAGGCTTTTGTTGTGGCTAGAAATGGACGCCCAAGTATCAGAGGGACGTCACGATCTTCCTCCATGTAAAGCACCAAGAAGTCCACGGGGAATATGAATTTGTCTACTTTCACGAGCACATCCTCCACGATTCCCTTAGGATATGTGAGTGATCTATCCGCAAGCTGCAAGGTGACCATGGACCGCTTCACCTCTCATAATCTAAGTTTCCTGAAAATAGACAAGGGCATTAATTTAATACTTGCTCCTAGATCACAAAGTGCTTTATTAAAGAAAACACCACCAATAGCACAAGGGATAGTGAAACTCCCCGGATCTTTGAGCTTCTGTGGTAATTTCCTCTGAATGATCGCATTGCACTCTTCAGTTAAGTTAACTGTCTCGAATTCTGCCAGCTTTTTCTTCTTAGACATCACTTCCTTCAAAAACTTCGCATAATTGGGCATCTGCTCCAATGCGTCTGCAAAAGGTATGTTAATATGCAGTTTCTTAAAGATGTCTAGAAATTTAGCAAATTGGGCATCTATCTTCTTCTTTTGAAAGCATTGGGGAAAAGGAATGGGAGTAGCAAGTTTAGACAAATTAGAGTTAGAAGAAGATTTAAGCTTCTCAACCCCTTTTTGCTCATCTATATGACCCTCAATTTATTCCTCGGCCTCAACATTGCCGTTTGCTTCAGTTTCTGCATCACCCGGACTAATAACTGACTTCTCTGTATCACACGACGCATGAATCGTGCGTCTCATGTTCTATTCCTGGAATCCTTCAGCACCACGCATGGGCTGACCGTGCGTCGACGCACGGGTCGTGCGTTGTTTTAATTTTTCGTCACCTCCCAGAATTTTCGGCCCCTTATACTCTGTACCACTCCTCAGACGCATGATGTTACATTGCTCTTTCGGATTGACTTCCGTGTTACTCAGAAAATGTCCCTTCTGATGCTGTCCACCGATGATCGTTGCTAACTGGCTACAGTGTTGGCCAACTGCATGACATGTTCCTCGATCTTGTCTATCTTAGCCTCATCATTATTTAATCGGTTTCTCGTTTAATAATTATATGGTTTTTCTTTTAGTTTTTTCCTACCCAACCCCAATTTCGTGTATCGACCTACTCCAATTTATCCTTGCTACACCATTGTATCAAGCTCAATATAATTTGGACCAAATCAAGTTTATTTCCAAATTTGTTTACTTATGATGACAATGATGGAGATGAGGTCAATACATTTCTTATTTTAATGTAACTGAGAGTGATTTTATTTAGTTTTTTAGTGTTATTTGGATTTTTAGTTTATGAAACTTGTTGTAGTTTTGATAATTGTCACATGTACGTGGGATTTAAGTATTTATCAAAATGGTTGAAATGTTCATTTTTTTAATAACATTTTTTACTTAGAATGTCTATATTTATATAATAATATAAAAATAAATAATATTGAGCAATACTCAACAATGTCCTCGGAGGTCCATGAGAAGGGAAAAGAAGTGGAGAGAGCCTAGTACTCATTAATAGGTTGTTGATCCAGTGGCACCGGGCATTCTGTTTCTAGTGCGGTATTATTGTCATTCTTGAAAGATGAGAAGGATATTTTGGGGAAGGTAGAATGTTTGTGAGCTTTTGGATATGGATGGGTGGTTTTTAAGGTTAGTTGGTGGTTGGTGGGTGTGGATGGGAAGGAGCGAAATGGTGATGAGAGTGGTGTTAGAGAGAGAAAGAATGTGGTGGCCATTTTTCTTTGTTAATTATATATATTTGTTGTACTCGTATTTTTAAAATTTTAAAACATATTGTATTCTTGTAGCTTTGTTGTATTGTACTCATATCCAGTACTCATATCAATGTTTCATAGTTGAGAAACACACATTTATGTTATGATTAGATAGGTCAATAAGGGTCGGTCTGTCCCGATATTCCTACTCTTGCCCTAAAAAATCCTAGCCCCTAAGGGCGCTAGGGCTACAAAACTCTGAAGTCATAAAGACTTGAAAAATCTAAGCCAAATCCTAGTCCTACAAAGCCAGGGTCGGACTAGGGATGACCCTTCTGATTTTTTTTCTTTTTTATTCTTTGTTATAAAGTCATACCCGTATAAGTTTTGTGTTCCTAACCAAATCAAATACTAACATAACATAATCAAATAAAATCTAGTAAAAATAATTGATATATATCCTAAATAATTTTATGAATTAGTAAAAAAATATCAGCAATCTAACAATGAGATTATGTATCATGATATCATGTTCATTCATCTTCGTCAATTATAATTTGCTAAGATTAAATAATAATTAATAAATGAGATCAAAGAATAAATTTGGTAGTATTATAAGTATAAATTTAAATATAAATTTTTAAAATACAAAAATGTTACTAAAAAAAACCATAAGGCCCAGCCCAGCCCAAGGGCTACTTAGGACCGAGTTAAAAAACCCATCACGCTATAAGGGCCTATGAAATATAGGTCCAACCCTCAAATATTTAGAGTCAGACTTGTGTCGGCCTTCAGGGATGGGCCTTTATTGACATCTCTATTTATGATAATTTGTTTGAATTTGGTTTTATAAAAATAGGTGTTGACCATATTAGACCAAATATTTAAGTGGTTTCCATTGGTGGAAAATGGAACTAAAATATATAATTAAATTTTACTAAGTGAGTAGATGAGTATAGTATTTTGAATTTCATAAAACCAATTCCGGGTGAATGAGAAATTAATGCTACAAGTTAGCGACTTAAAACTAGAAATTGACATGAAAATTGGTGAATGTGGGGGTGGAGTGAAACTCAATCCCACATAGAATAGAAAGTCAAAATTAGCTCAATTTATATAGTCCAAGTGGAAGTAACGGGTTTGGGTCCTTGGGGCACCAAACTTTTTAAAGGAGGGTGTTCCCACATGCTTGCGGTTTTAGTTCAAAACACACTCGTGCGTGCCGCAGCTAGCCCACCGGTCAGCTGGCTCGGGTAAAGGATCAGGGTTTGGGCTTCAAGGCCCTTTTAGTTTTAGACAATTTTATTTGAACCTTTAAAAATATTGTTTTTACTCAAACTAGGTTGGGCGTATGCGAAACTAGGCCTAGCGCACGGACGCGCACCTGGATCGTGCGCACGGGCGCATGCGCTAGAGTGCTTGGTTGCACACCGAGGTCGCACCAATGTTAGTGAGCTTCTTGCGCTGTGCGCGCTAGAGTGCGCGGTCGCACAATCCTGAATAAATACATTTGTTCGAGTTACCAAGTGTGTTTTTTGTCTATAGACATGTCTTTTCGGATCAAAGGACATGATCATTCCATGAGGCACTTGGATGCTTATAAATATCAACCCCTGCATATGAAATAACAAATTCAAATTATCAGATAAAAATCAAAATCATTCTGCATTTTAGCATATTGATTATTTCCCTTCCAAAAGCCTGAAAGTCTAAAACACTTTTTGTTTGTTGTAGGTTCGACTTTGGCTAGTGCTGCAAAGTCGAATCTATAAAGTCGTTATATCTTAGAGATAATTGTCGGAACCGGTAGCACTAAGTACGGGGCAATTTCGTCTTGCAGATATAGTATCAAATACTAGCATCGACTTTAAATACATCTAGTCCCATTTTTGTTTTCTATACATTAGCTATTCTCTTGTAAAACATGATCACCCAAACAATAATTACAAGATCTGAAATTTTTATGTTGTTTTCAAGACGATGGCAAATATAAGTTTCACTCTGATAGTTGATGCTCCCGCTCATAGCGAAAAACTGGTGAAGTTCTTCGGTTTTGACTTCAAAAGATGACAACAAAAGATGTTATTTCACTTGATAACCTTGTGTCTGTCCCGATTCCTGAAGGAGAACCTCCAGACTATTGGTAAAGAATAAACATACAACCAAAGATGGGTCGCTGTAGATGTTTGGCACAACAGCGATTCCTCTGCTGAAACTATGTTTTTAATGGGTTGTAAGACACTCTCTATAACGTCTACAGTTCATTCAAAACGTCCAAAGGATTGTGGGACTCTTTGCAGAAAAATAACGAAATAGAAGATACCGGCATAAAAAAATTTATTGTCGGTAATTTTCTGGATTTAAAGATGGTTGACACCAAAATGATGATCAGCCAAGTGCAAGAAATTCATATCATACTTCAAGATTTAGTGTCTGAAGGGATGATTCTGAATGAGTCATTCCAAGTGGTTGCGATTATCGAAAAATTACCGCCATTGGGAAGAGATTTTAAGAACTACCTCAAGCACAAGCGCAAGAAAATGGGGTTTGAGGATTTGATAGTTTGACTTCGAATTGAGGAAGACAACTGCAAATCTAAGTGAAATCGACAATTGTGAGGGTGTAACCACACTATAGTAACACGAGGGAGCTTATATTGCTTTTTTAAATGTGATAGAAGGTGTTACTAAAAGTGTTGTAACACTAGCACAATTGCATGAAGTGTTGCCTAAAGTGTTGTAACAATAGAGACAAAGTACCATGTTATATATGAAGTGTTACTGAAGATGCACTGACATCTAAGGCCACACATCCTATAAAAAGGTTCTAATAAAATTATTGGAACAAGGTTGAAACAGAACAAAGAATAATGGTCGTGTTCCATGTAAGTTCTAGAAAATCCAGTTGTATCATGTATACCAAAAAATGGAAGGGGAAGCTTTAATTTTAGCAAACCACACAAAGGTAAATACCTTGAAGTGTGGGTGTGGTTTGGCTTAAATAGAAGCACCCAAGAAAATAAAATTTTGCATCCATGATGTAAATGATAGTACGATCATTAAATCAAGAAATGTTGTATTCATTAAAGGCATCTTTCCTTGCAAAGTAAAGACGTAAGTCTAGATATTATCCGCCATCTCTGCGGCCGCCAAACACCTACCCTCTCTCGAGCTTGTCTCTGCTCGCCGGTTGTGTTGTGTGAGCCTCCAAGCAAGCAAAAGTCTTCGGGGCATTCTCCTCTGGAGCAAGGAAAAGCAACTATGTCATCGATGACATAATACCGTTAGACAAATTGATCTCGAATAGGGTTATTTCGGTTGACTATGTGAAGTCAAAGGAAAACCAAGCGGAATAAATCGAGATCAATTGTTTACGAGGGATGGGTTAAAAATCCACAAAATAAAGAATGTTCATAGCGGTAACCCAACCTTGTGAATCAGAGATCCCAAGACCTTGGTTCAATGAGACAACTAAGTTACGAATATTCAGCTGCACAATTGGAAAATGTCTTAGCACATTCCCAGAACTTCCAAGTGAAATAAAAGCCTGTTGAATGTGGTGAAGTTAAGTTTAAGACTTCTAATGATTCTTATACCAAAATGTTACTCTTCAATAGGAGATCACCCATATAAGTGAAAAGTAATGGCCGCTTTAGGGAGACACTTATGAATCTAAGATATGGTCCAGGGCCATAATAGACACAATATGAGAACAACAAGTGATTAGAACTGTTATTGTGTAAATATTTTTGTCTTAGCTTACACGAACAGCTAGGTAGTTCAAGACATCGCATCACTAAACAACTAGTAAATCTGATAGTGTTTTACTAAGGAAGGTTCAAAGCCACAAGCTACCTATCCTGATGTAATAATAGTTTGCCGAGACATTCAAGCAAATTTGCATGCATGGAGGCATTAATTTCATTTATGTGGGGGATTGTTGGAATTTACTGTTGTAAAAATGGGTGATGACCAACATTGAACCAAATATTTAGGTGATTTACATTGATGCAAAATAGAATTAAAATATATAATCAAATTCTACTAAATGAGTAGATGAGTTTAGCATTTCGAATTTCTCAAATCCAATTTCGGGTGAAAATTAATGCTACAAAATAGCCACTTAAAACTCAAAATTGACATGAAAATTGGTAAATGTGGGGGTGGAGTGAAACTCCATGCTACATAGAAAAGAAAACCAAAGTTAGCTCAATTTAAATAGCCCAAGTGAGAGTAATGGTTTAGGCCCTTGGGGAACCAAATTTTTTAAAAGGATGGAGGACCTACATGCTTGTGGATTAGGTTCTAAACACACACACGCGCTCGGCACCAGTGACCAGCTTGGGCTTGAACTTCAAGGCCCTTATAGTTTTAGACAAAAATTTTACTTGAACCTTTAAAAATAATTTTTTTACTCAAATTGGGTTGGGCCTACGCGAAACTGTGCCTAGCGCACGGTTGCACACCAAGGTCATTCATGAGCTTTTTGCCCCGAGCGCGCTGGAGTGCACGGTCGTGCAATCCTGAACAGATACACTTGTTCGAGTTACCAGGTGTATTTTTTGGATGTAAACATGCCTTTTTGGATCAAAGGACATGACCATTCCACGAGGCACTTGAATGCCTATAAATATCAACCTCTTCCGATGAAATATAACACGAAAATTATCAAATAAAAATCAAAATTATTCTGCATTTTAGCATATTGATTATATTCCTTCCAAAAGCTTGAAAGTCTAAACACTTAATTCTTCCCTCAAAAAAAGAAAACATTTAATTCTTTGTTCGATGTAGGTTCGACTTTTGCAAGTGTTGCTAAGTCGAATCTGTAAAGTCGTTGCATCTTAGAGATGATTGTCGGAACCGTTAGCACTAAGTACGGGGCAATTTCATCTTGAAGAGATAGCATCAAATACTAGCCTCGACTTTAAATACATCCATCCGTTCACGTTTTTCTATACACTTAATCATTATCTTGTAAACAAAGACCACCCAAACAATATATTTTAGGAATGGACATTAATATTTTCATTAGGTTGTCATGCAAGAATAAAAGTAAATATGGATTCGCTATATTTTTATATACACATCATAGATTTGCAAATAAAACTGTGCGAATTATACAATACTATTGCATGAAAAGATGTGAATAATATATTTGAAATGATCAGTTCAATATGTGCATGTGCGTTGAAAAATCTCAAAAGATAAAGCCTTGTATGGTTATGTTTCCATAGACCATTTCTAGTTTTTAGTGTTGGAAAATAAATTTTAGAAATTTATTGGTTTTCGTGTGAAAATTGGAATTTTGTTTGGATGAGTGAATGAAAATGAGTTTTAAGTATGTTTGAAAATGAGATTATGTTTGGTTTGAGTAGTTTTGAAGTAATATTTTATGTATATAATAATTTGAAAAGTTGATAGTGATTGAATATTTTAATTGAATATATAGTATTATATTTGTAAGATGTGGAAATGTGTCAAATTGGCCATTTCCAACTTGAAAAGATTAAAAATACCCAACTTTTTCAAACACATCTTTTTAGCCATTTTGGGTTGTAAAATGACATTCATACCCTTTAAGCATATTATACTAGGTCTTATACCTCTCTTTCTCCTTTTCTCTTTTACTTTCACTTTCTCTCTTCAAATTTCAAAGACAAAATTTTCCGCGAATTTAAAGCAACCCATTTTCCCGATCGGAATCTCGAAATAATGTAAGTATTTTGTTCTTACGTATATCATTCTTTATTCATTTCACTATCGTATTTAGTTTGAGGTTGGGTGTAGAATAGATCCAAAACCATAGACATGAAAAAAAACCAGTTCGAAATAAGCTCGAATTGTTGCCTGCAAAGGTAACCCGATTCGAGTTATAGCTGACTCGAATCGAGTTACAGCTGACTCGATTCGAGTTACACCTTACTCGACCGAGTTACAGCTGACTCGAATTGATTTAGATGTAACTCAATTCGAGTTACCTCTAACTCGATTCGAGTCGATTAAATCAAGTTACATGTTCTGATTTGATATTTTCTTTTGTCTGTTTTTGTTGGTTTCAGATGGAGGATGATAAAGTGATAATTGTCCATAGTGGTTTTTGGGATGGTAGTTTCTATAGGAATGGCGAAGAAGTACTCGTTTTTACGTCGTTGTGGACAATATCATATAGTGGGTTTGTGAATATTGTTCATAACGTTGTAAATAGTGATCGACATTTGTGTGAATACAAATTACACTGTTTAATGTCAACTAGGGGTGGTTCTGAGGTTAAGTCTTTGATTATGTGTGAACGGGATCTTCGACGAGTAGCTGGGATTTTCAAAGATCCCCGAATATTTGTGACCTTGCAACCAAAAGATCATGGGATGGGGGGGACTTCGTAAATCGGAAATAGCAATCCACATGGTTTTATGAACCTAATGGCTGCTCAATCGTATTCATATGGTATCGGCAGTCAATTTATGCCCTTAAATCCATATAATTCTCAGTACGGCATGAATTATATACATGGTCCACCACAGTGTATGCCAACCTATATGCAACATGTTGCGCCTCAACCAACGTTTGTGCAACATGTAGTGCCCGATAATTGTCCAAATAAATCTCCTATCTTGGAGCATCAACCGAGAATCAATAATATCGATCATATGGATGATGATGATGATGATGATGATGGTGGTGGTGGTGGATTTAATGATGATTTTGGGCGGTATGATGATGTTGGGCGGTATGATGATTTCGGTGGTGGTGGCCATTATGATGACCAGGATTTTGTTGGTGATCAACATAACCAACAAGAAGCACAATTTGTTCTGGATGACCGTGAAGGGAATGACAGAGACACATCCGATGAAGAAGATGACGATCCGTCACGATGTTGACAAAGTGAACTAGTCCGTCGATTCATTTATGATCACTTTGGATGGGAAAAAGATGACTATTTTGTTCCCGATGTCCGTGAAGAGAATGATTTGAACAATGATATCATAAGAGACAATGACGAGCATGTTCTTTGGAATAGACGATTTCCAATCCATAAGGTACCTCATGTTGATGCCAACGAAGTAGATAATGAGAACGCCAATACGGAGCTCCCAATGGTTAGGTCTAAATATGCTTGGATGGCTCCTGGAATGTCTTATCGCATCCCGATCCCCACGATTCCATTCCACAAGAACCACCTAACATTGAGCGTGACTTATTCAAAGGTGCGATTGCTTGAAAGCAAGGAAGAAATGGTAACAAAGTTGGGCTTCTACCATCTGCACCATCGTGTGGAGTATAGAACAACTCGGTCTTTGACTTCACGTTATGAGGTTGTTTGCAAACATAAAGGATGCACCTTCTTACTTCGTGCAAACGCTATCCAAGGAGGAAGTTGGAAGGTGACTAAATTCGAACAACCTCATACATGTGAAGCCAACTTAAGTAGACATGCTCCTCGACAATTGCCTTCAAGATTATTGGAGCCATGTTTGCGTCAAAACTACTAAAGGAGGGACGATCCCTTAAACCTAGGGGATATTATTGCCGATTTGTCATTTGAACATGGGATAGACATTTTGTACAACAAATCACTAAAATCAAAGCATCGTCGCGTATATCTACATACACGGTGACCACTTGCGCTTGGGGATCTTGCATGCATTCTTGTACATGTTAAAAAAGAGAACCCTGGTACCATTGCAAGCTATTACACGAGACTCGATGACGATGATAGATTCAAGTATGTTTATATTGCTTTACATGCGTCAATTAAAGGATTCAATGAGTGTTGTAGACTGTTATTGTTGTTGATGGCACACAAAACTAAAGGGCAAGTTTAAAGGTGTGTTGTTTGTTGCGATTTACAAAAGACGGTAATGAACAAGTGTTTCCACTAGCATTTGGTGTGGGCGATAAGGAGAAGGACGAGTCATGGGAATGGTTTATGAAGCAATTACGCAATATATATGGATGCCCTGAAATTTGCTCATTGTATCCAATCGTCATAAAAGTATTAAGAATGCGATTGGCGTGTATTTCTGACGTTGTGCATGGTATATGCACATATCACTTGAGGCAAAATATCGAAATTATCGAGGTCAAGTGGTGACCTTATACCAAAAGGCAGCGTCGCCTATTCTCCCGAAAGATTCAAGAAGTTAATGACCCCGATTCAAAATGCAAACGAAAAGGCCTACGAGTAGTTGGTTAGGGCTGAACGAAAAGGTGGGCACGTGCGTTGTCCAATTAGACGCTATGGGTTCATGACATCGAATGCGGTGAGGTTCTTAATGCTTTGACTTGTGCGGTCAAGGAAATTGCCAATTTGTTCATTGCTTGATTCTATTCAAAACCTCATTTAGGAGTGGTTCCATGAACGTCAAATGGCGATCCAAAACATGAACAATGAAGTCACCACAGATCTGACTAAGAGATTGATGAAGCGGTGCACTTTGGGCGATAAGATGCACGTGTCACCTGTTAGTAGCTTAATTTATTCTCATGGAGGATGGGGTGCGTTCTTTTGTTGTTGGTTTGGCAAAGAGAACGTGTACTTGCCGAGTGTTTCAACTTGATCTATTGTCGTGTCCACATGTGATTAAGGCAATCGGTATATTTAAAGTCTTTTACTAAATTATTAATTATTTCACCTTCTAGATATACTTATATACATTTTTCTGCTATTTATTTCAAGAAAGGCAAATCAATCGATCTACGATTCGTGCACAACTACTATAAAACGAAACATTGCGGAAACTTTATTCTCCAATCGTCATGCCCATTGAACATCCTAAAGATCGGAATGTGCCGAAATGATACGATTTACTGGTTGTCAAGGCACCTCTAAATCCTCGACAAGGTCGGGCCGACCGAGGCCTCGACGGATTCCGTCTAGTGGTCCATCTAGCAGCTCACAACGGTCCATAATATGCTCTAGATGTCGTCAAGAGGGTCACAATCGTTCTACATGTAATGCGGTGCTCCCCATTTGCCATGATGCAATGAGTGCTAGTGGAAGCAACACGATTGATCAGCCGGCTAGAAGAATTCCAAGAAAATGCGGCGTTTGTAAGAAAGAAGGACACACTAGGAGGGTTTGTCCTGATAGAGTTTCTGAACTCAATCAATAAATTGAACATGTAATTTAATTGTACCCAGTATGATGTTTCTTGTCATTATGTAACTTTCAGCTTTTCATTGATGTTTCTTGTCATTATGTAATTTTCAGCTTTTCATTGATGTATCTTGTCATTATGTAACATTCAGCTTTTCATTGATGTTTCTTGTCATTATGTAACTTTCAGCTTTTCATTGATGTTTCTTGTCATTATGTAACTTTCAGCTTTTCAGTGATGTATCTTGTCATTATGTAACTTTCAGCTTTTCATTGATGTTTCTTGTCATTATGTAACTTTCAGCTTTTCATTGATGTTTCTTGTCATTATGTAATTTTCAGCTTTTCAGTGATGTATCTTGTCATTATGTAACATTGACTTTTCATTGATGTTTCTTGTCATTATGTAACTTTCGACTTTTCATTGATGTTTATTGTCATTATGTAACTTTGACTTTTGTGATGTATCTTGTCATTATGTAACTTTCGACTTTTCATTGATGTTTCTTGTCGTTATGTAACTTTAAGCTTTTCATTGATGTTTCTTATCATTATGTAACTTTCAGCTTTTCAGTGATGTTTCTTGTCATTATGTAACTTTCAGGATAATTTTTCTATAAATACCCTGTCATTGAGGAATACATCTTCATCTTCCATCTATATCAAAATGAGTAATACATCTTCACTTTTCCTTAATGTGCTTTACAATGAAAAGAAAACTCCGTGGACAATGCCGATGGATATCCTACTTGTTGATTTTTTTGGTGAGCGAGTGGAATAAAGGCGATTGGGAGGTCGGTGGGTTTAACAACACTTCCGTGTTGGGTGCTAGGGCTCTTTTGAAGTCGTGGTTTGACAAAACTTTCACATTTTCTGAAGTGAATCAACGCATTAAGCATCTTCAAGCTCGCTACAACTTTTTTGCTAATATGCTTGCCACTCCAGGCGTTGTTTGGGACCGCAAACAAGATTTCGTTCATTCTACTCATCAGAATCGGCTTGACTGGGCCAGGGTAATTTGAAGTTCATTTTCTACTCATTTTCCATTCATTATCAAGCACTGCATTTTACTTCTAATTTTAAAAATGTTGTTATTTTTTTGTACATGTAGGTTGATGCAACCCTCACAACCGCTTATGAGTTCGACGGGGAACCACTGTTCGACAAACTCGCCCTGCTATTCAAGATGGAGCCTTGGAAGTAGGAAGTTGTCGAAATTTTGCCATGGACACCTGTCCCTCGATATTTGCCTAAGCGTCCCCATTTTGAGGAAGGAACTTCATCAAAGTCCAAACCTAAGTAGACTAAATTGTTTGGTTCTATGTTGTATTTTAAGTTCTAGCACTATAGTCTGTTTAAGTGGTTTGGTGTATCTTAACTCTTTGTTGCTGCTTGTAGTCTGTTTAATTTTGAAAGAACTCTTTGTTGTTTCTGATTGATTAAATTTGGAACATTTCTGGTACACTCAGTTTCGAGTTAGATAAGAAAAAAATCGGCATGTACACTCTCTTTCGGCACAAACCAACTGTAACACAACCCAACCTCATACCAACACATCCAAAGCCAATCAAAACAACCAACACATCCAACACTACCTACACATCCAACACAATCCAAGACAACCAACACATCCAACAACACCAAAGACATACCAAAATAAGATGCAATATATCGAAAAATCAACAAATATATACACAGATTAATACATACATCGCGAAAGTCAAAATAGAATAAAAACTGCAAACTAATCCCTAGGTCTCTGTACTATGCGCAAAAATCACCAACGCCATCTTCCGGCGATACTCGCAGATGGTATCTGAGCCGTCGGATGGACTCACCCAATAAACGCTAAATCGTACGTGCGGTGAACGACGCCACAATCGTGGCTATCCATCTGTATGAACCCGATCATCTCGGCATCGTCTAATGGCCAACATATCGCATCTAATTGGAATCGCGATACTCAAAATATTGACCAGCCGAGCACTTGGGGAAGAAGACGTCAAAGCGGGAAGCGGTGGCGATGACGGCGTTGATAGATGGCCGGGTCGGAAGGATCGTCCATCGATCGATGCGACAATGGGTCGTAACAATCAATCTCCCAATCGAAGCGGTGAACGCGACATACGACCCAATGCCCTTCGCATAGACATACAAAGACGATCTACAAATAATAATTGAAACATTGTTATTGGATTATATGACTAATACGAACTACAAGTAAGATGCAATAAAGTTATAACAAGACTAATACTTATATCTGGGACCTCGTACCAAGGCTGACCTCATGGTGGAGACTACCCATGAACATACGCTAGCGGTATGCCTGGTACAATCCAATCTACGTGCGGACGGGCCTACCCCCCAGTAGGTACCCGGACACTCGTGTCATCAGCATGGATGGTATCCCATGCATTCTTCAGGTTTATCTGTTGATAATTTTCATTCATTTTAAATCAAAAGTATAAACATTTGAAAGTATGTTAAACGAACGTTAACTGAAATTAAAAACTTACAAAAAATAAACAATCCTGGATGTTGAGTGTAATGCTTTCGACACTAGGGTGCGATCGGACCAATCGTTCAATCTCCGAGCAAGGACCCCAAGATAAGGATCAATATGCTGCAAATATTTTGAAGAACATGAGATTAAAACAACATGAGATTATTAATTGAAATGAAATGAAATAAATACTTGACAAAACTACTTACATTATTGGCTAGATCCTCATTTACGTTCTCAATCTCCCGAAAGTACGCTTGGGGCTGAAACCAAGGCGGCACTAGCCCTACATCTCGACTGACAGACATCAAAGAAATCAATTTAATAAGTATTGAAATGAAATATTATTAAAGACAAACAAAATATATGCATAACATACTCTGGGGCGGCAGGCATCTCCAAGTACCGAGTATACTGCTGACGGATCGATTTATGCCTCCTCTGCTCGTCTACGTCTACAAATGGAGACTGTAGGTACCTCGGTACCTCGGCATACGGACGCGGGGGTAGGGCGTATAGGATCAAGGGAGAAATCTCTATTGCCGCGTCCCAGTGCCGCCCCCACCGCAACATCCCCACGAGACTCTTGGTATGCTCAACAACTCTCTTTGGTGCAAGGCTGTGGGGGTGCGGGTGTGCCACGCGGCGTACCACTAGGCACTGCCTGTGAAAAACCCTCCATAGCGGTAGGTAACCTAGTGTCCTGACAAATAGTATAAGCAATTGAAGTACTATTAACATCATTTCTAAACCAACTTAAGTTTCGAATTAAATAGAAGATAAAATGCATAACATAAACATACCCCGTACACAAAGTCGGATGTCTGACCGGTATCTGTCTGCCCATGCACTCCATGAGTCCCATGGCTGGTGCGTAGAGATGGATCATCGTGCCCGGCTTTCGGAATCTTGAGCTCGTGACTTCGGCTCAGCAGTCATTGTTCATGCAATACCCGACGTATCAAATCAGTCAGCTGCGTATCCAAGTACGACTCCATCAGCTCGTAGATCAGCCCGTATGATCTCTCTCTGACGAACCAGTGCACGATCAATCACTCGGCCTACGACTGCCTCCACTAACTGTATGAATACCCGGGTAGACTGAGCCAAAGCTGGGTCAGATCGAAAAGTCGGTCCCTCAGGCTGTGATGAGGGATGAGGAGCCCCTGTCGAAGATCCGAAAGGAGGTGGAGGTGGAGGTGGAGGTGGCTGTCGAGGAGAACGTCGATGAGAACGTCCAGGCGGGGATAGAGGTTGTGTGTGGGTCCTCCGCCTCTGAGAATCTCTACTCGAACGTGCATGATGATCACTATCCTCAGCCTCACTATCATAATCATCATCATCTATACGTGCAGGCTGGGACTGGGGCATCCGCCTCTCGAGATGAAGGCAATCCTGAAGCAGCATTACGTCCTGGCTCCAGAACAAGCCTCCTACAAACAGCGTCAAGGCCAAGTGGGGCAACCCGAGACGAGAAATGATCCATATGGACATACATCAATCCGTGTGACATGTCCATATCGATGCCCTGCATGTAAGGGAGTCGTAACTCCACCTCGGTGGGTTGTACCAGTGCGCCTATCGTCTATGAAACAATTAGGAAAAATTTAACATAATTACGACGAAAATATTATCAATACCACTATTACTCATATGATTTCGTAAAAAAAATGGAAATTACCTTGGGGCTGTCAAATAATGCCACTGCGCTGAAGGCCCTCTTGGGGATCTCTAACTCGTCTGCCCCTAGCATAGCCATCCAACCCAGAGGTCTGGCCTTCCCAATTAAGCCAATCCATCCGTTTTTCGAATCAACCAATTTGTTGAAGAGAGGGTGACTTCAATAATTGGAATCGTTCAAAACATCACAGTTTTCATATCACAAAAAAAAATTGTCATTCATATGCTTAGATCAAATACAAAAATGTAATGATCAAAGGAGATGTCCAAAACTCGGGTCGTTTTTTTTTATACTTTTTTTTAAACAAATATAATTATAAAATCAGGACATTTTTGAGGTAAACTTCCACTAGGTTTAAATTTTGAATGTCTTTTCAAAAACTCCTAGGGTGGTGTCCCATATTCATATTTGTGTCGCTGTTTTACGTAAGAGACAAACATGGGGCTCATGAATGCTCCTAGTTACTAAGCAACAACAAACAGAGGAATATAACCTCGATTTGTCCCTTTTTTTATAACAATATTAGCACTTTTTTTTTATTTTTGATATTCGTTTTTTTTTTTAAAACCCGAATTATGGTTTCTCTAGTGATCATGACACAAAGTATCTAAATTTAAGCAATAGTCCAAACTAATTTCATGACATTAAACTCTTTTGGCCAAATTCATCCTTTTACTAGAGTCACACAGTTTAAAAACATTTTGGCAATTTGAGTTTTCAAAAAGATGACTTTTTCGGGATAAAAATGGTCATAACCAATCCACAACCAACTTATCTAATTGTAAAAAAAATTACCTCATGTTTGTTTGCAAGGAATTGATAAGGTGCGTAAAAAGAAAACGAAATATCCACAAAGATAGCTAAAATACGCAAAGCTAAAGAAAATAGTTCAAATCCAAGCGTTCTAACAAATCTCACCACCCCCAACTTCAAGGGTCACATTGTCCCCAATGTGAAGAGGGGATGGGATACAAAATGGAGCAAAAGAAACGAGAACTAAGACAAAGATAAATACGACCTTATGACGGTGGCGGGAAGTGCCCTTGAGAGAGGTGCCATTGGTGGAGTTGAGAGAAAAGGGCATTTTGTTGTTGTTGGTCCTCTCGAATATCCCGAATGACGCCAAATTGCTGCTCCATCATTTGTTGTTGGCGGTCAAGCATATTCTACTGGCGTTTGAGCATCGTTTGTTGATATGATAGCATGTCTCTTTGGTGGTGTTGCTCCTGTAGAATAGCTTGAAGATCAACTTGATCATGCGGTGGTGGTGGTGGTGGGCGAGATGAAGAAGTACGGGGTGGTGAACTCCGTGGAGGAGATGGGGATTCGTGAGCATCATCCTCTATGGGAGGTAGAGTGAGGAGAATTCTGTCATCCCCCGGATTGCGTCGTACACCCATCAACCAATTGTCACGATTATGAATTGTAGTTCGTCTTAGGGTCGGGAAGTAGTAGGCGTTGGGATGTATGTCGAAAAAGCAAGCAAAATTGGTCATTGACTCTTTCAATTAATTTTATAGCAGTACATACCTCGAGATCAATACGCGTGCTTCCTCGCGCTTGTTGTAAATCCGTTAAGTCATTCTCGAAGTGAAGAGCAATTGGTGTAATTAGGCCTCCAACAAGAATTTTACTACATTCGCCCCGCCCGATTTTCTGAAATGGCGTGCTAAGTGAGACCCTGTGTCGAGGTGTTTGCCGTAGACCATAGCCCATAAAAACAATAGTTCGTCCTTCCTCAAATTCCCATCACTTTCCCCCTACCGAAAAGTGTGTTGGCCATCACACGATGCATATAACGAAAACAGGGATTTATTACGCGTGATACTTTAGCACGGGAAGCAACATACTCACATGAAGGGGCTATTTCATTCCAAAAACGATGGGCATTAAAGTCGTTAGGGAAAGCGTCTCACCACCAATTGGAAGACTATATATTTGGTTGAAGTCGGCAAGAGTCAATGTATATTCTTGATTGAACAAGCGGAAAGAGATGAGGCCATCCCTAGCATGAGTTCCCGTGAGGATTTCGGTGTTAAATGAGCTAAGGAATTCCAGTGTGACGCGCTCATAAGTTGGTGATTTCGCACCCATGAATTGTTCCCACCCAACTTGCTCAAACATCCAATCAATATCTTCTTGTAGCCCAAGGGTCTCCAATGTCATGGTGTCCGGATACCTGGTGTTGTGCAATGGTTTACCCAACAATTGTTGATATCGGGTTGCTTGTTCGTCATCCCGGAATAGAATGCCGTGACGATTACTTGGTGGATTAGCCCGAGAGGGACGGCGGGAGCCAGAGGGTCCCCCAGATCCTGAAGGAACGGTAGAACGGCTGCGTTTTGACATAGTAATCCTGAAAAAGAAACTTTGATAACAACCAAGGATAAACCCATGATAGCCACAACAAAGAAATGATTGCTACAGATATGTTTATGAAACTCGAGTAGCAAGGTTCGCGGGAATGACCAACAAATGCAACAACCAAGTATGCCTCAGTGGTAATTATCACACTCTTAAATCAACATGGCCAACATTCCATAAGGATGTGCATCCATATATGGGCATAATAAGATTCCATCAAGTAAACAACAACAACCCTTATATGAATAAGATCATCAATTTCGACCATCAATAGACAAGGCATGAATTTGATTACAACAACGAGGATGTCTATCGAATAAATTATAGCCACAAATTCCCCCAAAATTCTCATTTCATCTATTCAAGAATTAATTAATGAAATTCATATGAGAAATGTCCAATGAGTCAAATTCATCATAGAAATCCAATAAGCATCCTTAAGTGTAACACAAAAACAATTAGGTACACAAACCCTAAAAAAAATAAATTCTAAATTAAATTGAAATCACAAAACCCTAAATAAGAGAAATTACACACATGCATGAATAAGTTGAAATCACAAGAACAAAATTAAGAAAAAAAAAATTATATACAAATTCATACCTTAGATAATGACCCACAAGATAGATGTCAAAAACCCACAAAATTCCCATTTTTTTTTTTTGAGAAATCAATCGGTAGAAGTGTTTGTAATGAAGACAAGATGGTGTTTTTGTGGAAGAATCTAAGTTTAAAGGGAAGATTGAGGTGAATTTGGGGGAAGTTTTGGTGAAGAAAAGGGGTTTTTAGGGCTTGGGGATGAAAAATTCGAAAAAAATGGCTGAAATCGAACCCCCTTTTTTTTTTTACAGCCCGGACACGGCCGTGTCGGGCGACACGGCCTGGCCGTGTTCCGGGCTGTTTGCTGTGAATTTGTTTTGGGCCCGAACACGGCCGTTTTGGGCGACACGGCCCGGCCGTGTTCGGGCCAATTTTTCATTTTTTTATTTTTAAATGGAAATTTGAAAAAAAAAATTGACACGGCCATTTGGCAGCCCGGACACGGGCGTGTCGGGCGAATTTTATATATATATATATCTCAAATAATTTGAAAGAAATGGACCCTAAGGATTTGTGAAGAAAAAAAATAAAAAAAAATTTCAAACAAATTGAAAACAAGAACACACAAATATCATCGGGTTGCCTCCCGGGTAGTGCTTCTTTAATGTCGTATAGCTGGACTGTTTCACCTCTAATTGTGTGATGAATTTGGGGGATCCTCAAGCTTGAGGGAATCTCTATAATTATCATCGATGATGCCCCCAAAATAAAGCTTCAGACGGTGTCCGTTTACCTTAAATGTGCCTATTTCCTTGTGCGTAATTTCGATAGTCCCGTAAGGAAACACTTGAGTAACACTGAATGGGCCGGACCACCTGGATTTTAACTTACCCGGGAATAGGCGAAGTCGGGAATTGAATAGTAACACTTGATCACCCTATTGGAATTCCCTCGTGTGCTTAATGTGCTTGTCATGCCATTGTTTCGTTCGTTCTTTGTAAATTTTAATTCTCGTATGCCGAATTTCGCCATTCTTCGAGTTCGTTAATCTGCAATAAACGGTTATTTCCTGCACTTGACAAATCATAATCAAGCATTTTAATAGCCCAAAAGGCTTTATGTTCGAGCTCAACCGGCAAATGACATGCCTTACCATAGACGAGTCGGTATGGGGTAGTCTCTATTGGCATTTTGAAAGCCGTTCTATAAGCCCAAAGGGCATCATCGAGTTTGATGGACCAATCCTTGCGAGAGTGCCCAACCGTTTTTTCCAAAATTCTTTTTAATTCGCGGTTGGACACTTCGACTTGACCACTAGTTTGAGGTGATAGGCGGTGGCGACTCGGTGTGTGACACCATAACGTTTTAACACTTTGTCAAATTGACTATTACAAAAGTGAGTGCCTCTATCACTAATGATGGCTCGTGGAGTACCAAATCGGGTAAAATGTTTTTTGAGAAAATGTACCACCACTCGAGCATCATTTTTAGGCAAGGCTTGAGCCTCTACCCATTTAGACACGTAGTCAACGGCTACCAAAATGTATTTATTGCCAAAAGACGCAGAAATGGTCCCATAAAATCAATACCCCAAACATCAAAAATTTCGCAAACAAAAATACCGTTTTGGGGCATTTCATTTTTTTGAGAAATATTTCTGCTCGTTGACAATTATCACAAGTTTCAACATACCGTTTTGCGTCTTGGAAAAGTGTAGGCCAATAAAAACCCGACTCAAGGACCTTTCGTGCCGTGGTATTCGCTGATAGTGCCCACCGGTGGGTCCTTTGTGACAATGATTCAAAATGGAGATCGTTTAGAGTGCGACACATCTTCGTATGATTTGATCTCGCACAAATTCGGAAGAGGTGGGGATCGTCCCAAATATAGTGTTTGAGGTCAGAAGAATTTCTTCTTTTGTTGATGGGTCACTTTTTCGGTAGAACTTTTCCTGCAATATAATTAGCAAAATCTGCAAACCAAGGATTATCAATTGAAATTGAGTTCAAGGCAAAGAGTTGCTCATCCAGGAAAGAATCGTTGATATGTCATTTGTATTGCTTGTTGGTGTCGGAGTGATCAAGCCTTGACAGGTGATCGGCGGCAAGATTTTCGGCACCCCGTTTATCTTTGATCTCCACATCGAATTCTTGGAGTAAGAGTACCCATCGAATTGTTCGTGGTTTTGCATCATTTTTGTCAAGCAAATAACGTAAGGCAGAGTGATCCGTATAGACAATGACTTTTGATAGGATCAAATATGAGCGAAACTTGTCAAAGGCGAAAACTATTGCAAGTAACTCTTTTTCTTTAGTTGTATAATTGGACTGAGCGGGATTCAGAGTTTTACTTGCGTAGTAAATTGGTCGGAAATGCTTATCTTTTCGTTGCCCAAGCACCGCACCTACCGCATAATCGCTGGAATCACACATGAGTTCGAATGGTTGAGACCAATCTGGAGCTACCATGATGGGAGAAGTGGTGAGTTTTTCTTTCAAAGTATTGAATGCTTGAAGGCATTCATCATTGATATGAAAGACCGCATCCTTCTCCAAGAGGCGAGTGAGTGGCGGGCAATTTTTGAAAAATCTTTAATGAATCGCCTATAGAACCCGGCGTGCCCTAAAAGCTTTGATTGCCTTCACCGTGGTGGGTGGAGGCAATTTTGAAATTGTCTCAACCTTTGCCTTGTCAACTTCAATGCCCCTGCAAGAAATTTTATGTCCCAAAATAATACCTTCTTGTACCATGAAATGACATTTTTCCCAATTGAGAACCAGGTTAGTCTCTTTGCAACGAATGAGGACTTTTTTAAAATTTGCAAGACAAAGATCAAAGGAGTCCCCAAAAACCGAGAAGTCATCCATGAAGACTTCCATGATATCTTCTACAAGTTCGCCGAAGATAGCAAGCATACACCTTTGAAAGGTTGTCGATGCATTGCACAATCCGAACGGCATGCGATGATAGGCAAAAGTACCGTAGGGACAAGTGAAAGTGGTCTTTTCTTGGTCCTCCGGTGCTATCGGGATCTGAAAATAACCTGACATGCCATCAAGGAAGCAATAATACAAGTGACCGAGATAATCTTTCAAGCATTTGATCAATAAAAGGTAAAGGAAAATGGTCCTTGCGAGTAGCATCATTGAGTCGTCGTGTCGATGCAAACTCGCCAACCTGTTACCGTCTACATTGGAATAAGTTCATTCTTTTCATTTGGTACCACCGTCATCCCACCTTTCTTTGGAACCACTTGAATCGACTCACCCACTTGTCGAAAATTGGATAGATGAGCCCAAAGATCAAGTAATTTGATTACCTCCGCATTGACTACCTCTTTCATGTTTGGATTTAAACGACGCCGAGGTAGAACAACCGCTTGAAATTTTCCTCCATCGAATTTTGTGAGTGCAAAAGGAAGGATTGATCCCTTGAATATCGGAGATTTTCCAAGCGATGGCCTTTTATGTTCCCCGTAATATTGCCAACAATCTATCCTTTTGATGAGAAGATAAATCGGAGGAAATAATTACGGGAAGTTTGGCGTTCTCGGCTAGAAATGCATATTCCAAGTGTTCGGGTAGCTCTTTCAGCTCCAACAGTGGTGGATCCTCAATGGACGGTTTGATATGCCCCACCTGCGCGAATTTTCAATTTTGTCAAACTCTTTATGTCGCTCTGTTGGTGCGTTTTCCAATGCGAGTCTGATTCCCTAAGAAAGGGATTTTCATCCGCTATACCTTTTGAACAATACAAGTCTCCAAGAATTCGTTAGAAATCATGCTTGGTAAAGAATTGGTTATCTCCATATCGATAAGATCAATAGCAAAACAGAGTCATCTTTATCTATCGTATTTTTCATTGATGTAGCGATTTTAAAAATGACTTGTTCATCTTCGACTCTTAAAATTAGTTTGCCATCATGCACGTCAATGATTGCCTTAGCAAAGTAGCTAAAAATGGACGCCCTAGGATCAAGGGGACTTCGACATCTCGTATGCATATCAAGAATTACAAAATCGACAGAAATATAAACTTATCGACTTTGACCAAAACATCTTCAACAATGCCTCTAAGATATTTAATGGACTGTCATAATTGCAAGCTCATCCTAGTTGGTTTTGGCTCCCTAAACCCATTTGTTTGAATAAATCATAAAGTATCAAATTAATGCTAGCCCCTAGATCGAAGCGAATGCCCGATCAACAAAAATTACCGACATGACAAGGAATAGTGAAACTCCCCGGTCTTTGATTTTCTCGAGGTAGCTTGTTTTGCAAAATTGCCGAGCATTCCTCATTTAATTGCACCATGGATATTTCTTCAAGCTTCTTCTTATTTGAAAGAAGATCTTTTAGGAACTTGGCATATTTTGGCATCTCGTGAAAGGGCTTCAACAAAAGGAATATTGATGTGCAATTGTTTAAATAAATCCAAAAACTTACCAAATTGGTCGTCATGTTTGTCCTTACGCAATCGACTTGGATACGGAATAGGTGGTTGGAATTCTCGTACCATTTTCTTTGTTTCCTTGGATACATGTTCGTCTTTTTGTTGTATGGGAGTGGGCTCGTCCTCCGGCATCCGTTGCCGTCTAGCTTTGTTCCACTCCTTAGAGTGATTGCTTTTACCTTTCTCTTGGATTCGGCTCGATGTTGCTAGGTAAGCTCCCTTGTGGCCTTTCGGAGATCATTTTGGCAATTTGACCAATTTGATTTTCCAAGTTGCGAATGGATGCTTCTTGGTTCCTTAAGGATGTTTCGGTGGCGTGAAACAGTTTTCCGTTGTTTGACGAATTTGGGCAAGAAAGTCCTCCAAACTTGGTTTTCGCGATTGGAAACCGGAGGTGCGGATGAATTGGGAGTGCGTTTGGATTAAAGCTTCGTGACCTTGATTTCTCCAACTAAAGTTCGGGTATTGACGCCAACCTGGATTATAGGTGTTCTTTTAAGGATTATTTTGAAAGGGTCGAGATTGATTACCTAGATAATCCACTTGTTCATGCGGCGATCGCGTGAGGGCAATCTTGGTGGTTGTGCGATCCTCCACAAGTCTCGCATGAGAAGGCTTGTTGTGGTGGTGGTTTGGGAACCGCCAACCGCCAATTTTCTCGAGTCGAGCTTCAACTTTGTGCGGCTAGTGTAACCACCGCGTCCGCATTGTATACTCCCACGCCTGTTGGTTTTTCCTCGTCACGGATTGCCATTGATAGCCATTCATGGCCATTCCTTCTATGAGATCTTGGCGGCTTCGGTGTTTTATTGTTCAATGTCCCCCCGCCGCCGCATCATTTTGCCTTGTCGATGAGAGCAACCCATTGTAAAATGTTTGGACTTGCATCCAAATGGGAAGACCATGATGTGGGCATTTTCGCAGCAATTCTTTGAATCTCTCCCAAGTGTCGTACAAGGTCTCATCGTCCTCTTGAGTGAATGAAGAGATCTCATTCCTCAATCGTGCGGTTTTAGCGGGTGGATCTTCGTCCGTAGTAGGCCGTCAAATTGAACAAATTGTTGCACCATTTGAATGACATTCGGTTTGATTTCAAATTATTGGTCGCAACAAATGGGCCTTACGATACTAGACGATGTACCGTCCATAGATGGCTTGCATAGTCGTACATGGTTCTTTGTTGTTCATCCGCCATATCGGGATCCTTGCTTTCGTTAATATCCTCCTCGTGGTCCGTACTAATACTTTCCTCGTGTTGCTACTCTGGCGGTCTCGCGACTTCCAAATTCGGCGACAGTAGGCATGCACGCAAGAAATAAGGAGGATAAGTATAATCCAAGACTTACAAAGATAGATACCTAGAAAGACAAATGATGAAATAAAAAAATGATTAAATTAACAAAAATAAGGTGTTCTTAATATTACAATCCCCGGCAACGGCGCCAAAAACTTGATGGCTCAAAAGCTACTCTAGAAAACCGTAGGCAAGTGCACCTATCGTTTTGTAGTATAGATTATTGAGTACCGAGTGTCATTCCCACGAGGATTGTAAGTACTAATAATTACCGTCTTTTTGTTATCTAATCTAGCAATTTTCAGAGTTTTGTTTGTTAAAATGGAAAATGAAAAATAGAGAATTTAAAATAATCGCAACTTACAATAAATTAGATAAAAGTAGATTGTAGAATGAGAAATCAAGAGATAGAAATATGTTTGAATGTAAATCCCTCTAGAATGTTTTTGTGATTCAACAAGATAAAAATTCAACCTTAAGCCCTTAAGCAAAACCCAACCTCTTTTAATAAAATCTCATGTTATGTGGACCGTAGAAATTCCCGATTTAAGTTAAACCCTTTCTCAAGGCGAAAAACTCCTAATCTCAAGTTGATTAACTGAAATCTCTTTCTAGTTAAAACCTCCAAGATTGCATTATAACGATTTATGAATTCCCATATTAGGTTTGACCCTAATCTAGAAGATTTATGTCGTCCTATATCTAGGATTGCATGCAATATTTTTCACTTATACAATTTCTTTTTCACCATAAATCTTTTGATTACCCGATGAAGAAAAGATATCAAATTAATATACCGGAAATATTAACTCGAATGAGATAAGCATGATATAAGTGAATCACACAAGACATGAGAATTTTATTAAAAACATACAAACCTTAATCACAAATCCATTCTAGAGTTCATTACACTCAAACACTAAGATTTTAGCTACTCATGATTTTGACAAAAGAGTAAATTGTTTAATAAATGGTTTTATCATGATTTTGATTATTTTGTTTTTACACTAAAACAATATTTTTAAAGGTTTTCCAAATACTCCTAAAATGATTTAAAATGGTTTTAATATTTTCCGGAGTATTTCTTCAAGTTTTATTTTCGACAAAATTGGACAACACTTTTAATGATTTTTTGTCAATGGTTTCTTTCACCAAAACAAAGCTTCTAAATGTTGTCCTAATACTCCCGATCGGTCCAAAATATTTTCACTATTTTTCGGAGTATTTCTTGAAGTTTTTTTCGATATATAATTGGATAACGCTTTTGTTTTGAGGTCAACCGGTCGCCGTATAGGGCAACCCGTACACGAAAGTTGAGGAAAACAAAAACTTCATGTTTGCGAGAAAATGGTCGTGGCAACGGTGTGGTCGACCATCGACCAGGTGGGTGACCGTGACTGGAGAAAAAAATCAAATGAACTTCTGTCTTTCATTTTTGATTAGTGCGACCGGTTGTGGTTAGGGTCAACCGGTCGAGGTGCACATCGACCGGTCGCCTGTAAATGTTGATATGATTATTTCAAACTCTATTTATGTGCAACCGGTCGCCTTAAGTTTGACAAAGAAAATGCTAATCTGTTGTGCGTGCAGACATCTTTTCCTTAACTTGTGGAATTGATTTCTAACACTATAATCTTGATTTTAATTGCAATGTTTTTGTAGAAATCGATTCCAAGAGGAGCCTATCAAGTATCAATCTTCTCCTATAAATAGAGGAAGATTTGAAACACAACAATAAGATAGAAAACTACAACACAACAAGATACACTCAAGAATACACTTGTTCTTACATTGTCTTATTTCTTGTTGTAATTTGCCTAGCTTTTCACTTTCACATTCTTGAGATCTAGGCTATTCTTGATTACACTTGCACTCAATTGTATTATTCATTATCGAGTTGTAATCTTGAATTTGTGGTCGTCATTCAAACACAAGATATCCTTGTGAGTGTTCTTGTGGTAAGAACACACTTGGGTGAACTAGGTGTTAGGTGTAAGAAGATTGTGGTAATCTTTTTGTTGAGGTGTTGAAGAGTGTGGTGCTCTTCAAGGGTGAAAATTGTGGTAATCTTCACAAGGTGCCGTTTGGAGATTGCGGTAATCTTCAAGTGAGATTGTGGTAATCTCAAAGGTGGTGTTGAAGAAGAGTGTGTGTGCTCTTCAAGGTGTTGGTGTAAGATTTTGTTGTAATAATTTTTATAATTATTAATAAAATCTTTTTCTCTTTTTCAAATCCATCCCTGAGATACTTTGGGGTGGTAGAAGATTAGGCCCTAAGTGGGTTGAACCTCTTTAAATCGACGCGTGTTGTTTACATTCCGCACCTTTATATTTGTCCTTGAGCATTCGGTTTGAAAAAGAGGGATAAATCGAAAAGATGGAGATAATCTATTCACCCCCTCTAGATTATCGTAGCCGCTTGGACTTACAAGTGGTATCGTAGTCAAACTCTTTGGCAAGCTCGTTTCACATCGCGAGTGAAGAGAAACGATCGTCGGCTACTTAACGAAGCTCATCTTTCCAAAGACACCTCCACCACCAAGCCACCTCGGTTTGATTCCAAAAATTTATATTTTGGAAAGAAATAATGGAATGCTATTTACAAGGTTGTGGGTTTGATATTTAGAACACCGTCATCAATGGAGAATCCATTCCGACGAAAAAATACACCACACGCCTCTAAAGGCTTCAAAGAGCTCAATGATGAAGAGAAGGAATCATCTCCTTAAATGGTAAAGCTCTTAGTATTTTGTATTATTCACTTACTACTTTGGAATTTGATCATGTTGTAGGTATTCGATCGGCACATGAAGTATGGCAAAAATTAGAAGCCATCTATGAAGTGTATGCAAATGAAAGGAGCAACTCAAAAGCATCTACTTCACAAATGGATACAACATCAAATTCAACAACATGGGATGAGCCTTCTACAACCTCCCATGATGAAGAAGTTGAACAATGCCTCATAGGCATCGAAGAAGAAAACGAGGTAAGTTCTAAACCCTTTACTTCCTATGATAATGATTATAGTGATTTGCAAAATGATTTTGATGAATTACAAGATGAATTCCAAAACTTACTTGTTAAATACAAATATTTGAAAAAGGAATTCATTGTTTTAAAGAATGATAAGGATAGTTTATTTACTTCCGATGAATCACTATCATGTGCTCACACCACCACACTTGACAAGGTTAGAAACCTTGAAAAAGAAAATAGTACTCTTGTTGAGAATATTGATTGCATGAAAAATGATTTATCTAAATCCAACTTGAGTACCGATAAGATGACCGATATTATTGATTGTTGTGATAAATCGAAACTAGAACTTGATCATAAGCCTAAGGGTGTCAATCACATGAAAAAGAATCAAGTCTCTAAGCACATTGGTCATTATGCTCCTAGAATTATTACATGCTTTTATTGCGTAAAAAGGGTCATACGGTAAATACTTGTCGGGCTAGAAATAGCTCTAATTATTGTTGGAGACCTAAAAGTCTCAAAGCTAATCCTAAGGGACCCAAGCACTTGAAGGTACCACAAAATAATGTTTTATTAGGTACCCGACTAAATAATGATCGAAGAAAATTTATACCGCTAAAAAGACATCAAATGACCGTTTCATTTGATCAAAGAAGGAGAAACTATTTTTCGACAAAGCCAATTTCAAGAAGAGGATATAATCAAAAATGGGAAGAACACAATCCTTGAAATGGCAAAGACATCATCAACAAGATGATTTTCAAAGAAGAAGAGATTTTCAACAATGGGAAGGCAACAAACCTTGAAATGGAGTAATCAAAGAAGTCATCATCAAAGTGACTTCTCAAAGGGAAGATATCATCAACAATGGGAACGGCACAACCCATTGAAATGGCGTAATTGGTAACCCGTATCTCCCTAGTTAAATATGCATTTTATTTTGTTATTATGCATGCTTCTATTTGTGTATTAATTGCAAAATGAGTTTTCAAGTATTTATTTTTTTAATTAAGGTCTTCAATATACATTTGTGCTTTTAAAATTTTTTTTTTTTTTAAAAAGAAGACCTTATATGATGTCTTTAAAACTCTTGTGCACTTTTGTAGACTAAAATGTGTTATCATCTCTTATGGATTTTTATGGCATGAGCTTACTTATGATATCTTTTAGCCTACACTTTTATCATTATGATTTGTGCTAGATTTGTCTTAAGAATTGTGTAGGATCTACATATTTTCACATATGGCCATTTACGTCATTATTTGTCAAGAAAGGCATTAATTATCGAGGTACGTTTACTTGTGTTATTCTTACTCTTATAGACTCGATATATGTATTGTCATGTGCCTATGTGCTTGATTTTCATAGTATTTCATACAAGTGCCATTAAGAGGATTTTTAGATTTTTTTGAAAGGCACTATTCGATATTTGATTGCACTTATTTGCTTTGTCAACTCTTGTTCAAATACTTCTTTTAAATGAGGTCTCAACTATATGCTATCGAATTTTCTAATTTCAAAAGAGACCTTTTATAGCTTTCTTAAGCTTATTTGAACTTGCATGATTTATTAGACTCTTGATGATATTCTAAATGCATAGTATGTGTTTCTTGCTTCATGGTCTATATATATAGTGTCTATTTCTACTATGCTCTTATGCAAGATATTTTGTGATTGATGATTGAGGCATATTTTTACACTTGGGCTATTTTTTCTTGCTTATATAAGCGATACCGGTAATGAGTTTGTTATGTTGTGTAGATGAGAAATGAAGTACTCCAAATATTAGTTACCTCAAAATATTTGGATGTAAATGTTCTATCATGAACACCTTAGATCAATTGGACGCCCTATGATGATAGTGATGAAGAAGACAAAAAGGGTATTCTGGAACAAACTCAATGACCAAGGCAACATTGGTCGAACTAAGGCAAAGTTAGTAGCTCGAAGGTATTTTCAAGAAGAAGGTAATTAATTTTGATGTAACATTTGCACTCATAGCACATTAAGTAGCTATTTGCATTTTACTTGCCCATTCTTGTTTTAAGAAAATTTCAAGCTTTACCAAATGGATGTTAAATCCAAATTTCTAAATGGTTTTATTCTAGATAAAGTCTATATAAAACAACCTCCAGGGTTTAAAATTTTTCTAGGCCAAATGATTGTTTTTAAGGCCTTGTATGGTTTTAGAACAAGTACCCGTGTGTATGGTATGATAGACTTAGCTATTTTTGCTAAATGATTCTACGTACAAAAGGTAAAGTTGATACTACCCTCTTTGTTTGTGAAATAGGGCAAGATTGTTTAAACTTGTGCATATTTATGAGAATATTTTTGGTGCTACTAATGAATATTTGTGCAAGATATTTTTCTAAGTTGATACTAGGTGAACTCGAGATGAGCATGATGGGGGAGCTCAATTTATTGCTTGGACTTCAAATTATTCAATGCCAAGAAGATGGTTATATTTCAAAAGATCTCTTGAAGGAGTTAGGCATTGAAGAAAGAAGAACTATCTCAACCTCTATGGCTAAAGATTGACAAAGGTTGAGAAAGGCATGTCGGTTGACAAACAAATTCGAGGTATTTTTTCTTGTATTATTCCTATAGACTCGACATTCCATATGCCTTATGTTTATATGCTCGACTTCAAAAACTATCCCAACGAATCTCATTAAAGTGTCATTAAAAGAAATTTTCAAATATTTGAAAGGCACTTCTTCTTATGACTTGTTGTATCCAAAGCTTTAAATATTTAAAACGTTCTTATTTTTTTGGGATAACAAGTTCGGTATCTATTATACGGTTATTCGTATTCAAAATTTGGTTCGTCATAATCGAACTAAACATATTGAGATTCGATATATTTTTTAAGGGATTGTGATTTTTAACAAAAACTTGAGATGTGTTTAATTCCGTCTCAAAGGATAACTCGCGGACTTTTTGATCGTTAACCGCCGGGTATTTTACCTCATTTCGAGCTTGATTATGACATAATGTATATTGAATGAGGTCTACGTTTGCATTTTGCACGTTTTTAAAACTTAGGGGCGAAAAATCGGATTTTTGGATCAAACTTTGGAATTTGCAAAATAGAAAGAAGCGTGGTCGCCAGGGCAAGGGTCGACCGGTCGCCCACACCGCCGACCGGCCGCCCTAGCCCTTGACCGGTCCCAACGAGATTTCTTGGCTTAAATCGTCTATGTTCTTTTACTTAGCCATTTTGGCCCTTTCAACTCTATTTTCGTCCCCTTTGTAAATTTCACACACAATTCACTTCAAATGAGTTTTGATGCATGAATTATATATTTTGGGGACTAACTAGCTCGGTTATCATCATTGATGCTCATATTTACCGATTAAATGGTAAGAATTCCACTCTCTTTAGCTCAATTGGGTTGAACCCTTAAGTTTGTGGCTTATATGTATTTTTCTTGATGAAATTCATATATTTTTGTGATGTGCTTACTGATTGTTGATGAATGATATTTGTTAAATTGCATTTGGTGATGAAAAACTTGGCTTGATTACATTTACAAGGGCTATATATATCATTTTCTAATTTTTGACGCCCGCCAAGTGTTCGATAAAACGTTTCAATGAAAAATTCATCATCTACATGATTCTCTCATTTTCAAATGACTTATACTTTTATAGAGATCATGTTTTGCAAATCTCACGAGTTTTCATAAGCTTCTACAAGTCGTATGATTCGACTTTTCACTCCTATTTGGTTCATAAGCTTCACTATTCAAATAGCTCGATACATCGGTTTTGTTGTGCACTTTGATATGATTATATGATGTTTTTATCGTGCTAACACTCTTTTTGATGATTCCAAAGGGGGAGAAACAGGTTATAAGCTCATTAGCTCATAAAAGCTAAGATAAGCTTAACGGAAAGAAGCTATAAGCTATGGCTTCATAAAGCCATAAGTTCTGGATCATATTTAGTCCACTTGGTGCATTATGGTTATGTATGAATCATGGTCCATTGGTTGTAGTATGGACTTATATACGGTTCTAACGATGTATCTTTGACAGGGGGAGTTTTTAAGTTTTTGATACTTAAGCTCAATATCGAAAAGTTAAGATTTTAGCTTATGTTGAAGTTGCTTCTATATTACTCTTGTTGTGCATGTTGATAGGGGGAGCATTTGCTATATGTGTTTGAATATCTCTACTCCCATCCTTGTGTTTATATTGCGTGGAATGTTGTCGCTCTCAACGGATATTTATTTTTTGACCGGAAAACTTGTTTTGTTTTCAAAATCGCATCTCAAAATTGTTTTGTTTTCAAAATCGGTCTTGTTGAATTGTTTTGGTTTGTAATCATCAAAAAGGGGGAGATTGTTTGATAAATGGTTTTATCATGATTTTGATGATTTTGTTTTTACACCAAAACAATGTTTTTAAAGGTTGTCCAAATACTCCTAAAATGATTTAAAATGGTTTTAATATTATCCGGAGTATTTCTTCAAGTTTTATTTTCGACAAAATTGGACAACACTTTTAATGATTTTTTGTCAATAGTTTCTTTCACCAAAACAATGTTTCTAAATGTTGTCCTAATACTCCCGATCGGTCTAAAATATTTTCACTATTTTTCGGAGTATTTCTTGAAGTTTTTTTTTCGATATATAATTGGATAACACTTTTGTTTTGAGGTCAACCGGTCGCCGTATAGGGCAACCCGTGCACGAAAGTTGAGGAAAACAAAACTTCATGTTTGCAAAAATGGTCAGCGCAACCGGTTGCCCTATAGGGCAACCGGTAAGGTCGACGACCGACCGGCCGGTGACCGTGACTGGAGCAAAAATCGAAACAGAGAACTTCGTCTTTCATTTTTTGATGAGTGCGACGTTGTGGTTAGGGTCGACCGGCCGAGGTGCACGCCGACGGCCTGTAAATGTTGATATGATTATTTCAAACTCTATTTCGTGCGACCATTCTTTAAGTTTGACAAAGAAAATTCTAACCGTTGTGCAACACATCTTTTCCTTAAATTGTGGAATTGATTTCTAACACTATAATCTTGATTTTAATTGCATTTGTTTTGTAGAAATCAGATTCCAAGAGGAGCCTATCAAGTATCAATCTTCTCCTATAAATAGAGGAAGATTTGAAGCACAACAATAAGAGAGAAAACTACAACACAACAAGATACACTCAAGAATACACTTGTTCTTACATTGTCTTATTTCTTGTTGTAATTTGCCTAGCTATTCACTTTCACATTCTTGAGGTCTAGGCTATTCTTGATTACACTTGCACTCAATTGTATTATTCATTATCGAGTTGTAATCTTGAATTTGTGGTCGTCATTCAAACACAAGATATCCTTGTGAGTGTTCTTGTGGTAAGAACACACTTGGGTGAACTAGGTGTTAGGTGTAAGAAGATTGTGGTAATCTTCTTGTTGAGGTGTTGAAGAGTGTGGTGCTCTTCAAGGGTGAAGATTGTGGTAATCTTCACAAGGTGCCGTTTGGAGATTGTGGTAATCTTCAAGTGAGATTGTGGTAATCTCAAAGGTGGTGTTGAAGAAGAGTGTGGTGCTCTTCAAGGTGTTGGTGTAAGATTTTGTTGTAATAATTTTGGTAATTATTAATAAAATCTTTTTCTCTTTTCGAAATCCATCCCGGAGATACTGGGGTGGTAGAGGATTAGGCCCTAGGTGGGTTGAACCTCTTTAAATCGACGCGTGTTGTTTACATTCCGCACCTTTATATTTGTCCTTGAGCATTCGGTTTGAAAAAGAGGGATAAATCAAAAAGATGGACATAATCTATTCACCCCCCCTCTAGATTATCGTAGCCGCTTGGACTTACATAAATTACACAAGAAGATTTAAGTATTGTAGACATGGTGTACTTATCTTTCTCAAAACCTCAATGGACTTCTTCCTTGATTGATGATGTTGCTCCAAGCCTTCTTCTCCAATATTGCCCCAAGCTTTCTTCTCCAAGACCCCTTGATCCCAATTCTACTTAATGAAATGAATACAATGAATATTTCCTGAGTATCTAATGAATGCCTCTCTCTACTTCAACCCTTGGCTTTTATAGGCAACATTTTTGTACACCAATACATTGATAGTACTCTCTTTTGTTAAACAATCACCCCGCTTTCATTGTTGGTTGGTGAATTCTTGTATTCAAGTGATGAGGAGGGGAACATGGAGACATTTTTCAGCAAAAAATAGGTGTTAAAAATGTACAAAAGTGGCCAAAAGGGATTGGTTGGTGAGTTTTCCCTAAATTCCGCATAAAAAAGTGCCTGAAAGTGGCCCTGACACGGCCATGTTGGGCAGCACGGCCAGGCCGTGCTGCACTGAAAATATTGCTCAAACGCCGGACACGGCCGTGTTGGCCAACACGGCCAGGCCGTGTTGTCCGACACGGCCGTGTTCGGGCCTGTTTTGTGCGATTTTTCCTCCTCTTTTGATCCCCTTCAACATGGCCATGTTCGGTGACACGGTTTGGCCGTTTTGGGCTCTTTTTCCAATTTTTATTCAATTTATTTCCTTCTTTTTGAACATGGCCATGTTACTTGACACCCCCAAGTCATGTTGAGTGATTTTCTTGCCTTTTTACACTTGATGTTGGCTTCAAATTGCTCCAAGTTGCTCCACCTATAATGTTAAACACATCCCGCGATAAAATGCTACAGAAATACTTGAGAAACTATGATTTTTCTAACAAAACAATTCAAAACTATTGAATTAATAGCACAAAATATGTACAAAATGACACTTATCACCTGGGCAAGGTCCCGAGCAAGAGAAGGAATAGCCTCAAATGCCCATAGATGTATCAAACAAAAACAAATAAGCAATTAACCCGATTAGAATATGGAATGCTCGTGTTAATAGATGAAATACGTGTTTAACTTATATATACATGTATAGGGTAGATGTAGGCATATATGTGGAATCGACGTCTCTCTCAGGATCAGCAGGGGCACGGATCCCAGAATCAAGATAATGGAGGGGGCGCCCATACACGTAGGTGCCCCATGGGAATGCCCTAAACCCGGGGGCATCCTCAACCAACGTCCACAACCATAATGGGACGGTGCCACGCGGATCGAAAGATAACAGATACCCCGTGACAAACAAGATATACGCCATCTTCAGATTATCCTCTGGTCGCTTTCTAAAACGACTCGCTCTAAAATGCGGCATTGCCTTTGCCGGTATCACGGACTCCCCATCAAAAAACTGTCGATATACTCTTCATTCTGGAGGGATATGTTGTGACGAGCATGAGTCAATCGCAGAGGGGCCAAAGCGTAGCCCCGTAAACATAGCAAACTCTCGCCGCCCAAATATGAGGTTCCGCTCACCAACGCGGAACCACAAGTCCCCGGTCTCAGATTCCTCCACCAAAATCTGTCTACCGAGCAATCGAAGCATACCTTTGGATGTCAAATACGCATTCGAGTTGAAGTCCAGAAACGCCCCAAATGGCCCATTCCTAAAGTCATCTAAATTTCCCGACTCAGTCAACTCATTTTTGATATCGGCTATCAAGTGGCGCTTGGTGTATACATTCAGTTTTCCCCTCCAATTCTGTGCCGAACCCCATTTCCATTGCCAAATCTGTCAAGAAAAACACAAATACAAGTGCCAGGCTTGCTGTCGCATAACTCGATTCGAGTTACACATAACTCGATTTATGCGTAACTCGAATCCAATCGTCTTCTTCGCCCCTCTCACTTCTGCCATTAACAACATCCAAAGCTCCACTCAAACACAAAATCCCCTATAAAACCCTAGACTTTCTACAAAAAACTACAACAAATCCTAACCTATAGACCAACTAAATCAACCAAAAAACATGAAATTAAACAAAGCTGGAGTTGGAGGTTACCTGGTTATTCGTCGATTCAGTCGCCATCGTCATCACTGTCGCCGTTCAAGTCGAGGGGTGGTCGCCGTTCGAGTTTTGGGGTGGTGTCGTTCGAGTTTTGGTTTGGATAGGAATGATTTTGGGGTTGTTGGTCGTTCGAGTAAGGGTTTTGGAATGGAGTTGTTTTACTCGAAAATGTGAAGTAAAACTACAAAAGAGCACTTATGTCTTTTCGCACCCCAAAATGGCTAAAAAGATGTGTTTGAAAAACATGGCTAAAAAAGATTTTCATTGGCCTAAAAGGCTAAAAAAACCAATGTTGTAAGATTGTAGGCTAGTGGGTCCCATTAGATATATATGGTAATATTTTAAGTAGATAAAGTTGATAATGGAGGATCCCACATATATATTTGGATAAAAAATGAGAATAGTGATTGATTAGTGATGTAGGGTAGTGTATAGGTTTGAGATGTTGTTTTATGTGAAAAATGAAAAATGAAAATGATGATTCTGTTGGAAAATTTATAAACAAACATAATTTCATTTCTATGAATAGTTGGAAATTGGAAATTGTGGTTTGGAAACATAAACAAACAAGGCCTAAATGTTTGAAAATAATTATGTTTCCAACAAAAATATTTCTAAAATCAAGATAAAATAACTCATATAATTTATGGATTAAATTTCATAAGACGTGTCCCGAACTTAACAATGTTAGCTAATCTATTTAAATTTAAATCTAACTGGTTTTGATTTATAAATAGATTGTGTTGACGTGCGTTTTGGTCAACAAGCAAAAATATGTAAGGAGATTTAACACGTGGAAATATAAACGCGCGTAACGTATATTTAGTTTTGGCTAATTACGCTTTTTGCATAATGCCGAGCCGAATTATTGGGGTCCGTATTTCTTACAATCTTGCTCCATTTTTTCAGCTTTTCCTCTATCGACTTTTATACCCCTTCGAGTAAGTGGGTTTACAATAGTCATCTTTGCACTAACTATTCATTAATCAAGAAATAATTAAAGAAAGACACATGCTCTTCTCTAACTATGCATGTCAAAAAGCTCAAAACTTGCCACTTGTCGACTTCTCTTCATAATTCTCCGACGACATGTGGCGCTTTAAATACCAATAAAGCGTTAAGCATGGGCGTGTGATTATTTTTATGAGGTCAATTTGTCGCGCATGCGTTTCCCTGTCGAAATTTGGGCTCGGGGCTCGGGCTCGGCGGCCGTGTTGCGGTTGGGCTCGGTAATAAAGGCGAGCCTAATTCGTGCCGTGTCATCGCACCATTGCCGACGCCACCCACAGTCGCCTACTCGGATGTGTGTTGGATCGATGACTTGGATTAATTTCTTCCCGCTCCACTGCCTCGTGTCATCAAAGGCCCCCAAGTTTGATTCCGAGAGAAGAATTTCAAGTCGGAGTTAAACTTTAATGTTAATGACGAACATTTAATGGGGAAACGGATTTCTCAAAGGTTTTGTTCTTTCATGGCATCCGTCGCGTAGTGATTAATGCCTCAAACGGCGCATTAATTGGGTTGCCATAATGACAGACACGTGGCATCTTGTGGTTGGACCAATCTTGCGCAGAGCCGAAAAGGTACGCCGCTTCTGTCGGCGCGTGAGACGCGACGCGTTTTCGACATGTTTGACGGCTTTTGAGTTTTTAAAAGGTGCGTCTTTTCGAATAAACGTCTCATTTATCGAGGAACCCCATCTATAAATACCTTTGTTTCCCATTATTCACTTTCGCAACCATTAACCTTTGAGCTAAAGTAACTAAAACCGAAAGCGAAAATTTGGTCGGCTTCCCAAGTTCGTAGACTTCGAACTTAGGTATTTTTTCAAATACTCTCCCTTTACCTATAAATGTCTTCTTTTGAGGATAGTAGAGTCGTAGTTATAGTGTAGAGGTTGAAATTGAAGATCCTCCCTCTCGAACCTTCATTTTTATTTATCACCAAGACGGCGATCTCCGTCTCACACCCCGAGTATTATTCGATATCTTCTCCGGATTCTTCACGAGGTGGAACGCCCGAGCGGACGATACTATCTTTGACCCGCCGCTGACCGTTTTTAGAGAAGGAACGGTGTATCAGCCCGGACTGGTACAAGAGAGTTCCGGTGAAGAATCGCCAAGTGTTGATTCTAGACAGTACCAGCCAGAAGAAGAAAATATGGACCCATCGGAACCGGAGCGTGATAACGTGGAGCGGGTAGATGAACCGTCCGGGGATTCGAGGCGGAGAGGCCACTAGGGCCCATAGGCCACCGTAATGGCGACGGCCGGCAGGGGGAGGCCCTCGTCTTCGTGTCGAGCCTCGGTGGGACGCCGAGTGATATAAACAATATCCCGAGCATGTTGATGATTCGGGAGGTGGATGAGTTCCTACAGAGGTACCATATTCCGAGTGGTATCAATTTTTGGGTACCGACGGCACGGAAGTTCCCCAAGACCCACCGAGGGTTGTATGGCTGTATTTGCCGCTAGCCTTTTATACGGTTTGAGATTTCCACTCGCCGGCTTTCCTTACGCGGTGGTTTTGCAAGTGGGGCATGCATCCGACCCAGTGTGCACCCTATTTCTTGGGGCGGATCATCGGCCTCCCGGTGATATTTCACCGGAAAATATCCTCGCCCCAAGTTTAAGGAGATGAACGAGCTCTTTGTATGGCGGCGACTCCTTCATCTCGGGGTCACCGTCCGGTGGTATTATGTACAGACCCGACCGGGTATCCGGATGGTTTGGTGGAAGGTCTCCTTCTTCTCCTCAAGGAGTGGAAAGACAAATGGCTCAGGGTGAGCGAGTGGCAAGCTCGCGTGGGAGATGGAGGAAGGAAACTGCTCTTCATCCCCCATCAAATTTTGTTTTTGCTATAGTAAGTCTATCTTTTCTTCTTTCTCCGCTTTTGCTTTTCACTTTGTTTCTTTTTGTAATTAACTTTTGTCTTTTTCCTTTATAGAGAATCGCATCATCAAAGGGCCTCTGGCCACCTTTATTCGAAGGCCGGAAAACATCCGGCCCGGGGATCATGGACAGCGGATTGAGAGGTTGGCTACCGAGGCCAACTTGGCCGCACTGTTTGAGGCCTGCTCGCCCGCCGACCCCGGCCGAGGGGCGGCTCGGGACGAGGCGGCCGAGCGGGAGGTGGAGGTCGAGAGAGCCTTAGCAAAACCCTCCCGGTAATGAAGAAGACGGCCCATTCTCCGGGGGAGCAAATGCGGCGAGAATCGAGCGAGTTGCGCCGTCTCCCGTGATGGCTAGTCCTGTGGGCGGATCATCCGCGCCCGTAGGCGGGCCACGACACTCCTCGAGCCGCCGAGTGCGGCCGCCGTTCGAGGTAAACATTGTATTTTTCACATTTCCTTTTGAAATGTCCTTATGTTTTCTTTTGATCTTCTAACGGTGGTTGCTTTGTGCGGGCGTGGCTTGGATTTGCGTGCACGCCTTCGCGCGTGAGGAACACGACCGCGCGGCGAACTCGGGCGGTCGCGATCAGCTGCGGATGCGGAGGCGGCTCGGAGAGAAGATATACGGGCGAGAACGCCTCCGATGGAGTGCGGGAGGCGGTGCGGCCTCCTCTTCAAAGGAGAAGATGAGGGATTGTGATGGAGGAGCCCGGGCCAGGGGGTTGGTCAAATGGCGTCGAGCATCTCGAACAGGCCCTAAGGGGAGGTCTCGCGAACTTTCTCGGATGACCTTGGTTGGAAGGTCACTTCATCCCTCCAAGTCGTGAGTGAGAGATGAGTGTGGAATTTGTGGAATTTGTCCGATGCGCCACGCCGACGGAGGAGCAATGAGAGCTTTACCGGGCGGTCGGGCCGTGATGAGTGTCCGGCTCGTGCCTGGACAAAAGGTATCGAGCAATTCACGCCGAGTCCGCTTTGAAGAACAAATTGATGCGCCATGGGGATGTCTCGGCGGATGATTGGGCTTTTATGGTATGCAATCGGAGGAACTCGTGAGTGGAAAAAAATATGCCGATTTGGAAAGGCGGCACGGGGACTGCGGGAGGCCTATGCTACCCTTCGCGGGTACAAGAATCGCTTCAAGACTCAGCGGATGAGGCTATGGCTCGGGCCAACTCGAGAGAGAAATCTGCTGCGAGGGCCGAGGCGGAGCGAGATCCTGCTGCGGGTCAAGAAGAGTTTAGGGCTAAGGTCGCCGAACTCGAACGTGTTGCCACCGCCGGCCGAGGAAATGGAGAGGCGTCTAGCCGATGTGCGCAGGAGGGTCAAGAAACGCCCGTCGGCGAACCGAGGAAGCTCGCAGACAGCCGTAGAAGCTTACAAGGACTCAAGAGTACGCATTTATGTTAACCTGTGGCCACGACCGACCAGCCTCGAGAAATTCTCGATTTGTTAAGGGCGGGGCGTCTTTGTTGCTCGGCCTTGAGGAAGATCTGGTCCTCCTGGAGGCTGATCTCGATGTCCTTCGGCCGAACTTTGCCGAGGCTCCTAATGCTCGGGGCTCTCCTCCTCCGGACTTGGAAGAAGTTGCCTCTAGCGGTGCCGTCGAAATTCCGCCCCTGCTCGCCTTGACGTTTGTCTCTTTTCGTTTACATGCTTTCATATGTACTCATAGATAGGTAATTTGGCTTCGTGCCTCAAGATGTAATGGGCTCCGGCCTCCCTTATGTAAATACTTTTGAAGTAGAAATGAACTATTATTTCCCTCACTGTGTATGTGTTTCAAGCTTTTTGCATATGTTTGGCTCTTTTCCTTTTTGTAAGATTGTTGTCTGTCTTCTTTTTCCTTTTATATTCCCAAGTACGGGCTCGGTTCCCGTTTCTTGAATAAGGGACTTCACTTGTTTTAATTGATTCTCGTACTAGGTATATGAACTGCTCTTTATTTTGTTTTTGGTACTTGGTGTATAAACCAAGTTTTCATTTTGCGCCTGGTGTGTACGCGTCGAATCTTTGATTTGCGGCGTGCGTAACCAAGTCTTTGATCTGTGCTCGGTGCGTAACCAAGTCTTGGTATTGTGCTCGGTGCGTAACCGAGTCTTTATTTTGTGCTCGGTGCGTAACCAAGTCTTGGTATTGTGCTCGGTGCGTAACCGAGTCTTGGTATTGTGCTCGGTGCGTAACCGAGTCTTTATTTTGTGCTTGTGCGTAACCGAGTCTTGGTATTGTGCTCGGTGCATAACCGAAGTCTTGGTATTGTGCTCGGTGCGTAATCGAGTCTTTATTTTGTACTTGTGCGTAACCAAGTCTTTATTTTGTACTCGGTGCGTAACCAAGTCTTTATTTTGTGCTCGGTGCGTAATCGAGTCTTGGTATTATTAACTCGGTGCGTAACCGAGTCTTTATTTTGTAAGGATAGCCGAGGTGAGTAAAAACTTCGTTTCCTTTAGAGAGCTCACGAAATACCGGATGAAAGGATAATTCCAAGGAATCTATATCGGATCACATACCAAATCTTTATTGATAATACCGTTTTGTATGCTACATTCCATGGATGCATAAATTTTTCTCCACTCAAATATTCCACTGGGTACGCCCACCGTAGATAAGACGTGGCTGACCGAAATGGGCCCTCCTGTGTGGCTTCAATGGGTCAGGGTTGAACGCCTGTTATCTTTTTCAACACAAGATCGCCGACCGAAATCTTCTTTCCTTTACTTTTGAATTGTAGTACCTTTCACTCCTTTGTTTATACACCGCATTTTTCATCTCAAGATCGCACCTTTTTCTTCGAGCAGTCTAGCTCGGCTCGGAGCGGTCTCATTACGCCTCTTGAGAAAAATTTGCAATTCAAAGTAGGGGCTCCAATCTCAACAGAATCACCGCCTCGGCTCCATAAGCTAAAGAAAAAGGTGTTTCTCCGGTGGCCGCTCGATGTATCGTTCTGTATGACCATATTACACCAGGTAGTTCCTCCGGCCAATTACCTTTAGACTCCTCCAATCTCGCCTTCAAGGTATACTTGAGTATTTTATTAACGGCCTCAACTTGTCCGTTCGATCGGGGATGGTATGGAGTTGAGAAATAGTTTTTGATGCGAAACCTTCACAAAATTTCGAAACCTTCTTATCGAATTGTTTCCCATTGTCTCGTAACAATCGAATGTGGTATTCGAATCTACGATAATGGATTTCCATACAAAGCTCACAATCTTTTCCTCATCTATTTTTGCCAGAGCTCCGCCTCGACCATTTTGTGAAATAATCCACCGCCACAATGGCATATTTGACGCCCCTTTGCCGCGGGGAGTGGTCCGATGAGGTCCATTCCCCATTTGGCAAATGGCCATGGGCTAAATACGGAGGTAAGTTGCTCAGGATGATATCCGACTGCGCGCGCGAACCTTTGGCATCTCTCGCATCTTTTGACGAGGTCGGTTGCATCCTTTCTCGTGGGATGGCGGTAGTACCCTTGCCGTATTAATTTATAGGCAACGTTTGGCCCCCAGCGTGGTTGCCGCATATTCCCTCATGAACCTCTCGAAGTGCATAATATGCATCCGTCTCAAGGCAACAGAGGAGTGGGGACGAAGTATCCTCGTTTGTATAGGATGTCGTCTACTAGTGTAAATCGAGCCGCTTGAGTTCGTAGTGTTCGCCTCGACTTTGTTTTCGTGTTGAACTCCTTTCTCTAAATACTTTTGAACGATTGGGGTCATCCAAGTCCATTCGGCGGTTTTGATTGTATATATTTTCTTTGCACCAAGTGATCGGCGGCATAGCCAGTTGTGTGACAAAGTGACATCCGTGATGGCATCCGTCCCCGGATCGAGCCGAGCCGAGCTAAGGCATCCGCTTGCATGTTCTCGGCTCGGGCACATGTAAGACTTTTGTCTTAAAGTGTGATAATCTCTTCTTGACCAAATCCAAATATTGTGCAATTTTTGCTCTTTCGCCGTACTCGCCGTTGATTTGATGAACGACCAGGTGAGAATCGTTGTGTACCAATAGTTGTTTTAGGCCCATAGAAGCCGCCATCTCTAAGCTCGCGAAGTGCCTCGTATTCGGCTTTGTTGTTCGCTAGGAACCAAATCGTCGGCGGCCGAGCAAAGAGCACTTTTCATTTGGATCGACTATCACGATTCCGCCGCTCGACCTGCGGTGGAAGAGCCGTCAACGAACAATTTCCATTCTTGGTCTTCCATAACTTCCAATCGTATGGAAGGTGTGAATTCGCCACAAAGTCGGCTAAAGCCTGTCCTTTTATCATGCGGTACGTGGTTCGTATATAATATCAAACCGACCGAGTTCGACGGCCCACTTGATCATCCGACCGTAAGTATCGGGTCGGTGTAGTACTTGTTTCAGGATAGTTTGTCAAGACTATTACCTTGTGCTCTAGAAAATATGGACGGAGTTTCCGCGCCGCAGATGACTAAATAATAAGCCAATTTTTCCATTGGTGGATAGAGGAGCTCGGCGTCATGTAACGCTTGGCTGGTGTAGTAGATCGGATGTTGAATAGAACCATCTAACCTAATTAACATCGAAATGATAGCGTATTCGGATATCGCTAGGTACAAGTACAAGTCCTCCCCTTGGGTTGGTTTTTGCAATATAGGGATTGAAGAAAGGTGTTGTTTGAGGGATTCAAAGGCAATCAGTGCTTGCTCGGTCCACTCGAAATTTTGCTTTTCTTTATAATTTCAAAGAAAGGATTGCACTTGTCTGTGGATCGTGAAACAAATCGATTAAGGGCGGCCAATCGGCTGTTAGGCTTTGTACCTTTTTTACGAGTTTGGGGTTCTAGATCGATGATGGCTTTTATTTTGTCCAGGTTAGCTTCGATTCCCCTTTGGCTGACCATATACCCCAAAAATTTACCCGAGCCGACCCCAAATGTGCACTTTCTCGGGTTTAACATCATCTTGTACTCTCTCAAAACAAAAACATTTTATTAAGATCGTTTAGATGATCGGATATGTACAATGATTTTACCAACATGTCATATACATAGACTTCCATAGTGTGACCTATCATTTTCTCAAACATCTTATTTACTAACCTTTGATAGGTCGCACCAAAGATTCTTCAATCCGAAGGGCATCATCTTGTAACAAAAATTCCACGAGCAGAGAAGAATGATGTATTTTCTTCATCTTCCTGGGTGCATCCGTATTTGGTTGTAACCCGAGTACGCATCCATGAAGCTCATCGATTCGTGTTCCGCCGTGGCATCCACCATATAATCAATATTTGGCAATGGATAACCGCCCTTAGGGCATGCTTTGTTGAGGTCGGTAAAATCCACGCACGCGCGCCACGCCATTGCTTTTCTTTACGAAAACAGGATTGGCGACCCATCGGGATAGAGGGCTTCCCGGATGAATTGATTGTCTAGCAACTTGTTAACCTCGGCCTCGAGTCTTTGCCTGTCTGTCGGGCCGAGCTTGCGCCTTTTCGATAATCAAGCGTTAGATCAATATTGAGGCGGTGGCACGCATACTTAGGGTCAATTCCGGGCATGTCCGCATGAGTCCATGCGAAGACGTCAAGACTATTTCCCAAAAATTCGATCGGCTCGGTTCGATATGGTTCGGGAGATCATGACCAATACGTAGTTGGCGCCCGCTTGGCCTTCCGACATTGATTGTATCAACCTTTGTTCTCGGTTCCGCCTGTTTTCTTTTCTTGCTTTGCCCTCCTTGATCTGCAGGGGGCAATTCGTCTTTAGTGTCCGCTCGTTCTCGATTGCCGGCTCGCCTTCTTCCATCATTGGCTCCTTCCCGGTCGACGACCTGGATTATCCTCCCGAACGATCACCACTTTTCGCTCGGACTCCTCCTCGCGGGGGATCATCTTGTGTGGTTCCACCGGTTTGTCCTCGTTCCCCACGTTAATCTCTACCGGTCGGAGTTTAAGAGAGCATTCTCGTGACTCCCTTTGATTCCCTTTATGTATAGCTTCGCCATCAGATGTTGGGAATTTTATACAAAAATGATATATTGAAACGGCTACTTTTATATGATAAAGCAATGGCCTCCCAATGATAGCATTGTACTCCGAATCGGCATTGATTATTTTGAATGTTGTCATGACGGTCCGTTTATGCAACCCTTGTCCCATTTGGATGGGCAAATCAACTTCCCGAGCGGGACTATCCTTCCTCCTCCAAACCCCATAATGCTATCGTTGCATGGACGGATATAACTATCGTCCACGTTCAATCTTCGAAATGCTCGGACAAAAATGACTTGACGAATAGCTTCCATTTTATCAAAATTATGTGGACCGGAATACCCAAAATCGGTGCGATAAATGACCGAGGGTCGAAATGAGGATGGACCACCTGGTCGGCATCCGCATCCGAGAACACAAAGTGGCCGGTGGGTTGGCCTTCCTTGATTTACGCCACCCGAACTTGTCTTTCGGCGTTGGTTACCCGTCTAACATCGGCTTTTCTTTTTTTTTCAAGTTGGAGCGTCTATCCTCGATCGTGTTAGTATTGATTCGACCGACACTCGACATCATGAGGATCTCCTCCCTGGTTTTCGGCCGGGGTGGCGGCAGGAGAGCTGGATTGGTTACGCGCTCCGGATTGACACTCGAGCCGATCTTTGGTGGGGGCGGTAGTTCATGAACGTACCTTTTGAGACCGCCCTACCGAACAACACGCATAATTTCCCCTAATTAGATCTCGGCACTCATCGATCGTGACCTATCGATTTATGATAGGCACATGATCGACGCGAATCTAATTTTGTCGGCTCAATTTTCAAAGGCCGAGCCGGAGGCAACAAATTCGACCAGATGTACTTCATTCCATATGGCTGATGGAGTGTGGGTCAAAGTACTCTCAAACGCAGCGACTTCCCTCGCCTCTTGGTGAGCCCTAAATCCGGTGGTCGGGTTTTCCGAGAATGGTCTAAATCCTGACCCCGGCCCAATCGCTGGTTCTTTCTTTCCGTCCTTTCTCACGCCCCCCTGGTCGGTGTTCGGGGCGGTTACTTGCCATGGCTTCTTCCGCACAAATATGGCGTTCCGCGCGACCAAATTCTTGGTACGAGGTCGCCCCGATTCGTGGATGGAGTAATTAAACCAAGTCTCGGGGCCATCAACAGCCATGGCCGCGATCAAAATGGCGTCATCCGACACCGGTTCCATCTCTCGAATTTGTTTGTTGAACCGAGAAATATAGCTTTTCGGGGGCTCGTCCTTCCTTTTTGATGTTCACGAGGAGTTCTTAGGTGCGGCTCGGACTTTGGACGTTAAGAAATGCGTCGTAAAAGGCGGAGGCCGAGATCCCCCATGCCCGAATGGATCCCCTGTGGTAGGGTCCTAAACCAACGGTGGGCTCGGCCGCCCAAAGTCGGGGGAAGGCCCTCCGGAGGATGGCATCACTAGATCGTATGATTCCATCCATGCTAAGTACTTGTGAACGTGAGTGGTCGGGTCGGTTTCCCCATTGTAGAGACCGACCTGGGGATTTTCAACTTTGGCGGTAATGGGGTCGCCGAATTCCAGGGAAAATGGCGACATAACAAACTGGCGGTTCATTACTTGGGCGGTCTTCGAGATGTTGCCTTCCCGGACCGCCTTCCACCTTCGTTCGACGACGACGTGGCGGTGTATTTCTACATCCTGCTCGCCACAAAGCTAGGGCCTTGATCTGATTGACCCCGAGCCGCTCTCCGCTCATCCTAAACCCGAGCCGGAACTTATCGATCGAGCCGGCGAAAAGGATCAACTCGGTCGTCCGGCGAACACCGAGTGGGCATGACGATGTCGTGTTGGCTCCGGTAGTGACTCGCTATATGACTTTGCCCTTCCTCATCTTCTCGCGGCGCCTCTCATCGCCACGACGGACATGTTGTTCATTACCCGAATCGGCTTCTTGGGCTTCGTCATGAGGAAGCCCGGAATTTGAGGATTAATGTTAACATTTAGTTGTGGGTTGAGTGGGTTAGTATTTGGAAGGAGTGGAGGAGGTGCTTGAGAGTTTGTGGTAGCGCGAGTTTGTGATATGAGTTTGTTCATTTGTTTGTACAAAAGTTGGGTTGGCAATTAGGTGAGCAAAAGGAAATAAAGTAGTGTTCCCCGCTTACCTGTTTGGAGCATATTTTGGCCATTCGTAGTCCGGCCGGTTTGGTTGTTCAAATGTTGCTCTTGATCAAACGGGCATTTCTCGGATTGACTCATTTTTGTCTATTATGAAAAGGTTAAGCGTTAAACTTTACCTGGTTTTTACTTAACTTGCTTTTGCTTGGAACTCTAATCGACCAATACGGGCCTCCTTCTAGCGCCAATTTGTTGACGTGCGTTTTGGTCAACAAGCAAAAATATGTAAGAGATTTAACACGTGGAAATGTAAACGTGCGTAACGTATATTTATTTTTGGCTAATTACGCTTTTTTGCATAATGCCGAGCCGAATTATTGGGGTCGGTATTTCTTACAATCTTGCTCCCTTTTTTTCATTTTCCCTCTATCGGACTTTTTATACCCCTTCGAGTAAGTGGGTTTACAATAGTCATCTTTGCACTAACTATTCATTAATCAAGAAAATAATTAAAGAAAGACACATGCCCTTCTCTAATCACATGATCGTTCAAAAACTTGCCACTTGTCGACTTCTCTTCATAATTCTCGACATGTGGCGCTTCGATACCAATAAAGCGTTAAGCATGGGCGTGTGATTATTTTTATGAGGTTCGCGCATGCGTTTCTGTCGAAATTTGGGCTCGGGGCTCGGGGCTCGGCGGCCGTGTTGCGGTTGGGCTCGGTAATGGGCGAGCCTAATTCGTGCCGTGTCGTCGCGCACCATTCTTGACGTCACCCGCAGTCGCCTACTTCGGATGTGTGTTGGATCGATGACTTGGATTAATTTCTTCCAAATTCGGCTCGGTGTCATCGATTGAATCACACGTTAATTTAAATTAAGACGATCTTATAGGACGTTTGCTCAAGTTTCAAATCTATTTAAAAATTCTTTATGAAATTGAAGAAAAAGAACTACACAACAAATACTTCATCTTTTCGACGGTATGAAAATTTATGGATCAACTTTTTGGAGTCAACTTACCTTTTTCTTTTTATTTTTGCCTTTTCAAACAAAATAAGAGGATCATAAAGCTGTGATTGATAACGAAGTATAAAATTGCTGCTAAAGTAGAAATGGATGCCTAAGATTCCATTCACAATATTTTATTATTTATTTTTTACTTTTAATTTCATTATCAAGAGATAACTAGTTAGTGCGCATCCAACAAGTAAAATTAAAGGAGGCGTCCATATCTTCATCCAAAAAGTTACCCCATATTACATACCTTCACTTCAACGTGTCTTTTGTCGGTTGATAATTTGTGATGGAACTTTTTTTTTTTTTTAGGACTGTGATGGAACTTTTTGATTATGTGTTGTTCATTTACTTTGCAATATGCCTTTTGCTAAATCAAATAGATGTTCTTTCTTTTTCAAAATGATGTCACATATTAGATAATGATGTTGGAAATTTATTTTAAAAAAATGGAATTTGACCCCGATTTTGACCAAATATTTAAGTGAGATCATTTATTAGTTTCGAAAAATAAATGATAAAATTGTAATCTACACTGCGGGTAAATTAATTTAGCATTTTGAATTTCTCAAAACCAATTTCGGATGAATGAGAAATTAATGCATAAAATTAGTCACTTAAATGTCTTTTATATAATAAATATGAAAGGGTGGGAACATGAAAAGTCATATCCCACATGGAAAGCATATTAAATGTTTGACTAGTTTATATAAAACTTCACTACTAATAAGGAGTAATTATGTGGAGTTCATTATGGTACACCTTAGTGGACCAAATTTATTTTGACTAGCCTTTAGCTAGCTCAAATAGCACCGAGCTTTGCACCGTCCGAGCCGAGCCCACGCACTTTGCACTTCGATCCTCACGAGGAGTAGGGATGGCAATGGGTAGAATTCTATATCTTCCATATTGGAATATAATTAGCACTACCCTGCACCTGTCCTATTTGTACCAGAAATATTCCTCCTCCTCACCTCTTTGCAAAGGGCATATTTGTTGCCATTTCCATTATCTCCTTGCCTATTGGGATAATTACCAAGTGTCAAAGATTTGTTCATTTGCTATGTTAAATGACAGCTAAATATGTCAGCTAGATTCTATAAATAGGATACAATGTATTGAATAAAGGCAAGCTTTGTAATCATCCTATGAAACAATATTTTACCTTTTGTGTTTCTTTTGTTTTCTATCACTCCATACCCATATTCATTTATTATATCCATACCCATCTTCATCTCCATACCCATCAGGTATTTAGCTTTCATACCCATCCAGACCCATCGGAGGATCGGATATTCATACCTCACCCATACCTTATTGCCACTTACATTTTTTTTCAAATTTGAGTTATTTCAATGAATCTATAAATATTTACTAAATTCATAAGAGAACAATAAGAAGAAAAGAATAAACATATGAATTAGAAAACTATATATTATAAAAGAGTAACAAAATATTAAAAAAGACAAAACATGTGGGTTAGTTGGAGAAAAAATCCTTTTTTAAATATAAATAAATAAGTAGATTTGTATAAATATATATATATATGTAAACAATCATAAACAAATATATATATTTATATATATTATATAATGTTTTTTAACCGGATATTGGGTAAGGTATGGATATGATGTACCTAGACCCACCTCCATACCCATACCCGAAAATCTCCATACCTACGTACTCATTTATTTAATTGGGTACAAAAGTACCTTCCATACCCTCCTCTGTTAGGATCGGGTATCGGATCCTCCAGCGGGTTTGGAGGAAATTAACATCCCTAGCGATGAGCCTTAAAGTTTTGAAAAATCGAACCATGATATGGTCCAGTGGCTCGGTAACATGGCAGTGCAGACCCCCATGATGTTCATAATCATACATTTTCAATCTGCATATTCAGCATATTGCCTCATTCTATTCCTTTTCTGTATTTCGAAAGTTCTAAACACAATTTTGTTTATTGTAAGTTCGACTTATGCAAGTGTTGCTGAGTCGAACTTCAAAGTCATTGTATCTTAGAGACAATTGTCTGGACCGTTAGCACTTGTGTATGGGGCAATTTCGTCCTGCAGATAGAGAATCCAATTATCGCCTCGACTTAAATATATATCCCGTTATTCTGTATATTTTTTGAGAAAACCAAATACCACAAACAACAAATAATTTATACGATGAGGATATAACGATGAAGTGTTTTTATATGTCAAAGATAATTTTTTTTTTAAATCAAATAATTTCATTCATTTATTTAATCAGAACTTTGCAACGAAGGTGCTGGACAAAACATATATCAAAGATGATCTCGCTTATATCACGTATCGTCGGGTAATGACTCATCAAATCCTTCTGAACAAAGTCTCACATACAAGACTAACTTATTAATTGGAAAAAAATCACCTCTTGGAAACAAATAAAAGTCGCCTATTGAGCATAAAATTATTTAAACTAAAGCATTATAAATGCTTGATCTCCATCCTCCATAGGATGACGAGGGAAGAAAAAGAGTAAGAAAATAGAGGAACAAAAATGGCTAGGGTTTTGCGAAAAGAAAAAGCGAGTTTTGTTGAGTATGTCAAAGATAATTAAGGTATTAATTAAGCATATATATATAAGATAAGATGAGGACATAAAGCATAATCTTTTATATTACTAAAACATTACAAATCTGGTCATTATTTTTACGTGTACATCTAATTAAAAATTGTGACGTGGATCCTTTACTAAGGTACATTTATTCCGATTTTAATAGTTGTGAGAGTCATTCACGAGTAAGTTAGGGAAAAAAAAGTAATATAGTGGATTTTCTTTCTATTTGGCTTTCATCCAGGCACTGAACTATGAAATTTAACTTCCCATGGAAATCAAATTGTGGACCAATAGGCAATAGACCCTAGCTACTAATTGGCATGGACATTATTGTGTTTCCTTTTGACACATTTGAATATTATAAAGTTGCTTCAAATGAAACGTTTTATAAACCTTTCTATGAGTGGTCCACTTTTATTTTGCTTGAAATATAAATCTAGTTCTTGAATTTCCCACGTGCTTTTGGAAGTAATTAACTTGACATTGCACCAACAAAAAGCTAAGCACAATAATAACCAAAAGAATGGTTCAATGCAGTTTTGCCCCCTTGGATTATTGTTCATGAAACGAAAATCCCCTGAACTGACCAATTATACAATTTGCCCCCTACTGTTATCTTTCATTCTTTCTGTTATAAATTAGATTGCAATCAGTTAAGTTAACCAATCTGAATCAAAAATAAAACGTTCGTTCGGTTTTGGTTTTGATTGACCACAACCAAACGGAAAACCGAATTGTATATTTTATATATATGATTTTTATGAAATATTCTAAAGTTACTTTTCATATTTACATTAATTTTTTTTTTTGCGCCACCAAACCAAAAATAAAGAAGCAAAAAGTATATTTTTAATTTTGTAATCTATTATTCCATTTTTATTTTTAACTTTTTTTTATAAAACTTCGGTTAACTAATTTTTTTTCCTTCATCTCTAAAATAAACATTATTTGTATTATTTTCATTAATAAATATGCTATTCACCACTACTTAAACTTATTTTTCTAATGCTATTTCCTCATATTTAAATGGAATGAATGAGTGATGGGAATCCAATCCCATACCTCTAGTCAGACTAGGCTTGAAAGTTTTAGTCATCCGACCATTATTCGATTCTTGTTCTTGGATTGATATTTGAAAGCCTCAACAAATTAATGGCACCTTAGTTGGGAATTTCTTCGTTGCTTTTAAGCTTATTTTCTATGCAATTTGTTTCCAAATTTAATAGGATAGAAAGATTTGAGATCAATAGTACTTTTGAGCCATAAATATATTTCCATTGCTAAAACGGTGTTAAAAAGACCAAAAGCAATTCACATATTTTTTTACGGAAAAGCTACCAATAAAAGCTGTGGTGAGTTTGGGGGTGTTTTTTTACATAGCCAATAGTACAGGGGCCAAAATGTATTTTACCCAAAAATCTATTGAGAACAGTGCGAATCCTCATTGGTGGGGTCCACCCCAACCCTACTCCCATTCTCACCAATATTGTCGTCATCATCGGCCCCCTGAATCTGATCCAGCACCAGAACCAGCCCCATCGCGAACGCGCCGTCGAAGCCGGGCTTCAGAGAAAGCACAAAAACGTCTTTTCCTAGAACGACGTTAGTGGAAGCGTCGACCTTGCGGCGGATCTCGGCCACGGTTTCTTTCTCCGTGTTGAGAATGATGCAGTTCCGGCAAGCGAAGGAGCCTTCGATCTGGTACTCCTCGCCTGGATTGTAAACCTCCACCGTCATGCTCGACCGTCCGATTATTGAAGATCTACGCACGCTGAACAGCGGCTTTTTCCCCTCGGTTCCCTCGCCGATGAAGCCTTCCCACCTCTGGTGCAAGCTCGGCCTCTAATTCAGAGAAAAAAAAGAAAAAGGAAGACGAAATCAGTGAGTTGACACATTATCCCTTTTATGTCTACGGGTACGTAGTATAATTTCCAATTGTTGAGGTCTATGAACAAAATATTCATAAATATAGATATATAGGTTTAATTGTAATTTAGTCCCATGACTCTTGGGTGCAATTTAACTGTGTCAAGATTGAGATTTCCTGTTTGATTCTCTGTTCCATACTTCCTGTTCTACTTTTTATATTCCATATCATGTTTCACTGTATTGGATGATAGATATGTGTCAATAAAATAATCATAATCATTAACTTTTTTTTAGGTGTAAACATATTTGACACAGGAAATGGAACAGAAAATTTGATTCCGTATAAGATGATGTCACCAGTGGAACAAAGAAAGCAGAATCGTAGATATCACCAGAATAGGAGATATCACCCCTGCTAGACATGAGAGTTTCAGTTTTTGACGAGTTTATCTTTTAGACAGACTAGTATTTCTAGTCTTGAAATTTTAATGGTCACATATGATTTTGTTATTTTCGCTTACAGACAAGAGTAATAAAATGAAATATTGAAACGTCCGTTGAAATCAAAAATCAAATTATAGGACCAAAATTGAATAAATTAAAGCTTGTGGGATCAAAATTGTACATAATCAAAATCTTATAGGATCAAAATCTGTACCTAAAATAGTTAGGTACCAAAATTATTCGCCCTCAATAATTACGGGACAAATTATGCAATTAAGCCGACATATGGTGAACTTCAGCTCAGAAACGAGTAAAACCCTGTCCCTCACTTTGGGAGGAATATAACCACAAAAAATGATAATAATTTTGATATAAATTGAAGAAATCCACAGCCACACAATCATAGCCCTAGATGAATTAATTTACCTTGCGTCGGACGGTGAGGATGCATCTACCGGCGGCGTCCATGAGAACCAATTCACCCCTGTCGCCGGCGTCCGGGCCGTACGTGTCGACTCGGAAAACGAGCTCACCTTTCGAGTCATAAGCGGTGAATCCATCGCCGGCGAAGAAAAGACAGGTTTTCAGGACCGTCAGATGTGTTTCTTCTTCATAGACGTATCCTTCTTCAACAATCGCGCCACTCGCCATGACTTCGCCTGCGTACCGTTTCGTTCTCGAAGGCCAAAGCATAAAAAAATTTCTTGACGACGAAGAAAACGTTGTCGTTTGTGAGAGAAATGTGTGGAAGTGTTTTTATAAAGAGTGCCCTGGTGTGGAAGGAAATAGATTTTTGTGTCGAAAAGGGATTGGAATATTTAAAATGGTGAATGAGATTATGGAGCTCAATTGCACGTAAGTCTCACGTGGAGGCGTATAAAATATTAATAATGCTAAAGTAGAGGGGGGCAGGGGCCAGGGGCCAGGGGCCTCATCTGTCGCTGCAAGTTTCGGATACTCTGTCTTAATTTAATTGTAGTCTAACTGTATGTTGAAATAATTTCAAAAGTTTTATAGTTTTATTCGTGTTAACTCTAATTAATTGTACATGTGTATGTGCGAATAAGACTTTTGCATTTAATATATATTATTTAAATAAATGGAAATATATAAAAAGAAAAGAAAATGTCCTGATCACAAGTCGACTATGTAGCAAAGGAAAGTTCCAAGAAAAAAACCACAAAAATAACTTAAAAACGCAATTTAAGTGAAGTGCGTTTATGTCTCAAGGATTTTCGAGTGATATTGTCATTTGTTGGTTTGCGCGTGATCGAGCATCGTCTTGATGGTCTGGTGTATCTTGTGGAATGTCAGCACAGGATCCTCGAGCCACAATTTTCAATTTTCCATATTCTTCATAGCTTCTGATGGAGCACATGAGTGAATGACAAACGGAGTAGTTGAAGAGTCGCGCAGCTTGGTCTTTAAAGCTTCTAATTTGTCTTGTTCTTCTTCATCTTGCTCTTCTTCTTCTGCCATATCAGAAAAGTTCTCCAAAAGTTTATTCGAATTCAATTCATATTCATTCTACGGTAAACTTTTGGACACTTCGTCCATCGTACGTTGCAAGTCGGCCTTTCTTTTATCATCAAGATTATCAACAAACACCGTGTTTTTAGAAGCCACAATAACTCCACGTTGCTTAGGAGGGGGAGAATATTCCACCTGCAATGGTTTGGGGAATATAATTTGCACATTTTCAGCAACCACAATTGAACGATCCTCATTAGAAATAACGGGTTCCGATTCCTTCTTTGTTGAATTTTTTATCTCATCCCCGCTCAAAATCTCGAAGGAATTCTTTATATTTATGTCATGGGCAGATGTTCCACCTTCATTAACTCGACTGGTCGTTTTCCCATGTGAACCCAAGTTTCGGACTCAACACCTTTCCCCTTATTAACCTGGACTCGACCACGATTAGCGGATCGTCCCACGAATCGGCTAGCCTCGGTACTAGTCTCCATCTTATTAGAAGCCTCTTTAGTAGTAGTATGTCTACACTGATTAATATTATGACCAACAATAGGGCAATGGACACAAAAATCAAGCAGATTCTCATAACTGAGAGACACAACAGAGCAATGACCCACTCTTTTTTACCATCACAAATTCTTGTAGGGGTTTGTTTAAATCAAGTTCCACAAGAACTCGAACAAAATGACCAACTTTCCCGCATGTTAAGAACGATTGTCAATTTGGATTGGTGTGCTGATTGCGGAAGCAATTTTATTAATTAATGACTTATGCCAATATTCATAACTTAATTCAAATACAAATCCAAACCTGCGCAACCGAAGTGTTTATCTTGTAGGGATTAAAGTCAGACACCCAATTCATCGGACTAATAGATCCGGCCGCAAATTCCAAGATGTTTCCGAAAAAACATGATTACAATCATTCATAGAGGTAAACTGAATGTTGTAATATCCTTTCCCAAGTGGCACAAGCTTCCAGCAATCCATATTATGCTAAACTGATGATAATTTAGCTTTGAAATCTTCCAATGAATAAGGTTTCGCACCTTTGAAAATTTTCGCAATCGACCTATCAAAGAGTTTTTAAATTATGTCGTTCATTGTTTGTAGATTTCCTCATCCACTGTGATGAGAAAAATAATCCTCTTTTTTTCACGGACGTAAAATCCTCCCCAAGAGCTAGGATTTGGGCGAAAGTTTGCGGTTTGGCCCCATGCATGGATTCTCTAGATTGGGCAAAAGTTTGAGTTTTATTATTAAAATCAGGGTTTATCGTGGGGCTTAAGGAGCCTGATTTAAAACCCTAATACATGACGGGCAAAATTGTTTTTTTGGTCCGTTAAGTTGGCTCAATTTCGTTTTTAGTCCTTTAATTTTTATGGGTTGCGTTTGGCAAACACTAACTTTTCTAAACCTGCACATTTAGTCCGATTTCAAAATTTCGGGGATATCTTACTCCTAAAATGCTGAGTTGGGCCACTTTTCCATGAAATGATTATTTTGCCCCTTTTTTTTGGAGAGAAACCTTGGTCATGTGAACATATATTTAATTTAATTGTAATAAAATAATCTGAACATATATTTATAATTTTCAATTGTAAATGAAATGAAAACAACGAAAAAATAGAACAAAACATGTATTTACAATTTTCAACTATAAATAAAAATTAAAAAATAGAAACAAAAAAAACATATCTATCTATAATTTTCAACTGTAAATTGAAATTAAAGAAAATAGAAAGCAAAAAAAATAGAAAAACCAAAAGAAAAAGAAATAATGTACTTTTTTTATTTTTTCTAGTTTTCCTTAATTTTTATTTAAAGTTGAACATATAATTTTTTAATGTAATTTAAAAGACAATAATATGAACATATATTTATAGTTTTCAACTGTAAATAAAATTAAAAAAATAAAATAGAAAAAACATAAAAAAATATGTATTTACGATTTTCAACTATATATAAAAATAAATAAATAGAAAACAAAAAAAACATATATATCTATAATTTTCAACGTAAATCAAAATTAAAGAAAAATAGAAAACAAAAAAAATGAAAAAATATAGACTTACAATTTTCTATTGTAAATAAAAATATAAAAAATATAAAAAAAAACGGAAAACCAAAAAATAAAAAGGAAAATAAATTTCTTTTTTTTCTATTTTATTTCATTTTTATTTAATGTTTAAAAATATAAAAATATATGTTCGACTAGTTTATTTAATTTAATTTAAGTTTTTTTTTATTTTTATTGACTATTTATTATTATTTTTCTATTTTTTCTTAAATTTTAATTTAGAGTTGAAAAGTATAGATATATATGTTTTCTTTTGTTTTCTATTTTTTTAATTTTTTTATAAAGTTAAAAATTGTAAAAACATGTTTTTTCATTTTTTTTTGTTTTCATTTTTTTTAAAAATTTATTTACTGTTGAAAATTATGAATATATGCTCAGATTACTTTGTTTAAATTAAATTAAAAAAAAATCGAATATATATTTTAATTTGTCAACTTTATATAAAATTATAAATATATGTTCATATTTTTTCTTTACTTCAATTTAATCTTATATTTTATTTGTTGTTTAATTTTATTGAGATATTAAACAAATCATGTGGTATGCACATGACGAAGGTTTCCCTAAAAAAAAAAGGGCAAAATAGTCATTTAATGGAAAAGTGGCACAACTCAGCATTTTAGTGATAAGATATTCCCCAAAAATTTTAAATTGGACTAAATGTGCAGGTTTAGAAAAGTTAGTGTTTGCCAAACACAACCCATAAAAATTAAAGGACTAAAAGCAAAATCGAGCCAACTTAACGGACCAAAAAAGCAATTTTGCCTACATGAAGAACCCATATCATTCCGCTGAGTAAATCACAAATCACATATAACATCGTGATGATGTTGAGATTCCAAAATTCCGATTGAATTCTGATTTGAAGATGGGATCGATCGAGAGTGAAAGTTAAGGTAGGACTTATCTGATGAATTTGAAAGCGCATGAGAATACGCAACAACATCCTCCTGAACGGCTGCGTGTGTTTTGGATTCAGATCTATTAATCTCTGGGAATAAAAACGAATCAAAATCCATGATTGAAGATCAAGATTGGACGGAAAGAAGGCGTTGAGATGAGTTTCTCATCGCCCTCGATAAACGCCGCTGAAGGAAAAATTCAATCTCAGCCGCAGCCGCGCCTTCTTTGAAACTAACTTATGTAACTATAAGTTATAACAAATAGTACTTTTGATAAACTTTCTTCTTTTTTTTGCATTTAATATATATGATAATTGTAATTTTTATGTGTTTTTAAATTATGTGTTTGCTGAATCTGGAAGTTACTGTTCCAATTTTTAACATGAACAAGCAAATGACAATATTATTCGAAATTCCTCCAAAAAAAAAAAAAAAGATGCCCTTCCATTTAAATGTGTCTTTAAGTTACTTTTTGTTACTAAGTGGTCCGTCGTGGCTCATATTGAGATTGTAAAAGCTTTAAGACATGATCGTTTTGGTCATAATTTGTTTTTTTTATTTTATGTTCGCTTGGGATATTATATATTTTTCTCAAGCAAATGTTTTTCCTTTTGGGGTTTTCTTTGTTTGGGTTTTAATGAAACCCCGATTTAGCTATGTGGTTGGCTTGTGAACATGATCTATTTGGTACTTCAACTAGCTACATGGCTTTGTGAGTATCACGATTTTCATTTTTATATGTCCATCTCATACAAGTCAAGTACGGATTGTGGGTTAAAACCAATAGACTTAAAGCTAGAGAAAAAGTCCATATTGTAAATGAAATGAAAAACACTATTAATTTATATATTGGGACTCGACGTCTCGTGTGCTTCTGACACAATTCGAGCTTATGGGCAATCGTAAATGTGTTGGACCACTCGAACTTAAATAAATAATTGAGTTAAATAAAAATAACTTAATGAATTTATGTACATCATTATGTTAAAAGTTAAGGCAAAATATAATCCGTCATAAAATGTTGAACTATATATATTATGTGGATAATATATGAATACATATTAATATAAATAGGAGATAATAATTTTCTCAATTGAAAAAACAAAATGAAGAGAGCAAGAGCAAATTTGCTATTCATAAAATGAAAAGTCAAATATACTTGTTGTACCACTCCATTCCAATGTCCTAAACATAAACAAGAGTTGATTTCAACATAAAATCAAGTTGGCTCGTTTTCTTACACCCCCTACTCATAAGTCGTTGGTCCACTCTCTATCCAACTTCAATAGGTAGAATAAGGAGCTCTTAAGTATCTCTACATTGTCAAGGAAAATGAAACATTTGAAAATCAACCGACTTTCGATAACACACCAATTTCAAGGTTTTAATTTGGGGCTATTAGCCGTTACATCTTTTTCTTTATCAACAATTGCAAAACTTGTGGCTGAAATATTGGCTAATATTCATGTTCACTACTTTTTGGTATACCATAAATGTTGGTAAGAAAAGACATGATAATTCAACTGATGGCAGTTGGAGTAACAAGAAAGCGTCTAGAAAGGAAAAAGGGATATGGTTGAGCTTTGGGATTTCAATGGGTTCGGGTAAGAACTGGATCCACCCGGGCCGTGCCAAATAACATTATAAATGGGTATGTATATTATTTATTTTCACATATAGACCTAATCCAGACTTTAACCCATTTAAAAAAAAATCTTAATTAAAATTTTATGATTTATATTTTAATGGTTTTTTATTTTCATATATTTATTTTTCTAGTTTTTTTTATAATTTTTTAAATATTTTTAAGTTATTAACTCTACCCATCGGGTCTGAGTTTAAATTAGGGATAGCAATGAGAGGGGACGGGACTGGTATGGGACATAGCATCCCTGTCCCCGAAACCCATTTCAAATACCATCCCCGCATTCATTCCCCGTTTTGGGCATCCTCACGGGGATGGGAATCCCCGTTCGGGAACGGGTCCCCGTGGGGATTCGGTCCTGTTTTGTATTTATTAATATAAAAATATATTTTTTTACATAAAATAATTAATAATTAAATTAGATAAAATATCATGAATCACTAGCTAATCTTATAATAACTCCACAATATAAAATACTTTAACAAATTGAGTTAAATACAACAATTTTTAAAATACAAAGTCTTGTAATTTTAAAAATTAAAAATCATTACAATATAAAACACATAATTTTTAGGGTTTAATTTTACAATTTAATAAAATAAAAAAATATAAACATAAACCCTTCTCACTAACAACTATGTTTTGGTAGACTATTAATAATATATATGCATATATATATTTCGGTTTCTATGAATCGGGACGGGAATCCCGTTTCATCTAATCGGGGGCGGGGATGGGGACGGGGGATATAAATACCATCCCCGTCTCATCCCCGGTTTCAGAAAAGCGGGAAATTCCCATCCCCGCTCCCATCCCTGAATTAATCAGGGATTCCCTGTCCCAATTTATTCGGGTACCAACGGGGATGGTTCCTCGCGGTGATTTTGCCATCCTTAGTTTAAATGGGGCGAGTTTGGGGCTAGGTCCTTGCAAATATTAGTGGATCAGGTTTCTAGTTTAGCTAGACAAACCGACCCATTGACATCCCCTAATTGCATTACGAAGATTGTGATTTGGCGACCCCCTTAGTCTCCTCAGATCAAGCTGAACACGGATGGTTCATTTGATCGAGATACTTTGATTGCTGGCGGAGGGGGATTGATTCGAGATCATTCGGGCGGACTCATGTTGGCATTTCACGCTTCCTTTCGGGCGGTGTCTAGTTTTCATGCCGAGCTACTAGCGCTGAGATGGGATTGCGGCATGCCCGACGCTTCTCGCTTGATTTGGATTGAGTTGGACGCACGCGCGGTGGTCACCACGATCACTTCGTGGCCTCGGCTCTTGGGTTCAAGATACTTTGACTCGCATTCGAACATGTTGAGGACCTTGATTCGATTTCCCACATACACAGAGAGAGGGAATCGACCAAACAGATCACCTAGCGACTTTGGGAGCGGTACGCCTGCGACATTTTGTTGAGGAGGGCACGCTTCTCACCACCTCCTTGCGCTCATTCGGATGGACTGTGGGATATCCGAGCTTGATTTTCATAGATCATTGGCTCTCCTAGTATTTTTTAGATACTCATTATGATAGTCTTTCTAGATATCGTAGTGATAGGTTGTTTTGTTGTTTTTGATTTTCTCCCGCCATAACGTGACATTACATTGTATGATACTTTGATTACTTGATATACGGGTAGGGGATCACGCCTCAATCCCCCACCTCCCGGGGTGTTATTTTGTTTAAAAAAAAAAAAAAAACTTACATAAATGATTAATAAAATATATTTGTTATGTAACTATTGTATGATTTGAAAAATAATTAATTATTATACACTTAATACGTGACTCCTCTTCCTCAAAAAAAAATACGTGACCCTGGCCCGACAGACAAATATTTGTTTGTCATTGCTGGTGTCATGCATTTTTTTTTTTTTTTTTGAGAGAAGTTGGTGTCATGCATTGTTCAGCAGATCTCACCAACAATATTTCTATTGTATGATACTATGGTCAGCTTCACGGGGAATTTGCCTAACGGCAAAATTGAAACAAAATTGGTAAATTGAGGTGTTTTTGGATATAGTTGCGATTTTACTTGTTGGCGTATACGTGATGTGCGCCTGAGCTATTATTGGCGCACACATTATGTGCGTCAGCTTTTAACTTTTTTTTTTCATTTCTGGCTAGCTGGCGCTAATGTCAAATGCGTCAGACCTGTTAATTTAAAAAATAAAATAAAAAAAGCCTCTGGCGCACCTTGCAGGTGCGCCAGCCATGAGGCCAAATTCCCAAATGGAACAATAATATCCATGTAGTTAATGTATTGTTTGTTAAAATACATTGGGAAAAAAAATACAACGACTACGCATGCATATATGTATTTAATTTTTTTTTGAGATTACATATATGTATTTATTTAATGAAATCACTGTTTTAAATACTGGACCGTACCGGCTGGTTGAACCGGTTATATCGGATACTGGTGGTCGGACCTAGGACTGCAAATGAACCAAACCGCTCGTAAGCTATTCGGAGCTCGATTCGATGAAACCTCGTTCGAGTTCGTTTAATGAGGCTCGTTAAAATAAACGAACCAAACTCAAACTTAGAGATATTCGGTTCGTTAGTTCGTGAATAAGCTCGTGAATAGGCTCGATTGATTTTACTTTTAATTTTTCATATTGATCCTTGAATAGACTCGATAGTAAGCTCGTGAATAGGCTCGATAGTAAACTCGTTTTCTTTTATTTTTTGTAGTAAATTGAATAGTATTTTAATTTTTAATTACAAAAAATAAAAGTATGTATATTTAAAATTCATAATATGTTTATGAAACTTAGAATTTTTTTGAATAAAATTATAAGTTCATAAACATATTATGAATTTTAAATATAAATATTTTTATTTTTTGTAATTAAAAATTAAAATGCAATTCAATTTATTACAAAAAAATAAAAGAAAATGAGTTTACTATCGAGCCTATTCACGAGCTTACTATCGAGCCTATTCAAGGATCAATATGAAAATTTAAAAGTAAAATCAAATTATTAGTTTAATTTATACGAGCTTACTATCGAGCTTATTCACGAACTTACTAACGAGCTTATTCACGAGCTAACGAACCGAATATCTCTAAGTTTGAGTTTGGTTCGTTTATTTTAACGAGTCTCATTAAACGAACTCGAACGAGATTTTATAGAATCGAGCTCTGAATAGCTCACGAGCGGCTTGGTTCATTTACAATCCTAGGTCCGACCACCAGTATTCGGTATCACCGGTTCAACCAGTCGGTACGGTCCAGTATTTAAAACAGTGATTTCATTAAGTAAATACATATATGTAATCTCGAAAAAAAATTAATTTAAATACATATATGCATGCGTAGTCTTTGTATTTTTTTTCTTTCCAATGTATTTTAACAAACAATACATTAACTACATGGATATTATTGTTCCATTTGGGAATTTGGCCTCATGGTTGGCGCACCTGCAAGGTGCGCCAGAGGCTTTGTTTTTTTAAATTAATAGGCTGGCGCATTTGACATTAGCGCCAACCAGCCGGAAATGAAAAAAAAAATTAATTTTAAAAATTGACGCACATGATGTGTGCGCCAATAATAGCTCCGCACATAACGTGTGCGCCAACAAATAAAATCACAAATCCATCCAAAAATACCTTAATTCACCAATTTTGTTTCAATTTTGCCATAGGCAAATTCCCCCAGCTTCACAACCTACCAAAAATATCTGGTGTACCAATGATGTAATAATATTCTAGTACACAGTTTAGACATGAGATATATCCTTTTAAGGTTAAACTTGTCATTGAAGAACAAGAAAATATATATTTGAATTGCATTAATTAATTAGACATGCTTCTATATATTCTTCAAGGGCTCTTGGTGATTATTGATTAAGAGTAAGAAACCTTGCACAAGTTTAGATAGTAAACATGGACTCTTGATCAGTCTTGACATGCATAAATTTTGAAAATGACATCAAAGTAATATATATTATATTTATGCATATAAACAGATGTTAAACTAGATGTACAAATATTGTAGGTATGTATCACATTACAGAAATAGTATTCAAATTGTCACTACTGATAATTGGTGACATATTTATATAATTAACAACTTAGAGATAATATAAATATAGAGACAACTATTTTTTAATTTTGTCACTGAACAGTCAGTATACATGTGTCACTAATTCCTTATAATGACTTTATACAATCTATTTTGTTATCAACAGTCAAAAGCAGCAACCGATCAAAAAAAAAACAACAGTCAAAAGCAGCAATTATTACACAATTATTGTAAGTATTAATTGAGTTGTGAAAATCTTTTGCTTGCATGTGTTAGAAAAATATTATATACCATTCAATATGTATAATAATTAGTCGCAATTCTGATATTATCATTTAACTTTTTTGCCCAAATGTGGTTCGTATTGGACATACAATTCCCGCCCTCAAATTCCATCTCATATATAATATACTATCCCTATATTATTCTTCATTTTAGATATTTGTGATGGAGATGGGAAATCTCCGTTCAAGGAACGAGTCCCCATGAAAACCCCTATTTGAGGAGTGGGTCCCATGAGGAATTGGGTCCCCAATTTGTATATGTTAATAATTAAAAATCTGCAATAATTAAAATAAATTATTTAAACTAATCAATAATTAAAATAAATAAAAAAAATATAAATCACTAATTTGTAAAATAAATAATGAGAACAAGTAAAAAGAAAGAATGAGCTGGAACGAATAAATTGTAATGAGTTTTTTTGGATTAATAAAACGAACATTTATAAATAGATTTAATATTAATAATAGATAAATAATATATATGTGTGTCTGTGTATATATATATATATATATATATATATATATAAATATATATATATATATATATATATTTGGGGAATGAGAATAGGACTGGAAATACTTGTTTCGTCTAATTGTGGACGGGAACGAGGATTATAAATACTATTTCCGATTTCCCGTCCTATCCCGATTCGAGAGAAACGGGGAATTCCTATTCCCGAATTAACCGGAATTTCCTATCTTATTTTATTTGGGTACGACGAGGATGGTTTCCATGGGAATTTTATCATCCCTACTTGCCCCAATTGTTTTCATTTTTATTTATTGTAATGTAAAGAGCTCATCATTTGTAAAAGATAATAAAATAAAAAGGTCACCCACTCTGAAATATGAGCTGTAAAATTTGTTCAACTGTAATATCTCCTTGGATATTTTTTTATAGCGCCTTCGTTAGGTCCACAATTTATAAGGGTATTAAATTGGCAAAATTGTAAAATTGGTCATCTAAGTTAGGAGCGTGTCAAAATTGGTCAAAAGTTCCTTTTTAAACATTTAATTTTTTTAATAAGTGTGGAGTAATGGTTAAAGGGAAGGGGATAAACTTCAAATAAACTGAAAGATATCGGGTTCGAACTTCGGTCAATACCATTACAAAGGGTGAGCAATACCACTTGAGCTACAAGCTAGTGGTCAAATTTTAAAATTGTTCAAATTTAGTCTTTTTGCTGCCGAAATATTGCAATACCACCGGAAATTGACACGTAACTCGCACGTGAGGTGATCTAATTTGCCCTCCAAACTATACGAGTTTTTCTACTTTTCCTACTTACCTTTTAATTGTTCTACTTTAACCCCGAACTTCACAAATTGTAGTACTTAGCATATAAATTCCAAATTTACCCCTTAACTTGTGTGGTTATTTTATTTTGTGATATCTGAAAACGGTATCATATCCTAGGTTTATTGATGAAATTTACGATTATTTAATAATATTTATATATTAACCAAAGATGAGAAGATTTTGAGAGAAAATTGATCCAAATAATTGTTTGAGATGTAATAGCTGCAAACAATGTACTAACAGTGAGGGGTAAATTTGGAAATTATATGCTAAGTGCAACAATTTGTAAAGTTCAGGGGGTAAAGTAGAACAATTCAAAGTTAAGCGGACAAAGTAGAAAAATACACATAATTTAGGGGGCAAATTAAAATGACCTCATTAGAATTTTTTGTTTTTCAGTTATTTTTGGGTGGCATGTCAAATATAAATCCACATATATCATCAATATTTAGAGGAATGTGTGTATGTCCACCATGCCCCCCAAATCTAGACAGAAATAAAAAAAATCCCAATATTAGGGAATCATGTGCAATTTACGTATCAATTTATTGTAATTTTGCAATATTCCAGCGATAATAGAACTAAAGCTGAGCAATTTTAAAACTCACATTATTAAATTAAGAATTTAAAAATGAACATGACCAATTTTTACACTCAAGACTAATTTTACAATTTTGCCAGTTAAATTTTGTAAATTGTAATTGTCATGTTCCTTACCTCATACAAAGGCCGCTAGGATCAACTGGAAAGATCACCGAACTCTGATAAAAAGGGTGAATTCGCTTTGCACCTTCAACTATAAATGCATGCAATACTTTATTCTTTCCATACAATTTGTCTTTTCAAAACATGTGAAATTTGTAAAATTCTATTTAAACTTAATAAAATGCTTAATTAATATTTACTAGAACAACTATAAAATCATTGTTGAATATCTATAAGTTAAAATAATACTTTTTATTTAATAAACTAACTTCATTCTTATTTATAATAAGTAGCTTTTAAATAATTTATACATTTAAGAAATGTTGAGAATCAAAATCAAGTAAAAAATGTCACTGTATATTACTATGGTCTTGCGATAACATCAAAGCATTAACTCCCCTTTCAAACATAATTTATGAGCAGGGGCGTAGCCAAACGGCTCTGCTACCCCTAGCCCAATTTTTTTCCTCATAACTCAACAATTTTTTTCCTTAATATATATATATATATATATATATATATATAAATTTTTTTGTAAACTTTCTCCCAGGGAAAAACGGGAGAAAAATAAATGGGGAGGCCCCCCTAGATTTGCCTCTGTTCATGAATAAAGTTAGTTTAGTATTCAGTATGTTGTTATTACTTGACTTAGAACTTTCGATTCATTACAATATTATTCATTAGAACTTTAAAAAAAGAACAATTTGATGCAAAGCAATTAAAAGAAGAATCGTCCAATAATATAATCAAATCAATTAATGGGATGCTTTGTCAATATACTTTATCTTTGTTCTTAATCTAAACTTGTGTTATTCCACTTTAGTGAAAAAAGTTTTGATGTTTTATATTCCTGACCTATAGATCAAACTTAAAGTGAAAAAATCAAAAAAAAAAAAATCACGAGTTTTATATATTTTCAAAGTAATCATATACGTGAGGGGCGTAGCCACTTTGAGACCAATGCATTTGGTGAACCGCACTAGATCTCGGAGTGGCCCTGTTAAAATTAGGCTAGATCACACTGAAAATACACCCGAAAGTCTAGACCTTAAATAAAATTGAGTTAAAATTTAAAATCCAATAAACCTGTTGTCATGGTCCAAGGATCCAAAATCACCTAGGTCAATTAAGGTGTAAGAGTGGATTAATGATTATCTTGTTTGTCATGTAGAAAGAGATATATGTTTCTAACTTGATAATGAACAGTTTTTGGTGAGCACTTTTCAAACAAACTTTTGGATCTAAAAGTCTATTTTCCATAATAATAATTGTTGTCTGATGGCTAATTTAAAATTGATTCTTGGATAAGACACTTCTCCCAAAAGTGTATTCTAGAAAAGCCAAAATTAGAGAGCATGAAAACCCGTAGCAAATTGTTGCAAGTGCATTCTTTAGAATAGACCTTTTTATTTTCTATTTTTAAAAAAAATTTGGCCCAACAATCGCCTTGCCAAAAACAAAATGTCAAAATTCGACCGCACTGGCCAGAATTCCTGCTACGCCCATGCTCATATATATAGACATATACAATTCAAGACTTCTATCATGAAACGTGACAAAATGAAAACATTCGGAGAAAATTGCATCATTAGTCCCACAGGAATTGGTTTGTTTCACCCGTAGTCCCATACTTTGTATTCTTAGTCTCATAGTTTATTTTGTTAGCATTTAAAGTCCCACAAGAGTCAAAAGTTGCAAATGTAGTCCCTTGACCGTCATAAAACTAACGGAGTATTACACGTGCATCTCACGTGCACGTTAACTGTTAATCAAACCCTGTGTTTCATTTTGAGAAAATTGCATCGTTGGTCCCACAGGAATTGGTCTGTTGCACTCGTAGTCCCACACTTTGCATTATTAGTCTCATAGTTTATTTTGTTAGCATTCAAAGTCCCATAAGAGTTGAAATTTGAGGAAATTACCGCAATGGCAAAGAACAGTTGGGCGAATTACTTTTATGGTGAAAATTATTTATGTGCTTAAAAACGTCTAAAAAATATTTTACAAATACATAATTAACAATTAAAATCAAAATAATTGAAAATTTATTTGATAATTACTTCAAGAATTTAGAAATTAACAATAATAAATTTAAATATACAAAAATAAGTCTGAAAAATTAAATTATGAAACTGCAAAGTTTATTTAATAAATCTAAAAATAACTAATTAAAATTATTGAATATATTCTGAAAATTATTTGAGTAAATCCAAATATTACCAAAATAATATCTAAACCTTATTTAGTAATCTAAAATTTATTTTGAAAATTTTAAATTTTATTAAATTGATTTAAATTTACAAACAAAAATTTGAAAAATAGTTAAATAGATCGAATATTTATATATAACTAAATTTGAAAATAATTTTTAGATATATGAAATAATCTTTTAAATATTATTTCAAATTTTAGAATTAATTCAGTATTTTTTTTAAATTTATTCAATAACATTTGCAATTTATTTTTGCATTTTACAGATTTATTTTCGTATATTTATATTTTTAATTGTTGATTTTTAAATTCTTAAAATATTTTTTAGATTTATGTCCATGTATCCAGATATTAATTTCTAATCTATAAATTTATAAAATAATTTTTAGACTTCATTTTGCCTCATAGATAATTAGAGGAGGAAGAACTCATTTTTATTCTTAAGATTTTAGAGCAAAAATGAGTGAAATTTGAGCTTGCACTTGTTTTTTCCCAGCAAAAATGAGGAAAAAATGCTATTGCACCTTATTTGCCTCCAAAAATAAGGCTGACCTAATTTTTCCCTCCACATTGACCATTTAACGGAGATGGCAGTTGTTGGTGTTAAACACTAAGGTTGGGACTATATATGCAAGATTTTGCTTCGTATGGGACCATTAAGCAGACATGGAACTATGGGTGCAACAGACCAATTCATATATAACTAAAAATGCAATTTTCTCAAACATTCATGTGCAACAAGTGCACCACATAAAGGAATTTGAGCATAAATGAAAAAAGTTGAGTGATAATTGAGTTATATCATAATGGATTATCTGTAAAAAGTATTTGTTAGTAAGTACTCATTGCTTTTATTATGTTGCCTTTTGAGTTCCTTTGGTGGTTCAATGTGCGTCAATGCATCGAAAATCATAACTATTTGATTGACATGCATAAGTAAAGTAGAATGAATACTCTGAAACTTATTCTTTTAAAAAGGTTTTTCCCAATGGCGAAATCCTCCACTTGAACCAGATGCCCCTTATTCTTAAATTTATATTATATTGGTTATAATTTAGTGTTTACAATTTTCATTTCCATATAAATCATCATCACATATTTCTATATATATATATATATATATATATATATAATAGAGATAATATAATTACAAGAAAAAATGAGATTTGGCCTAATTACGAAAAAAAAACTAGAGATTTTTGAAAATTATAAAAAAAAACCTAAGATTTAATTTTGTCTTAAATTTAAAAGGGTACCTGTAATAGTTTTATAAATGTCATGGGGTTTGAAATATTTTTTTTGCTTATGTAGGGAAGAATGTAAGAGGAAATAAAAACTCAAGTTGTAAATGATCTCTATTTTATATCTAATATTTTATGATACATATACTAAATGATCTCTATTTTATATCTAATATTTTATGATACATATACTTATATATATATATATGATATGATATTAATATAAAATATAAAGTAGGCAAAAACAAGGAATCTAACTAACCAATAATTGTGTTTTGCAATGAAAGTCTTGTATCATCTCATTTCAATTCCCACATATTTATACACAAAATTCTACTATTACACTTGTGATCTCCTTTGTAATCTTGTGAATATTCTAATGCTAAAGTCCACACCATGTGGCTCACGAGCCTTCTTGTTATAACACTCCCCCTTGGACATAGTATTGTTGTATGTTGGATGAGTATGCCTCGTTAAAAAAAAAACCTCAAGCCAGAAAACTCTATGGGAGAAATCGGACATAAGGGAAAAAGAGTACATTCTCAAATTCAGATCTTGTACATAAGTTGCCTCGTTAAAAACCTTAAGCTAGAAAAACCCAATGGAATAAAAACCAGACAGAAGGGAAAAAGAGTACAATAGGCAATATATTTGCTCCCCCTGAAATGAAGAATATTAGCTGCATAATTGATCCATCAATCTTGCTTCATATGGACTCTTATCATTCCGATGCCGTAAACCAATTTCTCAAATGTAGACTTTGGTAAGGATTTTGTAAACAAATCGGCAAGATTGTGACATGATCGAATCTGCTGAATATCTACATCTCCACTTTTCTGGAGTTCGTGTGTGTGGAAAATTTTTGGTGAAATATGATTGGTCCTATCAGCTTTTATGTAACCACCTCTCATTTGTGTTATACATGCTACATTATCCTCATAAATAATAGTAGGAGTGTTTGTAACTGGTTTCAACTGACAAACATTTCATATATGAGCTATAACTGATCTTAACCAAACGCACCATTTTCCAGCTTCATGAAGAGCAATGATTTCAGAGTGATTAGACGAAGTAGCAACTAATGTTTGTTTGGTAGATCGTCATAATATAGTTGTACTGTTATAGCAAAATAAGTAACCAGTTTGTGATCGAGTTTTGTGCGGATCAGATCTATATCTAGCATCAGCATAACCAACTAACCCAGAGTTAGTGAATTCCTTGAAATAGAATAACCCCAAATCTGTAGTGCCACTGAGATATCGAAAAATGTGTTTAATACCATTCTAGTGTCTTCAAGTTGGCTCAGAACTGTATTGTGCAAGTAGATTTACTGCAAAAAAAGTATCAGGTCGAGTACATTGTGCTAGATACATTAATTCTCCAATAGCATTAAGGTAAGACACTTCAGGACCTAAAATCTCTTCATCAGATTTCTTTGGTCGGAATGGATCTTTCTCGGGATCTAAATTGTGTTCAACCATAGGGGTACTCAAGGGATGAGCCTGTCCATATTAAATCGTTTGAATATACGTTTAGTGTAAGCAGATTGGTGAACAAGTATCCTGTTATCTTTATGGTCTAACTCAAGACCCAAACAAAGTTTAGTTTTTCTAAGGTCTTTCATTTCAAACTCTTTCTTTAGATATTCAGCAGCATTGGATAATTCTTCGGGGGTGCCAATCAAATTCATGTCATCGATGTATAGATCAATGATAGCAAATTGGGTATCTGATCTTTTAATAAAAACACATGGGCAAATGGTATTATTTTTATAACCTTCCTTAGAAATGTATTCATTAAGCCTATGATACCACATGCGACCAAGTTGCTTTAATCCATGCAACAATCTTTGTAATTTGATCAAGTATAATTCATGGGGAGTATCTGATTATGGCATTTTATATCCATCTAGAATTTTCATATAAATATCAGAATCTAATGAACCATATAGATATGATGTTACTGCGTCCATTAGACGCATGTCTAAATTCTCGTGGACAACCATACTAATAAGAAAACAAAACGTAATTGTATCCATCACAGGTGAATATGTTTCATCATAATCTATTCTAGGTCTCTGGCAGAATCCTTGAGCCACCAGTCGGCCTTTCTTTCTCACGACTTTATTTTTCTCATTTCTCTTTCGAACAAATATCCACTTATATCCAATGGGTTTTACATTATTTGGAGTTCGAGTAATTTGTCCAAATATATTCCATTTTTCTAGGGAAGCTAATTCAGATTTTATTACTTCCTCCCACATAGGCCAATCAGACCTTTGACGACCTTCTATTATAGAACGTGGTTCACAATCATAATCATCATTAAAAATTTCTTGAGCAACCGAGAATGCAAAAATTACCATCAATAATTATTTCATTTCAATCCCATATTTCATTACTATAGCTCAGGGGATTCTCGGTGCTATCATAATTTTTTGTACATTTTTCTGAGATATTTGGCTCTAAAGATTCGTCTGGAGCATGCTCATTAGTATCAATTCTCTCATTTCTTTTTCGAGGAACAATATCTTTTGAGCTAATAGGTCTACCACGTTTTTGTCGTGAGATATTATCATTCATTTTCTTATTTTCATCTGGAACAATATTTCTGGCTGGAGCATTTGCAGCCGGTTATGAGACTTCGTGACTTTACTAGCATCATTAAATGCATCAGGAAGTCTATTCGCAATATTCTGTAAATGAATGATTTTATTTACCTCACTTTCACATTTAGAAGTACGTGGATATAAATGGGATAAGCTTTGTTCATTCCAGGAGATACTCTCAACTGGTTTTTGTTTATCTAAAATATCTTTATCCCTTCCCATTGATGGAAATGTTGTCTCATCAAAATGACAATTCACAAATCTAGCGGTAAATAAATCTCCCCTCATTGGTTCTAAATACGAATAATTGACGGAGAATCAAATCCAACATATATACCAAGTCTACGTTGTGGACCTTTTTTGTCCTTTGAGGAGGTGAAATCGGCACCTAAACAGCACACCTGAAAGTGTGTAGGTACGAAATATTTGGCTCAAAACCAAGAGTTAATTGCATTGAGGAGTGCATATGATAAGCAATTGGGCGTAATCTAATAAGTGCTGATGCATGCAATATTGCATGACCCCATGCTGCACTAGTGAGCTTTCATCTCATTAATAATGTACGAGCAATGATTTGAATTCGTTTAATTAGGGATTCTGTCAATCCATTTTGAGCATGAACATGTGCTACTAGGTGTTCATGTGTTACTGGGTGTTCAACATTTATTCTCAGTGCTGCGCAATATTCATCAAAACTTTTTGATGTAAATTCTCTGGCATTATCCATTCTTATATTTTTGATGGGATAATCAGGGAAATGTGCTTGGAGTTTAATAATTTGCGCTAATAATCGAGCAAATGCAATATTTCAAGTAGATAATAGACATACGTGTGACCATCTACACGATGCATCTATTAAAACCATGAAATATCTAAATGGTCCACTTGCGGGATGTATTGGTCCACAAATATCACCATGAATACGTAGTAAAAATGATGGTGATTCAAAACTAACCTTTTTCATGGAAGATTTAGTAATAAATTTTCCTTGTGAACACGATTCACAGAAAGAATCTTTGAACATTACCATCTTTGTGCCTTTTAATAGATGCCCATTAGTGTGTTCAATAATCCTACGCATCATAGTTGTTCCTGGGTATCCTAGGGGATCATGCCATAACCCAAATATATCAGGATTCACCAGCTTCCATGGTATGGTGGCGTAGGATTCAAAAGCTTTAATTTGGACACAATACAATCCAGAAGTTGTTGCTTCAAATTTCTCATGGGTAATTCTTTTTCCTGTTTTATAGGATGTCATACATATACACTCTTTATTATTCTCATTTAGTGTATCCAAGTGATAGCAACTATCACGCACATCCTTAAAACTTAGTAGATTTTTTTTGATCTACTAGATAACAATGCATTTTCAATATGCAAGATTGTACCATTAGGCAACACCACTGTTGCATTCCCGGAGCCATCAATAATCTCAACGGGACCAGATATAGTTGTAACTTGTGCCTTGCACAATTTCACACTCGAGAAATATACTTTATTTATTAATATTGAGTGCGTTGTTGCACTATCAAGTAGACAATAATCTCTTTTCTCGGTATTTTTCATGTGTACCTGTTATAATAATTATTAAATTAATATTATATGATTATCAAAAAAATTCTTTCATTGAAATGTAAAAACAATTAAATAACATCAATGTCCAAAAAAATTTAAATATAAACGATTTTATTCGGCAACATAATATACATAATCTTCTAACTATTACATCGTGCTAAAATAAATTATTACGGCTAACAAAGGAAGAATTGTGAAGATAAGAAGCTCAATCATAAGCCAAAATTGTCCTTGAGTATATGCTCCAATAAAAAGCAGGATAGTGTATATGAAGACCATTGTAATGAGAAATACTATCATTAAGTTAACCATTTTTGGAATGAAAGAAGTGTAATGTTTTTAGAAAGATGCGAGAATATTTGTAAATTTGTTGAATGAAATTTTCGTATATTTATAGATAAAAGTTACTGTTCATAGCCGTTTAATATAGCCGTTGGAGGAGAGACATTAATGTGAAAATTTTGAATGTAAAACTTGCGAATATTTTGGTAGAAATTTACTGATATTTTATGATCGAAAATATTAGACAAACAGATTTATTATTTCATATTAAAAGCTTAAAATCGGGAATGTATCATCTGAAACAAGTACAAACACGGGTACAACAAACTTAATCTCGGGAATATATCATCCGAGAGAAATAACATACAAATACTGAATCTATTTTTAATGTATCCAGTCGGCACCTTGTGCCTCATGATCCTCAAGAAAATTGGATATATTAAGTGATTTCCAGTCCTGGACAGGTTTTTTGATCGCGTATAATTTCAGACGTGTAGGCCTCACTAGTAGTAGGTGGCTTCACTGCTTGAGTGGCATGTGTTTGAACATTTTTGCCTTTATTTTTCTTTATTCCTAGTATAGATTTACCAGGTACTGGGCAGTTCGACACGTTTTGGTCCAATGTCCTGTCATACCACATCTGTTACAAAGATCACCACCAGTTCTTTCCATTGGCATTTTTTCGTTATCACGATTTGATTGATTTTGATATCCATGTTTGACCGTATAATTATTTTGGCGGGAATAATAATAATTATCTCGATTGTAGTAATTACGACCGCCACGGTCATACCTGTGAGTATTTTGATGTGGACCACCACGGCCACGACCCCTACAGCCACCACGCCCAGATTTATACTCACGACCTCTAAATCGGCCCCCTCCTTTATCGGAGTTAGCACGTGCTTCAGGCACTGCATTAGACCCAGAAGGTCGCAAATCGTGCTTTCTCAACAACAATTCATTCGTTTTCTCAGCCGTGAGAAGAATCAAGATTAATTCAGAATATATTTTGAATTGTCGTTGTCTATATTGATTTTAGAGCACAATATTCGATTTATGCATAGTGGAGAATGTTTTCTCCAATTTATCATATTTAGATAATTTTGTCCCGCAAAGAGCCAGTCGGGACTCAATTTTAAATAATGTCGAATTATAATGTGGCTGACTTGAAGTCCTGCAACCTCAGTTGTTGCCAATCATATTGTGTCTGTGGGAGTATCACAGTTCTGGTGTGATCAAATCTATCTTTGAGCTTTCGTAAGAGCTCAGAAGGCCTTTCAATTTGTATATATTCATTTTCTAAATCGTCAGATAGATGATGGCGAATAAATATCATCGCGTTTGCATCATCTTTTACCACGACCTCTTCAATTTTTACAGGCCTCAATGTTTTAGCCAGATCTAGACCCTGAAGGTGCAATTTAACATCCAAACACCATGATAAATAATTACCGCCAGTGGTATCAAGGATCTGAAATTTTTGCTTTTCGATACCGGCCATTTTTCTACAAAGAAAAAAATCAAACTTGAAATATACAAACCTTTTCTCGAGCAATAACGTGTTGTAAATAATCTCTATTTTATATCTTATATTTTATGATATGTATACTTATATATATGATATGATATGATATTAATATAAAGTATAAAGTAGGCAAAAACAAGGAATCAAACTAAGCAATAATTGTGTTTTGCAATGAAAGTCTTGTATCATCTCATTTCAATTCCCACATATTTATACACAAAGTTCTACTATTACACTTGTGATCTCCCTTTGTAATCTTGTGAATATTCTAGTGCTAAAGTCCACACCATGTGGCTCACGAGTCGTCTTGTTATAACAAAGGGGAATTTCTAAATTTCAAAATCCTCTAGTTATTATTATTATTTTTTATTTATTTATTTATTATTATTATTATTATTATTTTTGTAATTAGTCCAGATTTTTCTTTTCGTAATTATCCCTGTAGGCGTGCATGTGAGCCTAGACTATAATGTCCATTTTCAAAAAATTTATATCAAATATGTCGTAGTGCGTCTCAAATCAACTGGACTTAAATCAAAAGTCCGAACTAGAGAACAAATGCGGGCCTGGACTGGGCCCTTTACACCAATTTAAGCCCAGCAAACGAGGCAATTGTCCAGATCGTCCTCCAATTTCACATTCTTTGCATTTACTACGCCCCTCGTACCAAGGGCCGAGGCCCATGCAATGGCTAAGGATTGTTAGGGTGTGATTGTTTTGGCTTTTTGTTCCACTCCTTTTTATTTTTTAAAAGAAATAGGTGAAAATTTATTTAAAAGAATAAGAATGATGTTTAAGAGATTAATTGAGTATGAGATGCAAATGCAATGATGGAAGTTAATGTAATGATATTTTTAGTAAAATAGTAATTGGTAATTGAAAAATTAAGAAAGAATGATAGTAGATTAGTGATATGAAAGATGATAGTTGATATGATGTTCCATTACTGAAATGATAATTATAAGTGATGATTAAAATGAAAATAAGTGAATAATATATTTTTTGAAAAATCACAAGAAAAAATCTACAAAACTCTCTCTCATGCAAGCACATCCTTAGTTTCTGATGAATGGATAATTAAAGGTTTTCTCTATTATTGATATTATTTTCTTTTTTTTTTTTTGAGGATAGGGAGGGTGCATTTAAGGAAAGGAATTGAGGAAAACTGTATATTTTTTCTTGTGAAATGCTACAAACTAGATCTCATATTTTATTCTCGGTTGCATATGATATTTCAGTACAATTACATGTGTGCAAAATAATGTTATTATTTTACACATGACATCCATTTAACAAAATAATATAACAGAAAATGAAATATCCTATTTGGACTAAAAATGACGAAAGCGACTTCAAGCATCTCTAAGATAGTATTCCATCTTCAATTTGGAGCAAAACTTACCCCAACATTATGCCAAAGTCTGTGTCATTTTAAAGATGTTAACAATTTTTGCGCCATTTCCTGTAGCAGCACTAATTTTTTTTTTTTTTTTTGTTTTAAATTAATTATTTTTATGTATTTTAATATGTACTATGCATACTATATATTGGAAACGAAGTGCAAATTTTGTACTAATATAATAACGAGTCTCCATTAAAATGCTGCAAACTGTTGAAAATGGTCATAGGGGTATAGGGAATAAGGCAACCTCCTCATCATCCACAAATTTAAGTCCATTATAATTACATAAATCTTCTTATTAAATTGCATTAATTATTTGTTAGCTTTCCAGGAGTTTTTAAAATGTGGCATAACTCTTTTAAATTAATTTTTTGTTCTAATTAATATATGTGGTTGCTTTATGATTCTGCCAGCTATTTTCACTGATCATTGATTGATAGCACCAACACAGAAACACACTCCAAAGACATTGATTGAAAGAGACTGATATTAATGTAACTGAGATTTACTAGGTGCTTTTTGGTTTACATAAAGAAAAAAAAAATAAGCACTAAATAAGCTCTATCCACTAAAAAGCTGAATTAATCCCTACTAGAATCAGAAGCTGCTGGAGTTCAATTAAGACGCCATTCAAGAAAACAGGAATATTATCTTTGCATTCAATGCAGGTGAATTTCTGTCACTATCTCATTCACTTTTCTGTCTTCAAATAAAAACGATCGATTTAAATATGACTAGGTCTTCCTTAGGGGTTGTTTGGCTGCTGCTGTTGTGGGTATCTGACTCCAGCTGCTAGGATTCTCTGCTGCTCAATCTGAAGAATATACAAAAAAAAAAAGAGAACATGTACATTAATTACTGTTCAGTATCTCACATTTTAAAGATATATAAATAAATTGTAAAAATATTGTAGTAATTTGAGCTATATATGGTGTTACCTGGAATAGCTCATGCAGCTTGTTCTTGAGATAACAATACTCATATTCTAGCAGCTCTAAAGCTCTTAAGCACCTGTTATTAATTCATGTACACAAAGATAAATTAATAATGGTGCTAATCATAAAAAAGTGAAAGTGAATAATTGTAATTCGGACCACAAAAATAATTCAGTGTTCAAATATATGAGCAAAACTCGTGTCCCAATGTAGGAGGCGGACACGAAAGTGGAGTGAGCCAACACAGTTAAACGAGATGAGCCTGATGAAAAACTAAAAAAAATCATATAAATTATAACTAAATTTTCTTTTAATTTCTTAATATTGTCAGGCTGGGGCAGGGCGGGGCCATGCACGGTGCACCCCCTATCTACGCGAGTGTCTATGAGCATGGACTTGTGGTTGCCCCTCCAGAGTTCTAATAAAATTTTGAAATATATTTTTACTCTTTCATACATAAAATAAGAAAAATTAATTAATGTAGAATTACTGATGATATATGCTAATATCCCACTTTTTTTTTCCCAATATGACATGTAAAATTGTTTTTTTTTTTTTGAGGGGATGACATGTAAAATTGTTAGAATTTATACACATGCAAGAAAGACAGTCACTAAAAGTATGATAAGAACGTGTGGAAAAGGGGAAATTTTTTAATAAATGTTTCTGAGACCACCTAGAATGCTCTTTTTTTTTCTCTCTTTTTATTATGATGAAACGTGTGCAGTTTAAAAAGAGCACAAAAGAAAAAGAGAACAAAAAAAAGGAAAATGGGCTTGGTACAAACCCGGCCCGGTTATTCTGCTCAGAAGCAGCCCGAAAAGCTACACACACATTTCTGACCCTTTGTGCACCTATGCTTGAACTGCTTCCCATAAACTGATTCAAATGGATTCCCATTTTCTTGTAGTCTGAAAACTCCTTATCCACCCTAAAATTAAACCACAAAAACAAAGTTCAAAAAATGAAAAATAACTAAAAAAACCAATAGAAAGTGAGTTTTATCTGTGGGTGTATTCAAATTTTTAAAGCCTAATTCCTAAAGAACTCCTTTTTAAAAATTCTTGAAGGAGGAAAAAAGATAAATGTGTTTGGCCATAAAAAGCCTCAAGAAAACAACTTTCATGCTAAAGATACAACAAACATATGCTTTTTTTATGTGTTTCAGATTTTTGGCCTCTTCTATGTAGAAAAATATTTTTTAGCTATTTTTGAGTTCAATATTTTATCCTTTCACTGTATTAATTTTTAGGGAAAATGGTCACGTTCCCTAATCAATTTTTAGTCAAAATGACTCAGAAACGTGTTTTTAAAAAACATGACTATATTTCAATTTCGTCAAAATAATTAATACTCACAGCAGTCCTCTGAGATTCCTCAGAAGCTTCTCGGACTCGTGGAAATATATGTTAACAACCTCAGAAACAAAATTTGGAGAAGATTCATCTTGCAATTGTTGTAGTTGCAAGAACTGCTCATCCAATACTCCCTGTCAAAATTTTAAACCACAAAAAATAAACAACATCATTTTAAATTCGTATATTATAATTCCTTTTTTTTTAAAAAAAAAAGGAGAAATTTTGATAATCATAAAATTTCGAACCTGGTGGAAGAGTAATGCGAGCAACCGGTTCATGTCAGCTCGCAGCCGGTCCACGCTGAGCCCCAACATCCACAAAGGTAGACCCGTTTTGTCAAACTTCTTATTGCTACTCAATTTATTATTACAAAAAGAAAAACCCAAAAATAATAAAAAGAAGCAAAAAAGAAAACTGATTGGAATTAATCTCACTCGTGTGTCTGCATTTTCTTGGATTTTAACTAAATGTGAGGAGATTAAAGGAATAAAGAAAAAGAAGGATTTTGTTGTGTTTTTTTTGTGTTTTTTACACAGATTATGATTTAATGGAGAGAGCGGTAAGTGATGAGTGAAGGTGAGTTTAAGGGAGGTATTTAAAGGGTGTTGTGAGTTGTGACCAATTAATTGGAATATGACAAATTAATTATTTTGTGGTTGGAATATATTAGTACCGTACCACTGCACACAGGACACAGGGCACGTTTCATGATGACTCGTGCTTATTTTGTTGTTTTTATATTTTCTGCGTTTGTCCTATGTTAGAGCTAGTACTAGATTGTAATTTTTCTTTTCGGAATTTTTTATTTTTCATTTTTATTCTTAATTCGACTAGAGTGATTTAAGTGTGTGTAGTTTGGATTGATTCACATTAAGTATCATCTGTAGTAGTTGTCTGTGTTTTTTTCAGGCACATAGTAGAGGAAGAGACACACTCGTATAGGGGTCGAACCAGGGCCAATTGCCGTGAAAGCACAAAACTTTTACCACTGAAACACAATGTTAATCCAAATAGTTGCCTGTTTTAAGATCTTTGATTTGTAAACTTTTAAATTCAAAATTATCTCTATATATACAATTCAATCGGCTGCCCTTACGAATAAAAAGATTAGTGTCCTTGACTAATGAAGATGTTTGAGTCAAACTCTGTCTAGGTAGAGATGGTAAAGAGGTAGAATTGGGACGAGTTTGGTTAAATTTCAGAGTCGTCCCACCAAAAAAAATGGACTTATGATATGCCTCACTCTATCCCACCCTTAACAAGACATTGCATAAACATTAAAATTATTTTGTTTGTATTCATTGATATTTAATAATAATACTAATAATCATATATTTGCACATATAAAAGTTACTATATATGTCAATATAGCATGCAGAATTCACTGAAATTCATATATTATTAAGTATTCCTGGTATGTATGAATGGGGCAATGGGTCGGGCCGGGCCCGAGTCCGTCGGGCTTTTCCAACAATTCGGGGCGGATCGGGCCGGCCCGATTTTAGTCGAGCCGCAAAAATGCTTGGCCCATCCAAATTTATGCATGAAAACTATGTGTTAAAATTGGGCCGGTCCCGAAAAAGTCGGGCTAGCCCAACCTATCGAGCCATTCGGGCGGGCCAAATAGGCCCGACTTTTTCGGCCTAAAAATTCATTAACCAGCCCAACCCAAACCTCGGTTGGCTTCAATACTACCTTACGGCCGGGTTTTGCCACCTCTACTGGTATGCATGCAATAACTAAAATATAACATATATATGTGCTATAGATAGGAACTAAACACTTAAACATCTGAGAATGGAATAGAGAAACCAAACTAAATTTTATTAATGAGCTGAGAGATATTTTTACACAAACAATGAGGGATAACAGAATAAAAACTAAGCTAACTGCTTAAATAATTTGTAACTAACTTTGTTGGCATGGATTAATGGTATTACATACTCTAACATGATCCCTTGATCCTAAATCCTGAACATGACAAAACCATATCAAAAGACAACACATGAATAATTGCTTGCAAAGCATTTGGAAACGTAGAACAGACAGGGGTTTGGTATAAGGACATCGGTAACCTGGTCTTGTGATGGAACAAATTAGACACCAATTTCATGACTCTGTACTTTTTCTTTAATAAAATGCACATCAATTTCAATGTGTTTGGTCCGAGCATGAAACCCTAGATTTGAGGCCAAAGAAGTTTCACCAGTGTTGTCACACCACATAATAGAGTGGATACAGTGATACCAAGCTCATGAAAAAGTGATCTAGCCCAAACCACTTCAGTAGTGGCATCAGCAAGGCTGCGATACTCAGATTCAGTGTTATTCCGAGCTACAACAGATTGGTTTTTAGAACACCAAACAATGGGATTGTTGCCAAGGAAAATTCAATAGCCACTAGTGAATCTCCTTTCCTCAATATTACTAGCACAATTTGCGTCTGAAAAACCTTCCAAAGATGGCCTAGATGTAGGAGTCAAATGAATGCTTAACTAAGGAGTACCATCTAAATACCTAAGTACCCGTTTACATGGTTTCCAGTGATGTATAGTAGGGGAGTGAGAAAATTGACTGAGTTTATTAACTGCATATGAAATATCAGGTCGTGTCATAGTTAAATATTGAAGAGCCCCGATGGTGCTTCTATAGTAGGAGAATCAAAAGTTGGACTGTCATTCATAGGTAATTTGAGACCAGAACAATAAGGAGAATGAGAGGATTTGCAATCATTCATGGAAGTTTTGTGTAACAGATCAGAAATATATTTAGCTTGATTCAGCAAAATACCACCAGAAATTTTGTAAGCCTCAAGGCCAAGAAAATAGTTGACTTCACCAAGATTCTTTAGGGAAAAACTGCTATATAAATCTGCAATGAGTTTAGATATCTTGCTAGGATCATCACCCGTAATAAGAATGTCATCAACATAAACTAAAACCAAGAGTAAGCCACTGGAAAGCTTGAGATAGAAGAGAGAATTATCTGAAGTAGAAGAACTAAACCACCAACAATGAAGAAACCCCTTCAGTTTACCAAACCAGGCTCTAGGGGCCTATTTTAAGACATACAGTGCTTTAACAAGCTTGCAAACATGGTGTGGTTTGGAGGGATCTTCATACCTTTTCGGTTGAGTCATGTACACATTTTCAGCTAAGTCTCCATTCAAGAAAGCATTATTAACATCTACTTGTTGTATTTTCCAACCAAGAGTGACTGTTAGAGCAAAAGCAAGCCTAATTGTAATAGGCTTATAAACTGGGGGCTGAAAGTCTCAAAATAATCCATTCCCGAAGTTTGTTGAAACCACTTGACAACCAAATGAGCTTTAAACTTATCCATAGAGCCATCAAACAAGTATTTTACTTTGTACACCCATTTATGATGTACTAGATTCATTCCATTTTCAAAGGGAACAAGATCCCAAGTGTGATTTCTAATTAAAGCTTCATACTCAATGTTCATAGATGATTTCCATCTAGAATCAGATATAGTCTGATGAACAGTGGATGGTTCTAGAGAAGAAGAGGTGGTGAGAACATTGAAGGCTTTAGGTTTGAAGATTCCATTTTTGGATCTTGTGGTCATGGAGTGAGTAGGAACAAGAACAGATGGTAGAGGTGAAGGGCAAGGAGGAAGAGCGGGAAGGGGGGAGAAGAATTGTGAGAGTGGTGTGGAGAAGGGAGAGATGAGTCTGAAGTAGAAGGGACTGCTGGAGAAAGTGAGAGAGGTAAAATGAGAAGAGTGGGAGAGGGAGACTGGGAATATGGACGGAGGATGTATAAGGGGAGAAAAGCTTAGAATAAGAAAATTCTAGTTCATTAAATTGTACTGCTCGGGCTATGTATAAGTTTCCAGATGCATTTAAGCAGCTATGACCTTTGTGAATGGTATTATACCCAAGAAAAACACATTTGGAAGACATGTACTGAAGTTTGTGATAATTATATGGTCTGAGGTACAAGTAGCAGGCACAACCAAATACTTATATGAAAGAAATTCAAGAATGGTGCCAAACAGTTGAAAGAAGAATGAAGTACTTTTGAGAACTGGAGTTGGTAGCCTATTTATGGTGTAAACAACAGTAACAAAAGCATCCCACCAGTATTTAGAGGGCATGGAGGCTTGAGCAAGAAAATAAAGCCCATTTCAAAAATATGAAGGTGCTTTCTCTCAGCCGACCATTTTGTTGGTGCATATAGAGACATGAATATATAAACACAATACCAAGAATTTTTAAAATAGGAGCAAGAGATATATATTCACCCCCAATCGGATTGTAGAGTTTTGATTTTGAGATAGAATTGTCTTTCTATAAATGAGTTAAATTGAAGAAAAATAGAATGAACTTCAGATTTTTGATGTAAGGGAAATATCCAGGTGAATCTGGTAAAATCATCCACAAAGTGCACATAATACCGAAAACCATCACAAGATGTAACAGGAGTTGGCCCCCACACATCTGTGTGTACCAGTTCAAAAGGTTTAGATGTTTTATTAGGAACAGAAGATATTTGCCCAATTTACAAGCACTGCAGAATGGTAACTTCTGTAAGGATACATGAAAATTCATGAGTTTGAGAACTTGAGAGAGAGTGGCATTACAAGGATGGACAAGTTTATTGTGCCATGTGGAGATACTAGAAATAGAGGAAACACAATTACATTCAAAAGAAGTGCTTAAACTCATATAAAGAAGTATAATTACATTCAAAAGAAGTGCTTGAATATGTAGACAATGGCTGAGAGTTATTGAAGGACTGATAGGAGGGAAGTTGAGTTAGATCAAGCAAGTACAAGCCATTTTTAAGTGTTCCGCACAGCATCACCTTGTGAGTGTTCTTGTCCTTGACATGTCCTTGACAAGACAATAAGAGGCATGAAATTCAAGATAAATAGAGTTGTCTTTGGTGAGGTGAGAAATGGTGAGTAAGTTTTTAGTGATATCAGGCACACATAGAATGTTTTTGAGTAAGAGAGGGGAATTGGGGACAACGAGATAAGAATGACCAATGTGAGATATAGGGAGTTGAGAACCATTACCTACAACAAGCTGGTCATTTCCAATGTAATCAGTATGAACATTGAGTTGCCGAAGTTCTGCAGTCACATGAGCGGTAGCTCCACTATCCATAAACCAATCGACTGGGAATGTAACCCAAATGATCCCTGGGTTTGATTGAAGCGTGTGAGCCTGAGGAAAGGGATTTGGACTAGAATCCGCACTCGAAACTCACATCAAACCTTTTAGAACATTTTTCACTAGATGATCCGTCTTAACACGTAATCGACAAGTAGTGATGTCCTCTTCCAAAACCATGACCACAACCACGAAATCCACCTCTAAAACCTCATCTGAAACCACCACGAAAACCTCCTCTATGAGACTGGTGAAGAGACAAATTTGCCATATGAGAAGTAACAGAATTAGATAAAGGTAAGTAAAATTGTTGTAGCTTCATTTCATGTATTTGCAAAGCATAATGAACTTCAGACAGAGTGAGATATTCACTACGAGATGTAAAATTAACAACAAATTCATAATCAGGGCCAAATTCACTAAAGATATATAAAATGAGATCTTCATCAGGTAAGACATGACCAGCTGCAAGGGTTGAATCAGCAATAGTACGCATCTTAACCTTTCTTCTGAGTCTGTAACATCAATTTTAGATGCATAACACTAGCTTTCGACTGACAATGAAAAGTATTTTCCAACACAATTATGTAGAATTTGTGCATCGAGAGACATATCCTAACAAAAACTCAAATATCGATGCAAGAAGCCAACTGAATAAGAACTGATATATGCGAATCCACAATTGATAGTCAGGATTAAAGAGCGGAGCAAAATTACCAGTAGAAGAATTAATACCTTCGTCAGAGAGCAAAAATATAGGGGGGTCGGGAGCAGTACCAAAAAGGAAATCCTCATAACCATGTGCGTGAACGGAGGAGAGAACATGAGCGCACCAAAACGTAAAATTGTTCCGATCAAGACGAATTGAGAGATTTGTGAATGTAGAAGGTATGAAAACCAATGGAGTGGGAGCTAAAGTAGTACTTGTCGACGCCATTGTGGCCGAAGAAGACCGCCGGAGAGAAGAAAAAAATTAAGGGAAAAATGCACTGGCTCAAGATACCATGCTAGAGATAGAAACCAAACACTTAAACATATGATAAAGGAATAGAGAAACCAAACTAAATTTTATTAATGTGCTGAGAGATATAATTTATACACAAACAATGAGGGATAACAAAATAACAACTAAGCTAACTGCTTAACTAATTTGTAACTAACTTTGCTGACATGGACTAACGATATTACATACTCTAACAATATGAAATATGAAATACTATAAGACAAAAAGAACAAAAAAATTCTATACTCACAACACTAATATACAATATTAAGAAATAGAAAGGGTAGTTAATATATCTTGATTAAGTGATTATGTAAAAATCAAAATAATATACTAATTACATTTAAAAGACAAGAAAAAATTATATTATGGGGGATCCGGGAAAGGTCCAATAGAAACTATCTCAATTTAAAAATCTAGATATAAGACCTACCCCAAGATCTATTTTGACCAAGTTTAAACCCGCACTAAGTATAGCATATTCATTATGTGTCCAATTTGATCCCCCCTAATGTCATCCTAACCCTGTGTATGAAATTTTTTGTGTAAGAGCCTGATCTGCATTTGACAAATTATACAGCTGCATATCACAAATATTAAATATATTTTTAACATGAATTGTATATAATTATATAATAATTTATTTAATATTCTGATATGGGGTATACAATAATGTAAAAGTGTATTACAATTACGTTTGTTATGCTACAAGCAGGAATTATGGATATAGTCAATCTTTTAATTAATATCCTGCTTGGCAACAATGCACTTGTTTTTTCATATAATTGCAAATTTGGCCTCCACTTAAATTTGGAAACCAAAAAAAAAAAAAAATAAATTAAGGCCTGGGTCCATCAATAATTTTTTCACCCACCATAAATCCCCAGGTACAGTTAAAATTCACGCCTCCGTTGAGTGTGAAAAGTTACTGGCAAGACGAGGAGCATGGTGAAAATCGAGGTGAATGTGGGGCATCTACCAGACCAAAACTTTTTACACATTTTTACTGCCTCACTCTATAAAGCTGTAATAAATAGTGCCTGTTCCAGTAATCAATCCGGAGTTTCATGTATGGCTATCAGGCTATGTGGTGTTAGCCTCTAGGTTTATTCATATTTCATAGTGTTAAAAATACTTATTTAGGTTGTCATTCTAGCATAATATTTACTTCGTTCCACATTGTGAATTTCACATTAAACAAAATTCTATTTATCACATAATTAGTATTCACAATATAAATAATAATTAACAAGCAATAGTTAGACCTAAAAGGTTTAATGAAGATTTATTGATTAGTCATTAAATGAAATAAACGATAGAAATAAACTATTTTATGCCCTCGTGTATCTTTTCGTATGATGTTTTTAAAAAAATTAAATTGTTAGTCGACTCAAATGAAATGATATATTAGTGAATATTCAACTTATAGAGAAACATGAAAGTTCGTGTAAAACAGGGACGGAGCTCAGGGTGGGTTGGCCGCTAAACATCATAAAATGTCAAAAATTAAAATGAATTATTTAAAATAATAAGTAAATTTTAGTTCCGATCCCCTAAAACATTTAAAAAACCTCTTTGTATACTTTTTCTTTAAGAAAAAATAAGTTCGTCAACCCCTCAATTTTATTTTTCTAGTTCGGTCCCTATTGTAAAATTATACTTACTGGAGAATATAGTTTCAACATATAACAACTCATTATTGACTTCCAAATATATGTCAAGTACAACATTTGTTTGAACTTATATTTAGTTAGTATGTTTACAGGGAATCAATAATTGGTAGCCTAGTGATAAGACGTATGTAAAACTTAGGAATGTACGTGAGTTCGATTTTCACCTAACTCTATTCCTGTTTAGGATTTGTACTTAAAAAGAAGAAAAACTTATCTTTGGAAGTTTTGTGGAGAAATTCATGTGGGAAACAAAGGTTAATTGACCACTTTATGGAAGAGAGACATGAACAAAGCCGAATGAAGAAAAGAACTAGGAAACTGGAAAAGATAATCAATGTTTATCTACTTTTGATGGGTTGAGATGAACATTTTTGGCTGAAATAAAACGAGATCAACGCTTGATCTTAGTGTGATTTAAAAATCTGCGTAAAATCCGAGTTTTTTAAAACTTAACGTTATTAGGTGCGAAAGCGAAACTGCAGATCACATAGCTAAATGGCATTTTTAGCAGAATATTTCATTGAGTAATATTATGTGAAAAATTAATAACATTCCATGACATGCGAAAAACTTTACTTTTTCACATATTTTGTAATATTTTAAGAGAATATATTATAATTTTTATTTAGAGTGAGTCGGTTTTCTAGCCATTCTCATCAAAACAAAATATTTTTTACCTATTTTTCTAAATACATGTTTTTTTAGCTATTTTGACATGTGAAATTCTCAAATGTCCCTTAACCCAGTAAACCCCTTTTCGAGCCACATATGCACATTCATCAACTTTGTAACTCGACATTCAAAAATTGGGCAAACAATCTTATTCCGTTAATTTCATGTTTATTGTTGATTTAATTAGTTTATAATTGTTTGGGTTAGAATTTGTTGTTAGGTTTGGAGAATTTTTATGGTTTAAACAATTTAGATTTTGATTGAAACCCTTATTGTACCGTTAATGGTGATTGGGGTGTATGAGAAGAGTGACAAAAAATTTCATCGTATAACTCGATATCGAATTATGTAACTCGATATCAAATAATGTTGTTTTCATGAGTTTTTTTGTCTTCTCAGTTATATATCGAGTTAAATGTAACCAGTTACATAACTCGAGTTATAAAAACTCGATATCCAGTTATATAATTGGATATCGAGTTTTCAGCTTTTATTGTCGTCGTTGGTTAAACCAGTGATAACTCGATATCCAGTTTGCTCACACTTATTATAACCAATTATTTTATTTTTCTCCAAAAAACTTTGAATTCACATAATTTTGCGTTTCAAATTCATTTTGCATGTGTAATATATCAAATTAACCCTTTTTTCTGAGATATATAATTCAATACCCATGTTGCATATATAAAAACGAAAAATACAGATTCAAATTTTTTTAAAAGTTTGAAATAGAGAGTAAGAGGATATATATATATATATATATATAGAGAGAGAGAGAGAGATAAGTGGAGGAGAGAGAAATATACCAAATGTCAAAAAATATGCTAGAAATGTATGAAAGACTTTTGTTATGCCAAAATGACTAAAAATATTTATTTTCAAAAGATGACTAGTTTTCGTTTTTTTCATTATAGAAGTGGTCATTTTGACCCATTACCACTTTTATTTATCTATTTATTTATGTTCAAATAGGCATGCATAATCACTTCTTGTTAGTGTCATAAATTGGTTAAGTGGTTAAGGTATGTTTGTTTAACTCCCTTCAATCAACTCTTTCCCCAAATTATCATCCAAATTCGAGTTCGACTCGATAAAAACCGAGTCAAGCTCAAATACTCAAAAGTTCAATTTGGTTTGATTCGATTACAACTCTACTCATGAGTCAAAATAAATTTTAACAAGGGATGAATATTTTGTAATTTAAAGGTTTTATTATGCCATATATTGTTAGAATTTTGTATTTGAATATGAGTTGAATTAAAAAAACTTTAAAAAAATGAGGTTTTGGCGTGCAGGTTTATGCTTTATATTGGTGACAGGGTGTGCGGCGCCAAAAGCCCTCACTCCCACCCGACAACTGAGCCTGTGCGCCTCCTAAAATTACTGTCATCTCACCAAACATTTCATTCATATTTCATACTCTGCTCAAATTAAACCTTTTTCTTAACATTAATATTATAGATGCTGCCAAACGGACACTAATACTACTACCACTGCAACTTTTCTTTCACCTTTTCTATACCCGTCTCTGACATAAACATTCTTGCTTTTTCTTTTCTCTTTCCTTTATTTTTCTTATTGGAAATTATAATTCTTCTTTTATTTATTTATTTAATTCTTTTTTGTCATTTTTGGTTGCCAGATTCCCATGCTAAACCTTGAAGTTTGGAGCACTGCGCAATTTGGCGCCCGGTGGAGGGGAGTTTGTCTGACAATTCAGAGCCTTTGCTGGTGGATTATTCGACTGTGGCCTTATTGGTGGGCACTTCATCTCAATGCATACTCAGAAATTATAATGGGGTGGACCGATACACAAAATTAGGTAGACCAAATACAAAATTTAAAAAAAAATATACATAAATATTAATTAAAAAAATTTAAAACTTTTAACTAGTAATTTTTTTAAAAAAAAATGGGGGGACGGGGTCTGGGTTGGCCCCCTACCTCCGCCATTGCCTCATGTTTTGCTCCGACCATTAGTTTTGTGCTCATGAAAATCGAGAGCAATAAGGATCAATATTGTGTTTCAGTAGTAGAAACTTGTATTGTTAGAACGATTGACCAAAATTCGATCTCGTATAAGTGTGTGTTCCTTCCATTACTACCTATACTCAAAAAAAGGAAAAAGAAGAAAACTGAGCAATACATTCAAAAAGGGTTTTTAGCTAAGCTTATTTAAAATATTTTTATCACTCTTATATCTTATAAATGTTTTTAAATTTATAATTAAGATGTTTTTAACATCAAGTTCTTGAAGTGTTCGGATAAATAGGTTCGATAAAACTTTTTTTTTCTGAGCATATGATGGAATCTTAAATTTGTTAGTAATGACAATTTTGTAATTAAATTGGTTGCATAATAAATATATATATTTTCTAAAATGGTTTGGATCTTCTTATATTTTTAAAACAACTTATAAGCTCTTAAACAATTTTGTTTGTTTTTAGTATCATATGAGTTATTTATGACTATTTGAAGGGCTCATAATAATTTGGATCCTCTATCGTATAATATTTTATTTGATAATTCAATACACTGGATGAACACACATGTATGAAATCATCTTTTACATATGAGATTCACATTGTAAATTAAAACACAAGAGTAAATACCATCGGCAGGGATGATGCCACTAAGGGGCCAAGGGGGGCACTAGCCCCCTGAACTTTTGGAAAAAAGGGGTATTTTGGTATTTTCAAATTTTAACCTTAAAATAAATAAAGAAAATCGGAAAAATAGAAGAAAAATAATCTTCAATTCCTTCATTGTTCTTTCTCCTTCCCATTTGTTAATCTTGAAAATTGGATCTTGGTCATTTTTTCCTTTCTCAAAAATTTGAACATTTTCTTTTACTCCAGTACTATAAACTTGAACTAGAATTTTTGTATTATTTTCTTATGTCTTTATTTCTCTCTTTGGAATGATTTATGGTTCATTATCAAGTTAATTCTCATTAAAGAATTCAATATTGGAAATGAGTTATTGAATATCATTTTGTAACATATATTGAAATTAATATATTTTTTTGAAATATTGATAATGAAGTTATTATGCAACTATTTCAAAATATGAAGAATAGAACATATGTTATGATATATCGATGTAATTGTATTATGTTATTTATTTTTGAATATTAAGATGTTATTGAATTAGTACAATGATTTTATCAAAATTGATACTTATTTATAATTTTATTTTTAGACTTGATGTATTTTTTTAATTTTTATTTAATGTTAGTTAGGTCCATCTTTCTAAAGCGTTGCGCAGACTGGGGTCTAGCACCTAAGTCAAGTGGAGTATGAGCAGAGTTAGGCGAGGTCTAATCGGAAGAAAAACGTAGATGGATAAATCCACTTAAGTGGGGATTAATCAGAGCTAGCTAGAGATTTTTAGAATCGTAGTTGGTGCCTAAACAAAATTTTTGGCTTCGTCACTGACCATCGGGAATAAAAGATCTAAATGATCGAGTTAATAATGGCAAAATCACATAAAACGGAAGTCATATAAGCAAACAAAAGAATTAAAAGTATTTCTTTTTCTTCATCACGACCACCTTTATTTTTTCTTTTTTATGAGGAACTTTGTCATGTCTTGATAGGGTTCAAAATAGAATCACAATTTTATTTTCCACGACGTGTATGCTTATCTTTTCTTTCTTTTTGTTTTTCATTTTATTCCCCTTTTCATATAAATAAATAATAGCTAGCAATATGTAAAAAGTGTGGCGAAAAATTGAAAAAGGAGTAAAAAGACTTAAGAGCATGATGAGACTTTTCAGGGGGGTTAACTTCGCATGGGCATTCGGCATGGCCAATATTCTTAATTATTGTTTCAAAGCATGAGAGGGAAAATATAAAAATAAAAAACTATATAGTGTGAAAATTAAGGTCCTAAATTTTATTGCAACGTTTGCATTTATCCAAATAACTAAGTCAGGATCAATCTTGTGTTTCGCTGGTAGAGACTTGTGTTGTCAAGACGATTGATCCGTGTTTGATCCCACCTAGAGGTGCCAAACGGGCCGGTCGGGCCAAAGCAAAAAATTGGGTTGGGCCAAAAAATCGGGGCGACTCAATTTTTTTGGGGCCTAATGGGCCAGGCCAAAAAAAGACCGTCTCATTTCGGGCCTAAGACAATACTTTCCAACCCAACCACTTTACTGGGCTAGGCCGGGCCAAATTAACAGTTTTAATCCCACCCGAGTGCGTGTGTCCCCTCTCCTACTATCCTCCATTGTACTAAAAAAATAAACTAACTAGGTCTTGTATAATTTTAATTTAATTTTTTGTTACATCTTATGTTTTATGTATAATAAATATTTTAAAAAAATAAATAATTCTCATATATGTGAAGTAAAATACAAAATATAATTTCTTTACAATAGAACATTTAAGATGGTCACTTGCACAGTTACACCCCTTGCCCCATACCAAAATTCAGCCACAAATTTTCAATTGTTTTCAACTTATTCCAGGCTTACACTTTTTGCATTGTATTTTGAGTATCATGACAGGTTGAGCAATTTTACTTTGGATATATTAGTATTATTAGTATATTGAAAAACGCACGCATGTTTTTTTTTTTTTTTTTTTTTTTTGATAACTCGAAACAGAACTACGCCACTATGCCTCGAAGACAACAGCCCTCTCTCGGCTCCTCATTGCCGCCAAGGTAAACCGCGGGATGTGCACACACGCGGTGTTCGACGGTCTGGCGACGTACAACCGTGAGATCCTCCTGTAAAGAGAACAATTATGTTCGACCCCCCAATCTACTAATAATGATCTCTCCCGAATCGAACCCACACGGATGCTATTCAAGATGAGTTCCCACCAAATCTTCACCAGCTCGCATATGCCCCGGGGAGCAATTTGATGGAGAAGGGATATGAACCCCTGACCTCCACCCCACAAACAATTTGATGGAGCAGAGATTTGAACCCCTGACCTCCATCCCACAATTGCTTGTGGTGGCCAGGTGGCTTATAGCCACCTGGTTACGCATGGGTTTTATGTATTCACCTTTTATGGTTTTCTACTTTTCTTATTCCATATATAATACTAAATTGTAGTGAGGTATGTACAAAAGTTTTGTTTATTATATATAATTAGGAATTAATAATCATGTTAAAAACCTCGATTAACTAACTTGGCAATTGGCATGCTTTCACCCTGACGTAATCCACGTACGGTATAATGCATGCTTAGAATAATAACTACAATCTTCAAATTTCATTTTGTTACCCTTCAATTACAATGAAAACGAGATTGTTCCCCTCAAAAAAAAAAAAAAATTGAAAACGAGATTGTTCTTTCCATTTTAATTTGTATTGTATCATTTTATTTCTTTTATTTTTTATTGGATCATAAGATTCAAACTTTTTTTTTTTTGAGCGAGAATAAATTTCATTCATAAAACAAAGAAATTTACAACCTAAGCATAACAGAATGAGATGTAAAACAATTGCAAGCCTACGGATATAGACCTATACAGATCTAAAAACAATTAAACCGCAACAGATCTGACTAATCCATAGATTAAGAACTTCGCACCAAGGCGCTGGACAAAACACATACCAAAAACTTGATCTCGTTTCTGTCACATATCATCTGGTAATAGCACATCCGAGTCTTCTGAGTAAACCACACAGGGACAAATAAAAACTGAAAAAATCCACTTATTGGGACAAAACAAGCCACCTATTGGGGACAAATAAAAACACCATTACAGAAAGATAAAAGATCAAAGGGGAAAAAATTGGCCTCTCCCTCCCTCAGATCCACACTGCAATCCATCTCCGCCAAAGCCACATCCAAAACCGCCACCACCACTAGCATCACTTCTAAGCCCGCAAGCCAAGTTTGGAAGAAACCATACCTACAAGAGAAGAAACATTCACCGGAAAGAAGGAGCTGGTGACCGGAGACCATGGGATATTTGGTCTCCGGCCATGGTAGAGGAGGGCCAAGGTGGGGGAAAGACAAAGAGAGAGAGAGAGAGAGAGAGAGAGAGAGAGAGAGAGAGGGGGGGAAGGGCGGCGGTGGTCTTGATTAGAGTTTTTAGAGAGAGAGTTTTTTGAGAGAGGTAGCTTTTAAGACATATCACATGGATAATATTCAAACTTAATTCAATTCAAAATCAAACTTAATCTTTTGAGCTCCATAAAAATCAAATAAACTTGCATGGTAACATACTTATTGGGACAAATAAAAACTGAAAAAAACCACTTATTGGGACAAAACAAGTCACCTATTGGGGACAAATAAAAACACCATTACAGAAAGATAAAAGATCAAAGGGGGAAAATTGGCCTCCTTCCCTCAGATCCACACCGCAGTCCATCTCCGCCAAAGCCACATCCAAAACCGCCACCACCACTAGCATCACTTCTAAGCCTGCAAGCCAAGTTCGGAAGAAACCATACCTACAAGAGAAGAAACATTCACCGAAAAAGGATGAGCTGGTGACCGGAGACCATGGGATATTTGGTCTCCGGCCATGGTAGAGGAGGGCCAAGATGGGGGAAAGACAAAGCGAGAGAGAGGGGGGGGGAGGGGGCGGCGGTGGTCTTGATTAGAGTTTTTAGAGAGTTTTTTGAGAGAGGTAGCTTTTAGGACATATCACATGGATAATATTCAAACTTAATTCAATTCAAAATCAAACTTAATCTTTTGAGCTCCATAAAAATCAAATAAACTTGCACGGTATCATACTTGGCTAAACTTAACTCGTAGTATCATCATCCAAAAAAAGAAGAAAATAAGATAAGTATATACATGCAGAGGGTTAGACTGTCTTCAATATCAAATCATAACTCATAAGATTCAAAACAGTTTTTGTTTCCACTAATTTCATCCTAAGTTTATAACATAGAAAAAAAATCCAAAATGATCAGATTTAGCCACAAAGCAAAAGTAAAATATGTATGATCCCCTTAATTATCAATGAGGATCTCCTATTTCATTTTATATTTCATCTTATACTCTTATTAATTATGTACATGTCACGTGTACAAAAATGACGTCATTATGTACATGTATTATGTATTGATATCATGAAAATAGAATATGAAGCACCAAATTCAATAGATGAAACACCAAATAGAAGTTGATACTGTTAAGTATGCTACCTTGAATGCTACATTTATATTTCTACAAAAAATGTAAAAGGAAAATTAACTTATTAAAAAAATAGATGAACTCCATCCCTGGGCTTTGTCGATGAGGTGGATCGCGGGACGTGTCTCATTAAGTTAGGGTCCTGGGCTGCCATAAGTCCATAACACACGCTTGGGGTTGACGTAACCAAATTGCTTCACCAAAAAGAAAAATAGGTGGAAAAAAAACAAAGAAAAGACATTGGGAGATGAACTATATAGCAAAAAGAATAATAATAATAATTAAAATTATTATTACTATTAATATTGCTTAAAAAAATGAACATGTAATAGTTTCATGAAACATTTTACAAGAGCACCATGCCATGATGCCTATGGTCTGCAATTATTTAATACTAATTACAATTAACATACTACATAGAATTCATAATCACAATCATCATGCTTCCTTTGTGCCCCCCTGATTATTTACTCTAGGTGTTATCCTTTCAAACAAAAAACTTTATTTAATTAGTTAATAATGCACACTCAATATTAGCTTTTTAGCATGGAAATTCCAAATGTTGGGTTTATGGTTTTCAACTTTTCCTTGTAATCCACTACTCCTAATTAACTAATCAATAATCTAATAATACGTGCGCCATCTAAAAGCTGTTATAATTTTGGTCCTTATTTTTGGAATGGACTCGTTGCTCGAGAGTTTGATCCATACTCCATACAGTAATTAATTATTTTATATTTTGGTTTTAGAAAAAATGAAAATTTATTATTTCATTTTTGAGTCTTAACTCATAAAGTTCATCTGTTCATGTAAATGATGATGTTAGTGATGACGGGATCATACGAATGATTATATCACTCATTTATTTTACAGATTTAAGTGGTATTTACTTATTTAATTGATTGTCACTTTTAAAATTTACGACTTTAATTATAATTATATTGTTTAGGGATAAAAACATTCAACCCCAAACTATTCGAAGTTTTACACTTAACCATACGAACTTTAAATCATCACACTTAACCCTTCCAACTATGCGAAATTTTACACTTTGCCTTAAATTACAGATTTACCCCTAACTTCATGAAAATTGGTTTACAGTTTACCCTCTAAACTTCAAAGTTGTTGCACTTTACCACCTATGCCATAAATTTTATTGTATTATCTACATTTACTCCTCAAGGTCTTGCGATCCTCGAAAATGGCATTTTCGAGGTGGTATCAGAGCCTAGGTTTATTAAGAACTTTTAGTTATATTTATTATATTTATGTAATTAACAATTGGTGAGGAGAATTTTCTCCGAGAATATGGATCTGGACAATTGTCTGAGATGTACGCCATACATGACATATCGTCAAATTTTGACGATGTATGCACAAGAACACCAAGATAAGATCGCATATTGGAATCACCAATAAGAGATACAAGAACGCGCAGGAGCCGGTAGGGAAGCCTTGAGGCAATGCGAAATGCGAGCAACATATCATATGAGTTTCTGGACAGTAAACCAGACCTTATATGTAGATCTGATGAATCGCCAAGAAGCGGTTCATGAGAATGCCCATCAAAATCATGATTCCTGATGGAGTACCAGCATGGAACGAGATACTTCCTGGACACATCTAAGATCTCAAAAGATATTAGGAAGTCCGTAAAGGCGGTGCGGGATTATGGCAACCGCCATATTCATTTACCTACACAAGTTCATCAGATCCAAAACCAGATGGAGACGATGGTGAAATATCAGAAGGAAACTCTTGAAATCCTTCATGATATTCACAAACGAGTCAAGAATCTAGAGGACAGACAGAGTTCTTCCGGAGGAAAGAAGCGTATCGATTTCGGGACAGTCCCCTATCTACACCAAAAGGGAAAACCAACCGAAGTGGTATGAAAAATGACAGATGATGAAAAGTTTATTGCTATCATCAAAGAAAAATCCGTCACAAAGTAAAAGTGATGGATATGGAGAAGATAAATCTTAAAGATCTACACGACCTGGCAGAATCCTTCGCAAGATTAGGTATTGTAGATTTAAAGATGAACACAGGAGATGGATCGGCTTTGATTACCTATGATCCACTAGGTTGACCAATTCCACCACCACCGCCACCAGTAAATCCCAACATCGCGGAAAGTGCGGGTTCAAATCATGAAACCCAGGACGAGAGAATGCATCACGCTGGAGATTTCACAACAGGGAATGAAACACTCTCAGGAACAGAAGCTCGACCACCTCTTACGGGAACTCGACAGCCTTCTAGAAGGCCAAATGTTTATCAAACGCCTTATGGAAGATCACATCTCGACCCAACACATCCCTATGGGTTGATGTTAAATCTGGATATCCCAGAATTTAAAAATTGAGAAGTTCTCATTGATGAATGGGCTTCAGCTATGAGGATTGCGTGAAACCCCCTTGATCTTACGAAAGATTCCTTCATTTTACTCCTTGAAATGAGTCTTGAGGGATCCGTGAGGATTGCATGGGATATGACCGAAGAAAGTATGAAAAGCGCGGTCACGTCAGGAGAATCACTAAAAGGAATTGTCGATGACTATGGCAAAATTATTCAAAATCCATTTTATCGGCACAAGTTACTTTGAGGGATTAGAAGAAGAAAAAAGAAAATGATATAAACAAGCCCTCTACAACCTCGAGTTACATGATATTTGTCATATTGACGAATATAACAAGTCGTTCACCGAGTATTGGTGGAAGTCAAAGATTGGAGACAAAGAAGCTTCACAAGTATTCTTTGCAAAAATTCCAAGTCCCTGGAGAGAAATGCTTATCAAGGAATACAAGGATGCAGCGGATTTAGATATCGTGGCTAGAAGAATGTCTTTCTTGAAAGCCAAGTTATCTGAATGGTGCTACCAAGCAACACTATACCGGAATTACAAGAGATTACGAGGAATTAACAAACCAGTTCCTCTATGTTGTATCGATGATGATATCCCAACAGTTGTGGGAGGTCAACCCAGGCGGCATAAGAAGAAGAAGGAGAGAAGCCATCCATACCGGAAAGCGAAAAAAAAAGTAGGTCTTCATGGAGACGTGAAGGATCTGGTCAAAACAAAAAGCCCGGTTACAAAACAGGGGCAAAGACCAAACTGCGGGAGTAGAGCCTCATCATCGTTTTAATCAAGCAAGTACCAAAGAGAACCCCAGGAGAAGAACTTTCGAGCTCATACAGCTAATGAAAGTTTCAAGGATCAGTAATTCTTGGACATGCGGAGCAAGGGGCATATTTCAATAGATTTCCCAGAGAATCGAAACGAGGAATCGACATTGAGATTCAAGCAACACCGAATTTGAAGAAGGTTGTCTATTATCAAGATTTGATCCAGTGTATCAATTTGAGGATATACCTCGGATGAAAGCATCTATGAAGAAGATATCTATTCTGACGATGGAAGTGAATCCAGTTCAGAATCGGAGTGAAGAAGAATTTCTTCAGCAAACGGTTAGGGAGGATATGTCAGGATTTCTTTCCCACACTACGGTTTCTCATAAGACTCTTATGAGAATTATGAAGGAAGATCCAAAGCTTCAGATATATGATGGATTTACAATTGGAGCTATGGAGAAGGCCTTGGATAAAATTGGGTTTCGTAATAGAAAGCACCAAATTATCCACAGAGTAACTACTGGAGAATTTGCCATCCCAATGGAATTCACTGGTAACCTGATCGAGATGCAGTTGGTCCCTTACAGAGAAATACAGGAGATCAAGAGCACAGTCAAAAGAGACGTTGCCAACACACTTTCATGGATTCATATTGGAGCCATAAGAGTTATTATTAAGGCAACATTCAAGGAAGGAATAGATTCGCCACTCAATCTGGCTATCTTTGACAAGCGAATCTCACATCTCAAGGATTCATGCCTTGGAATGGTTACAGGAAATTTGTATGCAGGAAAATTGGCATTTAATGTCTATCCTAGAATTGCATACAATCTGGGAGATCGAGATTTCAATAGAGTCCTAACCCTTCATCAAGATTTCAAAAGAGTCGATTTAATGAAAGAAGGGAATATACCCTACTCGATCACATACAAGATTTCCTATGCTCTCTCGAATACACATCATTCCTAGGTATTCTTGAGAAAGAAATTTATTGAAGTCCCAAGAATCTTTGAGGACTTTGTCAGGGTGGTTCTACCAGAAATCATTGAATCTCCAACTATAAAGGAGATTGATATGATAATTCAAGATCAACCAGTCTTCAACAAAAGTGGAAGTCTCAGAGTTGAGTCAAGAAGGATGTCTTTCCAACAAGACCGAATGATAAGTAGCAGTCGTTGGGAAGAAAAAAGACCAAGTACAGTTCAGTGCATCCCAAATGTTTTCAAAACAGCAGGAGAGCTGAAATGTTCAGAAGGATGGCGAGAAGTTGAAGTAATATTCAACATCACTCAAAAGGATAATATTTTTCCTTGTGATGTTCTATATTATCTCCAACAACCTATAGTTGGAAGGCATCAAGGAAGCCTGAAGATAGGTGCAATTGAGCTAACTATCACAGGAGTAACAGGGAAAGTCCCAGAACAATTAATACTGGGAATTGAATTTCTTGAGGATCATAAACCTTGGGAAAGATTACAAGAAGGAATGGAGTTCACAGTGGCGGATAAAAGATACAGAATTAGATGACCACTAGTCCATTCTCCATATACATTTCTATCAGAATATTATATGCTGACTATAAGGCTGAGTATTTCGCCACATATATTGATTCGGGAGCTGGAATATGTACCGCAGGATGTTTTTCCTAAAGAAATTGGAGAAGATTTACGGCTATTGCGGGAAGAGATTTCTCTAAAAGAATTCTTATTCTTAATAGAGAAATCAAACAAACAAATCATGATTGGAGGCGCAGCGGACTCCATGGTACAAAATGAAGACGCCACCAATCTATTTCCATGATACAGACCAAATGTTTTGCTAGGAAACAATTTCCTACAAACATTCAAGCGATTTACACAGAAAATGAGACAAGAAGACTTATTTTCACAACATTATGTGATCATAAGATTATTGTCCAAAGATCATGCAAACATTTTACGAAAAATGCCTATTAATTTTTGCAAAGAAACGTGGTTATGAAGCCAAACTCCGAAATCCAAAAATGGCAGATCGAAGGAAATTTGGTGAAGCTTTATTATCCTATAGACAATTCGGTTCTTGAAAGGATAAGAAGCTTTGGGATAATAACTTGTATTCATTCGAGTGAAGGAGAAGAAAAGTTACTCCGCAGGTTACTGCGCAGAATTAATGTTGAGCCTAATGGAGAATCCGTAGAGTGACGTAACCCTAAAGGAACAAATATCACTCGAGGATATCAAGAAGAAGATCCAAAGGAATTATAATGAAGATCCTTTGGCATGGTGGGACAAGAATGAGCTCAAAACATCCTTAAAGGTTAAACCCGGAAAGGAGTATGAGTTCGTAAGATTCAAACCAATCTTTATGAACCAGAAGGATCGTGAGGATATGCATAAGATACTTAAGGAACATCTTGATCATAAGTTAATTTCACAAAGAGTTTCTCCATATAGCAGTCCAGGATTCTTAGTCAGAAACCATGGAGAAATCAAAAGAGGAAAGCCAAGACTTGCTATTAATTACAAGGGGATTAATAACATTTTGGAATTCGACGGATACTATATCTCAAGCAGAGAACATCTGATTAACTGTATCAAAGGTGCCACTGGATTCTACCAAATTAAGATGGATGAAGAAAGTAAGAAGTTTACAACTTTCTCTACACCACAGGGACACTATATTTGGAACGTGATGCCTATGGGATTGGCTAACGCACCCCAAATATATCAAAGAAAGATGGATAATCTCTTCAAAGATTATTTCAGTTTGATGTTCGTATACATCGATGATATTCTTATCGCTTCAAAGAACATGAAGGAGCATTTCAAACATTTGGAAATATTCTCAGATGTTTGTCACAAAGAAGGATTAGTGCTTTCAGAGAAAAAGGCAGTAATCGCAACAAGACAGATTGAATTCCTCGGAATTGAAATCGATGAATCGGGAATTATTCTACAAAGTCATATTGTGGAAAAGATACAGGGATTTACAGATACATTGAAAGACAAGAAGCAACTTCAGAGTTTTCTTGGAGTTGTTAATTTTGCTGGGATGTTCATTAACAATCTGGCATATTACAGGAAGGTGTTTAGCCCATTGCTTAAAAAAGATGCAGTATTCAAATAGGAAGATGAACATCAAGAAGGAATTAAACAACTTAAAGAAGTTTGTAAAAAGCTTCAAAAGCTTGCGATTCCCAAGACGAGGACGAATCGGTTCTTTACACAGATGCTGATGATTGGTGGGCGGCCAGCTTCTTACTAAGGTCACACCAAACAAAGATGTACCATGCGGATATTGCGGTGGTTTATTCACACCAAAGTGAAGCAAATAGATGGCATATCAATGAGAAAGAATTCTTTGCGATTTTTTGACACGAGATGGAAGGACGCGTTCTTGACGAGGTCCTTAAACGAGTAAGATATCTCGGGAAAACTTGGAGAGTCTAGAACGAGATTTTGGGACATTATGTCTCAATGCGTGAAGATTCTTTGGACGACTTCAACAGTCGACCAGAAATCCATTTCTAGTCAAATACGAGCATGCCGTTCGCTCAAGGACAATTGTTCTTAGCACCGCAAGGGCCTCTCCTCCAGGCCGCATCTCCTACGATGCAAAAAGGGGCGAATAGAGAACGGGATCTAACCCTGGAGGTTATGGATTCAAGTACCATAATCACAAGTGTTGCAAACCGATGTATCCCCGAGGTGTACATGTTTGATACTTGTTTTTATCTTAATTTTGATGATTTTACTTTATCACCAAAACAATGTTTTTAAAGGTTGTCCAAATACTCCTAAATGATTTAAAATGTTTTTAATATTTTCCTGAGTATTTTCTCAAAGTTTATTTTCGTCTAAATTGGACAACGCTTTTAATGATTTTACGTTATTGGTTTTCACTCTCAAACGATGTTTCTAAATGTTGTCCTAATACTTCCGATCAGTTTAAAATGTTTTTACTAAATTTTCGGAGTATTTCTTGAGTTTTATTTTCGACTAAAATTGGACAACATTTTCTGCCTCGTGGTCGACCTACGCCCATAGGGCAACCCATACCTGAAGATGTTTTTAGAAACAGAAAATGAGACGGAAGAAAAAAAAAGAGCAGTCGACCGGCCGCATCAGGCGTCGACGGTCGGCCGACCGCCGCCTGCGGCCGGTACTGCACTGCAAGTGTGTTTTTGAAACGAACGTTTTATCCTTGCAAAAATCCATGAGGGGGACCGTTGAGGTGATGGTCGACCATGGCCGAGGTAGTAACGCGTCGACCGTCGCCCGTGTTATTTTGTCACAGATTCTTTTCAACGTCTATTTCGTGACCGGTCGCCTCTATGTTTTGACAAATTTCACCGTTTGACAATGAGACAAACTTTCCTTAAATTGTGGGATTGATTTCTAACAGCTATATTCTTGATTTTAATTGTATTTTTTCTAGATTTTCTATCCCCAAGAGGAGCCTATGCTTGATCAATCATCTCCTATAAATAGAGGAAGTTTTGGAGCAACCAATACAACAATTGAGATACAACACAACAAGATACACTTCAAGCAAACACTTGGTCTTTCATAGTCATTATTCTTGTTGTAAAATTGCCTAGCTTATCACTTTCACATCTTTGAGGTCTAGGCTATTCTTGATTACACTTGCACTCTATTGTATTATCAATTATCGAGTTGTAATCTTGAATTTGTGGTCGTCATTCAAACACAAGATATCCTTGTGAGTGTTCTTGTGGTAAGAACACACTTGGGTGAACTAGGTGTTAGGTGTAAGAAGATTGTGGTAATCTTCTTGTTGAGGTGTTGAAGAGTGTGGTGCTCTTGAAGGTGAAGATTGTGGTAATCTTCACAAGGTGCCGTTGAAGATTGTGGTAATCTTCAAGAAGAGATTGTGGTAATCTCAAAGGTGGTGTTGAAGAAGAGTGTGGTGCTCTTCTAGGTGTTGTAAGTTGAATTTGTATTAATTTTGGTAATTAATAAAATTCTTTTTCTTTTCAAAATCCATCCCTGGATATACTTTGGGGTGGTAGAGATTAGGCCCTAGGTGGGTTGAACCTCTTTAAATCGACGTGTGTTGTTTACATTCCGCACCTTCATTATTTTGTTTGAGCATTCGGTTTAAAAAGAGGGCGAAATCGAAAAGATGGAGATAATCTATTCACCCCCTCTGTGATTATCGTAGCCGCTGGACTTACAAGTGGTATCGAGCCAAACTCTTTGGCAAGCTCGTTTCACATCGCGAGTGAAGAGAAACGATCGTCGGCTACGAACGAAGCTCATCTATCCGCACCTCCACCACCAAGCCACCTCGCTTGATTCCAAAAATTTTATATTTTGGAAAGAAAGAATGGAATGCTACTTACAAGGTTGCGGGTTCGACATTTGGAACACCGTCATTAATGGAGAATCCATTCCGACGAAAGATACACCATACACCTCAAAAGGCTTCAAAAAGCTCAATGATGAAGAAAAGAAATTCATCTCCTTAAACGGTAAGTGCTTTAAATATTTTATATTGTTCATTTACTAATTTAGAATATGAACATATTGTAGGAATAAAATCGGCACATGAAGTATGGCAAAAATTAGAAGCCATCTATGGAGTATTTGCAAATGAAAGGAGTCAAACAAAAGCATCTACTTCTCAAGGTCATACAAGCTCAAATCTAAGGAATAAGCCTCTTACAACTTCCAAATGTGAAGAAGTTGAATATTGCCTTATGGGCATCAATGAAGAAAATGAGGTATGTCTTAAGCCCTCTACTTCCTATGATATTGACATTCAAAATGATTATAGTGATTTACAAAATGATTATGATGAACTACAAGATGAATTCCAAAGCCTACTTGTTAAATACAAAAATTTGAAAAAGGAATTCATTGTTTTAAAAAATGATAAGGATAGTTTATTTACTTCCTATGAATCACTATCATGTGCTCACACCACCACACTTGACAAGGTTAGAAACCTTGAAAAAGAAAAAGTACTCTCGTTGAGAATATTGATTGCATGAAAAAGGATTTACTAAAATCCAACTTGAGTACCAATAAAATGTCCAATATTGTTGATATTCATAATTGTGTTAAAGGACTTGATCATAAGCCTAATGTTGTTAATCATATGAAAAAGGATCAAGTCAATATGCATATTGGTCATTATGCTCCTAGAATTATTACTTGTTTTTATTGTGGCAAAAAGGGTCATACGGCTAATACTTGTCGGGCTAAAAATAGCTCTAATTATTGTTGGAGACCTAAAAGTCTCAAAGCTAATCCTAAAGGACCCAAACACATGAGGGTACCACAAAACAATGTGCTATTAGGTACCCGGCAAAGCAAAAATCGGAGAAAATTCATGCCACCAAGAAAACATCAAATGAACGTTTCATTTGATCAAAGAAGGAGAAACCACTCTCAACAAAGCCAATTTCCAAGAAGAACGTATAATCAAAAATGGGAAGAACACAATCCTTGGAAATGGCAAAGACATCATCAACAAGATGATTTTCAAAGAAGAAGAGACCATCAACAATGGGAAGGTAACCAACCTTGGAAATGGAGTAACCAAAGAAGTCATCATCAACAAAGTAACTTCTCAAGGGGAAGATATCATCAAGAATGGGAAAGGCACAACCCATGGAAATGGCGTAATTGGTAACCCGTATCTCCCTACTTAAATATGCATTTTATTTTGTTATGCATGCTTTTATTTGTGTCTTAATTGCAAAATGATTTTTCAAGTATTTATTTTTAGGTCTCTTATATATTTATAAGTTTCAATATTTTTTAAAAGAGACCTTGCATGATTATCAAAAACTCTTGAGCATTTTTATTAGACTTATGTGGCTTATTATCTCTTATGAAATCTTATAACATAAGCTCTTTTGATATCTCATATTACTTGCCTACACTTGTATTTTCTATGCATATGTTGTCTAAGAATTGTGTAGGATACATATTTCACTCTCATTGGCTATTACGCTATCAAGTTTCTTAAACCATCGAGGTATGTCTACTCGTATTTTTCTTTAATCTCGATATTATGCACATATCTTTCAAGATATTTCATTTTGACCCCTTAAGTGCCCTTATTGATCTTGCAAATATTTTCTTTTAAAAGGCACTACGTGTTTAGTCTCGATTTTATCGTTTATATGTTTTCCAAAACCCATATTTGTTGGATATAGTCCAAACTTATATTTTTGCAAAGTTTTAAAAACTTTTGGGGTGAAAAATCGAATTTTGGAAAACTCTGGGAGAAAGAAAAAAACACCTGGGACGGTCACAGCAGGGGCGACCGGTCGCCCTGCACCTCGACCGGTCGCACCCCACCTCGACCGGTCGCCCAGGTAAATTTTTGCACTTTAAAACTTTCTCTCTCCGATTCGTGAAATGCAAACAAAAAAAAATCCCCAAACCCTATTGCAATAATTCTTTTCCTTTTCTACAAAATCTTCAATTCTTCATCATTTTTCACGATTCTTGTTGCTAATCTTCTTATTTTTACAAGAATCTTACATATATGGCACCTCCAAGAAATTCTACCGAACGAAATCCTCAAAAGAGGAGAAGGAGGCAAAGGGGTGAATCTTCTTCAAATCCCCAACAAGATGACATTCTACAAAGAAACCACCAAAATCGGCTCACTGAAGAGGAGATTGTCGAATTAAGAGCCGGGGTTTCAAAATCGAGCATTCATTGGGACTCTAGTAAGTTATCACTCCTCTACGAACCTCCCTCTAGAGCTAATAGATTTCGATTTTTAAATAAACTTGCGGAGGAACATTATGAGAATATTGGATTGAATGATAAGAAAATTGCGTGCACTCGTATGGTTCGCTTTCGTTTTCAAGCTTTTCATGATGAATTTCCGGATATTAGAGCTTACTTTGAAATTCAAGGATGGGTTTCACTTTGGGATAATCCGTGTTTGCACTATGATGACGAGCTTATAAAACTTTTCTATGCAAATATGTGGATTGTTGATGCGGCGATAGATAATCCTTTGGAACTTCACACATTTGTTAATGGTAGGCATTATTCATGGACATTGGCGATATTTGTGATCACTTTAACGTGCCAAATGATGGAGTAGTCAATGTGAATTGCACCCATTGGGATGATAACATTTTCGTCTCACTAGATGATGTGAAAACCTTTTTTAGGAGTATATCCCGAAGTGACATACTCGGCAATGCCGCCAAATTATCGGATTATATCTATCATTTGCTCCTATTGTGTTTGTGGAAAGGAAGTAAAACTTCCAAGTAATCTCGAACTCTTTCTCACCTATAAGATTGTTCGAGGAGAAAGAGTAAATTATGGGGCAATTTTTGTACATTGCTTGTTAGAATCTAGAAAGCTTACCAAGAAGAAATATACCTTGGGAAATTTGATTTGCCGACTCTTATACTTATCGGGTACCCGAAAATGAAATGAATACCAAATTGGTCACAATGATTTTGATAATGCCAACATTCTACAAATGGTAAGAATGCGACGACATTTACCACGGGTTCCTACCAAAGCCGCTTAGGGCGTGCCCGACATCAACAACAACCTCGGGATGATTTCTTTAATGACAATGAGGTTGAAAATATTGGAAGAGGTGAGTTTGACGAACAAGGAGATGATGTGGGGAATGAAGAGGAAAATGAAGAAAAAATGTGGGAAATGAACAAGAAATTAGGGAAGAAGAAAATGAGGAAGGAGATGAAGACGAGTTGGATGTTGAAGATCTAAATATCAAAGAGAGAATGGCCAAAGTGGAAAGAGAAACATTTAGAGATGTGGCCTCTCTTAGAAAAGAGCTCCGGGTCGTGAAAAAGGAAAATTCTAGTTTGAAGAAGTCTATTGGCAAATTGAAGAAATTCATCAAGGACCTCATACCCGGAACTTGCTTCTCCTCGGATGAGGAATGATGTTACCCCACCCCTTTACTTTCTAGCATTTTTATTAATGATGCTTTGTATTTTGATGAATTTTTGTAAAACTCATTAGCACTAATGATATTTGCTTGTTTTCTTTTTTTCTTAAAAGGGTTAATGTTGCAAGTTGATAATGACTTGTGGATGATCATTTGATGGTAAAAATACTCTAAAGCATTGTTTGATAAGTAGTATGAAGTACTTGATGGTAAAAGTGCTTCTTTTATTGCTTTGTTATGCTTAGTTGAATATGTTGGGTCATTTGATACATGTATTGTTGAAAGCATAACTTATTACTTGATGGTTGCTCTAATTTTTGGCATTTGTAATGCCTTGATCATTCTTAGCTTATCTCAATTGGGTTGAACCCTTGAGAATCTACTTTGAGCTTCTTAATTGATGAAATTATTGCATATGGTGCATATGATTTTTTTTGAGCTTTGAAATGAGGTTGATTGATGATATGAAAATTTTTTGGCTTGAACCATTTACAAAGGTTATATACAACCTCTTCTATTTTTTCACGCTCAAGGTGTTTGTTAAAATGTCGCAATGAAAAATTTCAACTTCTACATGATTCTCTCGTTTCAAAAAAGTCGTCTATACTCATTGAGATCATGTTTTGGGAAATAAAACGAGCGTATGAACTCTTTATGATACATTTCTCCCATTTTCCTTGGTTTTTAAGCCTAAAATTGCTCAATGGTTGATAAATCGTCTCTTTGGCGCACTTTGATATATTTGTATGATGTTTTTATTGTCCTCACATTCTTTTGATGATTCCAAAGGGGAGAAACAGAAAATGGCTCGTTAGCTCAAAGAAGCTAATAAAAGCTCGAAATAGAAGCTATAAGCTATGGCTTGTTTAAGCCATAAGTTGTGATTTGTTTTTAGTCCAATTGTTGCTTGATGGACTTATATTATTATTTAATGTTGTTTTGTGACAGGGGGAGCTTATAAGCTCTTGAACAAATTGTAAAAGCTAAAGCTTTTAGCTTATGGATTATTGCTCTTACATTATTCTTGATGTGCATGTGGATAGGGGGAGCTTGTGCTTATTTTTGAAAATATTTACTCCCTACTTGGTTGCTTTAATATTTTTGGAAATTTTGGTTGCTTCCAAACGGTCAAATGTTTTTACCGGAAAATCTTTTCTAAAATTGATCTCTTAGTTTATGTAAAAAATTGTTTTGGTTTGTAATCATCAAAAAGGGGAGATTGTTTGATACTTGTTTTTATCTTAATTTTGATGATTTTACTTTATCACCAAAACAATGTTTTTAAAGGTTGTCCAAATACTCCTAAATGATTTAAAATGTTTTTAATATTTTCCTAGTATTTTCTCAAAGTTTATTTTCGTCTAAATTGGACAACGCTTTTAATGATTTTACGTTATTGGTTTTTCACTCTCAAACGATGTTTCTAAATGTTGTCCTAATACTTCCGATCAGTTTAAAATGTTTTTACTAAATTTTCGAGTATTTCTTGAGTTTTATTTTCGACTAAAATTGGACAACATTTACGCCTCGTGGTCGACCGTCCGCCCTATAGGGCAACCCATACCTGAAGATGTTTTTAGAAACAAAAATGAGACGGAAGAAAAAAAGAGCAGTCGACCGGCGACCAAGTGCATGCTGGCGTCGATCGGTCACGGTCGGCCGTGCCAGCGCGGCCGGTACTGCAAGTGTGTTTTTGAAACGAGCGTTTTATCCTTGCAAAAATCCATGAGGGGACCGGTTGAGGTGATGGTCGACCGGTCGAGGTAGACGCGTCGACCGTCGCCTGCGTGTTATTTTCTATTCTTTTTCAACGTCTATTTTACGTGCGGCCGCATCTATGTTTTGACAAAGAAATTTCGACCGTTTGACAACAGACAAACTTTCCTTAAATTGTGGGATTGATTTCTAACACTATATTCTTGATTTTAATTGTATTTTTTCTGTAGATTTTCTATCCCCAAGAGGAGCCTATGCTTGATCAATCATCTCCTATAAATAGAGGAAGTTTTGGAGCAACCAATACAACAATTGAGATACAACACAACAAGATACACTTCAAGCAAACACTTGGTCTTTCATAGTCATTATTCTTGTTGTAAAATTGCCTAGCTTATCACTTTCACATCTTTGAGGTCTAGGCTATTCTTGATTACACTTGCACTCTATTGTATTATCAATTATCGAGTTGTAATCTTGAATTTGTGGTCGTCATTCAAACACAAGATATCCTTGTGAGTGTTCTTGTGGTAAGAACACACTTGGGTGAACTAGGTGTTAGGTGTAAGAAGATTGTAATCTTCTTGTTGAGGTGTTGAAGAGTGTGGTGCTCTTGAAGGTGAAGATTGTGGTAATCTTCACAAGGTGCCGTTGAAGATTGTGGTAATCTTCAAGAAGAGATTGTGGTAATCTCAAAGGTGGTGTTGAAGAAGAGTGTGGTGCTCTTCTAGGTGTTGTAAGTTGAATTTGTATTAATTTTGGTAATTAATAAAATTCTTTTCTTTTCAAATCCATCCGGATATCTTTGGGGTGGTAGAGGATTAGGCCCTAGGTGGGTTGAACCTCTTTAAATCGACGTGTGTTGTTTACATTCCGCACCTTCATTATTTTGTTTGAGCATTCGGTTTAAAAAGAGGGCGAAATCGAAAAGATGGAGATAATCTATTCACCCCCTCTAGATTATCGTAGCGCTGGACTTACGGTACAAATCAGAATCGAATGTTGAAGCTCCTATGTCATAACCCGAGTCTTCAAGTCAACCCAAAGACACCTGCGGGGTAAAGAGGGAGAGTTGAATCTTAGGCCACGCAGTGCAAATCTAAGGTTCAAGGCGACGAGATTAAGATTTCTCCAATGCAGGTATATCAACAACAATGGGAGAAATTGATTACAAGAAGAGGTGTTAACCCTGAAAAAACAATGGTTGATATCTCAGGCAAATATCCCAGAGTTTGGATGAAACCAGGAAGTCATCCAAATAAAGTACATGAATAATATACTTTTGGAGCTCTAGCTTCAATCTATATTGTATCACCAGGATTCCCAGAAATTTTGAAATTACCAAATGGATTGGGGAAGCCGTTTACGAGACTTGGGCCAATAATCCACATTTGGCCAGATGAGATATTTTGGAACTGTATTTCATCAGTGTAGCTCCCGAACCAGCGAAGAAAGGCTTTAGTGAAGCTTTTCATTTCATCAAGCTAAGAAGACCAGATGGAAATGCTTTAAAATATATCAAGGCAACTTCACCGGAAGAAGTACCAGTGTCAGTAGGAGCAATTTATGAAGATGGAGCTTCTACACGACAAGCATGGGGTCTTTGGGTTTGTCTAACAGAAATGGACAAAGTCAAATATTCGTTTAAGTTTTTCCAAAATTCAGTAAATGGATCTTTCCTATTGAATTTAATGACTGGATCAACAACAGGATTCGCAGAGGAGCTTTTCGAGACGAAGAGAAGAATTCTCTAGGAGAACAAGATTCTGGCGAGCAAAGAAACTTACCGGAAATTCTGTAACATGGCGCATGTTGGCCGTTGGATCGACCGGATTTGTCAAGCATGCCCCAAACAGAAGGAACCCGAGTTTGGGAAAAGATTCCGACCCAAACCCGACCGACAAGATCATGCAGCTGGAAGGGACAAGGGCCAGCATATAAGACGCGTTATCCTCGGGGACCATGCAAACCAAATTTTTAAAAGATTCCTCGACAAACATCACATGGACTGAGTCACGCGGAAGAAAAAGAAAAATAGCTGGCGAGGCAATAATGTAGGATATGACGTAAGCAGTGACGTCATAGATATTAGCAAGATTTAAAGTCCGCCTTTGAAGTCCGGACTTATCTCTATAAAATGCGGGGATTTGAAGGAAGTCAGGGGACATCGAACATTTTCCTTAGTTTTCTTACAATAAAATCGAGAGAAAAATTTGTAATAAGTTTGAGTGTTTTAGTTTTAAGTTTATGTATTTTTCGAGTGCAAGCCTCATATATGAGAGGCTAAACAAGTATTCTCCTCCCAAAGGAGATTACTAATGTGATAAATATTTCGATAAGTTCTTAATAAAAAGAGGCTTTCTATTCAACATGTCTTCATAATGTTCCATTAATTCATCCCGTTTAAGAATTACTTATACTAGGGGTGTCAATTTAGGACCCGACACGCAAACCCGACACGAACCTAACACGAAATTAATGGGTATGGGTCCAAGCTTAAAGGTCCGGTCGAAATTGGGTCGGACCGACTAACTGCCAATTAAATAGGTCGGTCCCGGTTGACCTACTATGACTGTTTAACCCGTCTAACCCGTTTGTGAATTTAAAAAAAATAAGTATATAACTAATTGTAAGAAAAAAACAACAAACAAGACATATCTTTAAAACTCAAATGATAAAACCTCCTTAATTATGTATTTGTTATTATTATGCATGTTTTTTTGAATATTATTTTCAAAATATAATAGAATGGTATGCTATTTATGCAATTATCTTATTTTTTTCTGTTTGTTGTGAATTGTAATATGGTTTATTGATCGAATAGCGTGAGATAGTGATTGATTTTGAAAAAAAATAAATTTCTTGATTAAAATATTAAATGAATATTAAAATAATTTTATTAAATGGGTTAAACGGGTCGGGTCCGGGTTACCTCGTGAAATAAGCGGTCGGGTGCAGGTTCGATATTCGACACGAATAATTAAGCAAAGTCGGGTCCGGGTCGATTTTCGACACGCCAACTCGTGAACCGGACCCACGAACCGGACCCAACCCATATTGACACCCCTAACTTATACGCCCGAGTAGGAAACGAACCAAGGCGTGTCTTTGATTTACAGTAGGAGTCGGATAACTTGCAGATCATCTTCCCTGAGGGTGAGGTTGAACAGTGAGGAGTTGTTTGTCAAACGATCTAGGGGCAGTAATTTTCCGACTGGTGGTGTTGCAAACCATCTCACCCAGGGTTGTTTCAGTCAAAGAAGGTATGAATTTTAAGGGATTTATTAATTTTACGGAAGCATGTTGGGCCTGACATGGTCGTAATGGACTATGTTCATTTTCGATCTGTAGACCTAACTTGTATACGGATTTATTTTGAAATAAGAATTTTAATTTGAGTATGTTACTTTGAGTTTATAAATTGAAACCCGACATGATCCATTTAAAACCTCTGAATAGAGACTGAATCTAAGTAGGTGTAACAAAGCCACGAACAAAACATGGGATAGAAAAAATAAGGGTTTTCATTTCTCGAAAAATCCGAAAAACAAATTAATCACGTAGTAAAAATTTTATGTCTATTAATTAATGCAATAAATTTATTATTATGTAGTAGTGTGTTACAAATTGGGGTTTAAAGGGATAACTACAGCTATTGTTTTAGAAAGGATAAAACCTAGGGGCAAAACTGTCCATATAGGGTGACGTGTAATGATTTTCATAGTTCAGGGGGCAAAGTGTCACGAATTAAAGTTTGGAGGGTAAAGTGTAAAAATCAGTATAGTTTGGATGGGTAAGTGTATTTATCTCTATTGTTTATTCAGATTGATGATTCAAATATTAATTTTACGACAAACCCGACTTTCCTCACAAGTCACATCTATATAAATTAATGAGCAAATGGTGGAAATTACCCACTTCGGATATGTGAAAGACCTTTTTGACATGTAGGATAAAAAACATAGTTTTCTACCCACTTTTGGGGTTCTTTAACCACAATACCTTGAGGTTTTAAATGCAAGCCTTTAAAGTAGGTAAGTTGTATTTCTCTCTCTTGTTAAATACATACATACATACATACGTTTGCCCATTTGCTCTTCATTTTTTCTCTCTGTTTTTCATCTTCTTCACAAAATAACAAGTTCTTTTTGTGGTCTTTCGTAACCAAAATCGCACCAGAAAATCGAATAACAAAGTAATGTTGCTTCTCCTCTTAGTTACTTAACCATGTTTAAATTGTTCAAGACCAATATATTTACAAGATATGTGAAATATATCGTGAAATGTGAAATTTTCTGAATCTAAGATGCACTGTGCACGATATATCGTGCCTATTTTTTACTGAGGCACAATATATAATAGACACGATATCATGCCTCAGTACAAAATAGGCACGATATCGTGCCTCAGTGCAAAATAGGCACGATATGTCGTGCCCTATATTAGGCACGATATCGTGCTCCTGCCCATTATAGGCACGATATTTAAAATTGGGCACGATATATCGTGCCCCAGTAAAAAATAGGCCCTTTTTTATGTATGCTTGCATATCTTTAATATTTTTTCTATATTTCTTGTTTGTAAATGAACTCTGGCTATGTTGTTCGATTTGGGTAGGAAGGTTTAGAATATAAAAATGGTGAAGAAGAAGTTGTACGTATTAAACCGGGCAAAATGAATTATAGTCAAATATTGGAGGAGGTTTATGGCGTTGTTGACGTTGATAGGGGCATATACGACTGTGTAATGCATGCTATTGTAGATATTTCTGGAAACAAACTTGGGAAGTTAAAGTTGAAAAATGACGATGACATTGAAAGTGCGTTTGAGAACACCGGGTTACCAGTTGTTTTTGTAACACTGAAAAGAAAAAGGATGGGTGAGACTAGTTCGCATATTGTATTGGGAAGTCATTATGGGCATAATCGAGTTGAGAATGTTGAAGGTCAACAAGGTGTTGGTGGAAGTTTTATGCAACTAATGGCTACTCAGAATGATTTTTCAACAGTCATTGGGCCTAATTACAACTATATGCACCATCTTGGTTTTCAACAATACGGTGTACCGCACATCAATCTATATAGTCATGCAGTAAAGCCTAGTGGAGCACCTTTTATGCATATGAACAATGTTCCAATTATTGATCATCCGCGTCCACTCTCACCTACAGTTAATGTTTCAAATACCAATTGTCCGGGACCTAATATAAGGCCAAGCAATGAAGATTGATATTATCCTGATATGAATCGTGATAATACTGATGCTAATTGTGATAATACTGATGTTGATGTTGGTTGTGATAATAATGAAGTTGATTATGGTTAAAACTACAGTGCTGGTGATGCTAATTGTAATAATAATGCAGATGATTTTGGTGAGAACTACACTGCTGGTGATGTTGGTACTGATGTTGAAGCTAATAATTAATTTGAAAATGACCAACAACATGCTGAATTTGAGGAATTTTGTGAGTGGAGACGTAGACGGAGAGAAGTATTTCCAGAAAACCAAAACCAAGATGCACCAGGAGGACGATTTGCTAACATACATCCAGATATCCATAGAGACAATATGGACGAAACAATAGTGCCCACAGGACAAAGTTGGGTGATTCCTGGTGCACTCTCGCACGTTTGATTCCTCCCGAAGAACTCTGCTAGATTGGAAGCATACGGTGGGACATTGCGCCAAGGAGCAACATACATGAGCAAAACTGAATTGGAAATCGCACTAGGCATGTATCACCTTGAAAATCAAGTCGAGTATCGAGATGAATGCTCAGATAAGACTCTTTTTCATGCAATATGCAAGTATGAACGATGCCCTTTTCGAATACGTGCATATGGAAAAGATGGTATTTGGAGAGTAGAGAAGTTTGACAAGCACCATGGATATGGGTTAAATTTGAATGACAATACATCTAGGAGGGTGCATTCTAAAGTAGTAGGTGCATATTTTGCATCTAGATTACTAGTGGACCATTCTGCCCTCGTCCGAAGAGATATGATAGCGGAGTTGGAAACGCGACATGGGCTTAGAATGAGTTATAATGTTGCGTTGAGGGCTAAGCATCATTCTTTTGGTTTGATATATGGAGATAGCAAAAAGTCATTCAATCTAATTCCGGCATACTTACACATGTTGAATTTAATAAATCCCGGATCGGTAACTAGATGAAAGTCAGATAATTTTAATAGATTCAAGTACGTGTTTTTGCTTTGCATGCATCAATCACCGGATTCTAGAATAATGCCCGGCGTTTTGTGATTGATGGAACACACCTTAAAGGCAAATCGGGAATATTGTTTGTTGTCGTAACAAAATATAGTAATGAATGATTTTCCCACTTGCGGTGAATTGGGGATGTTGAAAACGGCGAATCCTCATGGTTTTGAGACAGTTGAGAGATGCTTATAATTGCCCTCGTGATCTGATTGTTTTTCGATCAAGACAAGAGTATCGATAATGCCATAAAAAAAGATACCTAGAAGCATCACATGGGCTTTGCACTTATCATTTGCAAAGTAATTTGGCTCAATACGGTCAACATATAGTGGCAGTGTTTAGGAATGCAACATATTCATACCGTCGTGAAGATTATGATAAGTATTTTGAAAACATAAAAGTTGCTAGTGAGAGACGGGTGCGTTTAAGAAGTTAGAACGTGCGGGGAAGACATATGGTCTCGAGTTAAGTGTCCTGTCCGACGTTATGGGTTCATGACATTAAACTCGGCTGAGAGCTTCAATAGTCAGTTATTATGGGCCAGAAAGTTACCTGTTTGTTCTGTGCTTAAGTGTGCTCGAACTATTATTGAAAAGTGGTTTTATGAACGATGCACTGCTGCTAATGAAAGAGATAAAGAGCTAACACTTGAAGCAACCAAAAGATTAAGTGATGCAGTTGAGATATGTCGTAGAATGGATGTACAATGTCTTAGTAATGTGAAGTACAAAGTGAAAGATGGAACAAATACCTATTTGGTTGACTTATCCCAAAGAACGTGCATCTGTCGAGAATTTGAATATGAATTGATGCCTTGCGCCCATTCATCTCAAATGAATTAGGTATAAAGAAATTTAACATTTATATCAATATTTTCACATAATTCGTTCAATATTTTCACATAATTGTTTGTTTATTTGTGCAGAAAGGCGAACCTCAATATATATTAATTTGTTGCCCATTATTATAAAAATGAAAATCTTCAACAAATGTGGGCGGATGAAGTTTTACCAGTTCCTAATCCGAGTGAATGGGTTCTACCACAAGAGGTGCAAGAATTAGTATGCAACCATCCAAATAACCCGAGACAAGCAGGTCGTCCTAGACAAAGTAGAGTTCATTCTGCTGTTGAATCATCAAGTAATCGTTCACATAAGAGTCAAATTTGTTCAAGGTGTGGGGGTGTGTAAATCCAAGCGGCTACGATAATCTAGAGGGGGGTGAATAGATTATCTCCATCTTTTCGATTATCCCCTCTTTTTCGAACAAAACAAGCCAAGACAATAATAAAGGTGCGGAATATAAACAACACGCGTCGATTTATAGAGCTTCACCCCACCACTAGGTGTTCTACCATCCCAGTATATCCGGGATGGGTTTCGAAAAAGAAAAAGAATTTTATTAATTACCAAAATTAATACAAATTCAACTTACAACACCTTGAAGAGCACCACACTCTTCTTCAACACCACCTTTGGAGATTACCACAATCTCCCTTTGAAGATTACCACAATCTTCCTTCAACGGCACCTTTGAAGATCACCACAATCTTTAATCTTGAAGAATACCAAATTCTTCAAACACCTCAAGAGCACCACACTCTTGAAACACCTATCACCTAGATCACCCAAGTGTATTCTTTCCACAAGAATACTCACAAGGATGTCTTGTGTTGAATGATGACCAAAATCAAGATTACAACTCAATAATGAATAATACAATTTGAGTGCAAGTGTAATCAAGAAAAGAAAGCCTAGACCTCAAGATGTGAAAGTGATAAGCTAGGCAAATTACAACAAGAATAATAACTATGAAGAACAAGTGTTTGCTCGGAATGTATCTTGTTGTGTTGTATCTCAATTGTTGTATTGGTTGCTCCAAAACTTCCTCTATTTATAGGAGATGATTGATCAAGCATAGGCTCTCTTGGGGATTGAAAATCTGAGAAAAAATACAATTAAAATCAAGAATATAGCTGTTAGAAATCAATCCCACAATTTAAGGAAAGTTTGTCTGTCTGCCTGATTAAAAAATTTTGTCACAAACTAGATGGCGGCCGATCGCGACCGATAAGAGAAAAAGAATAAACACAAAGAAAAATACAAGGGGCGACCGGTCCAGGGGGTCTTCGACCGGTCGACCCCTACAAGGACCGATCCCTCTTGATGTAAAAACAAGGAGCAATTGTTTTGTTTCAAAACCAATGCCCAGGTACCGGTTGATAGGGATGTCGACCGGTCGACGCCCTGGTCGACCGGTCGACCTGGTCAAAAATTCCTCCATCTCATTTTCTGTTCCAAAATTCATCTTCGAGTACGGGTTGCCCTATAATTTGTTGACCTCGAGACAAATGTTGTCCAATTTTTGTCGAAAATAAACCTCAACAAATACTCCGAAAATTTAGTAAAAACATTTTAAACCGATCAGGAGTATTTAGACAACATTTAGGAACCTTGTTTTGATGTAAAAACATATTAACATAAAATCATTAAAAAGTGTTGTCCAATTTTATCTAAAATAAAACTTGAAGAAATACTCCGAATAAATAGTAAAAACATTTTAAATCATTTAGGAGTATTTGGACAACAATTAAAAACATTGTTTTGGTGTAAAAGTAAAATCATCAAAATTAAGATAAAAACATGTATCAAACAATCTCCCCCTTTTTGATGATTACAAACCAAAACAATTTTTTGAAATATTAGGAGGACTAATTTTAAAAAGATTTTCCAGTAAAAACAACTAACCGTTTAGAAACGACTAAAATTTTCAAAATACATAAGCAACCAAATAAGGGAGTAAATTTTATCCTAATATTCCGATTATTAGCACACGCTCCCCCTATCAACAAGCACATCAAGAATAATGTAAAAGCAATTAACCACAAGCTAAAAGCTTAGTTTTTACATATTTGTTCAAGAGCTTATAAGCTCCCACTGTCAACAAAACATCATTAGACAAGTATATAAGTTCATCATACAACAATATGACTAAGTATAGTCCACAACTTGTGGCTTTAAGAAGCCATAGCTTATAGCTTTTATATCGAGCTTTTATTAGCTTCTTTGAGCTAACGAGCCAATTTCCTGTTTCTCCCCCTTTGGAATCATCAAAAAGAATGTTAGGATGATAAAAACATCATACAAGTCTATCAAAGTGCGCCAAAGATACAATTTATCAACCATTGAAATAATTAGGCTTAAAATTCGAAGAAATGGGAGAAATGTATCATGAAAAATCCATAAGCTCGTTTTATTTGCCAAAACATGATCTCAATAAGTATTTAAGACATTTGAAAGCAAGAGATTCATGTAGAAGTAGAAGTTTGAAATTTTCATTGAAATATTTAATTGAATACTTGGCGGGCGTCAAAGATAAAAGAAGGTGTATATAGCCCTTATAAAAGATATTAAGCCAAGTTTTTCATCACCGAAAGCAAATATTCAACATATATCCAACAAATAAAAGGCCCAACAAAGTAAATTCTCAAGGGTTCAACCCAATTGAGATAATTTTAGCCAAAAAGATCAAGGCATTACGAATGCCATCATGCAAAAATTAAAGAATCATCAAGTAGTACATATCATCAAGCAATGCATATAAGACATTACAAATATCCCAAATTATCCATCTAAATAAAATGATCAAGGCATCACAATTGCATTAAAAAAAGATTAAAAGAAGCACTTTTACCATCAAGTGCTTCATACCAATTATCAAACAATGCCACATAGAGTATTTTTACCCTCAAATGCTCCAACTAGGCCAATACCACCATAAAAAGCTACTAGCATACTTGCTATTTTATCCCTTCAACAAACAACAAGCAAATGTCATTAGAATAAGAGAGTTATACAAATTAAGTTCACTATAATAAAATAAAATGACATAAGAGGAAAAGCAAGAAAAGAGATAAGCTCATCATTCTTCATCGGAAGAAAAACATGTGTTGGGGATGAGTTCTTTAATGAACTTTTTCAATTTGCCGATTGATTTTTGCATCTTTGAGGTCTTTTGCTCCAAAGCCTCATATTTAGCCTCATGATATGCTCTAAGTTCATCAAATTCGGCTTGAGTGTAACTCCTAGACGGTTGAGCACCGGTATTACCCTCTGGATTGCTCGGTCTGTCCCCAGCCGCCAATCTTTCAGTCTCGGCATCATTGAAGAAGTTGTTTGGATTTTCGGATGTAGAACCTTGCCTTCTTCCTTTAGCCATTTTAGTTGGGCGGATATCCATATTATTGCGCATGTGGACCATTTGTGAGATGTTGTCAATGTCAAAATCATTTTGAAACACCTCCGAATTACATTCCGAAGAAGGTAGCCCCGATTGTATAAGAAGTTTGCAAATCCAATTGCCCATGACAAACTTCTTATTTCCTTGTGTGATAGACTCAATTAAGCATTGAATAAGTATTGCGCCAAAATTAAGCGGTTCCCTTCTAGCAATCTTATAAGTTAAAAAGTAATCCATATTGCTAGGCATTTTGCCCGCTTTACCACAGATATAGTAGGCGACAATAACTGAAATAATCATGTGCTCAAAAGTCATGGCCAATAACGAATATTTTGGCCAAACGTCCAAATAGGTCTTAACCTCTTCCATAGAAACACCCAACATATCATCATTCCAAATTGAACAAGCAAAATAATCCCAACCATCTTCTCGCACATGTAAAAGCCGACAAATGTCATTAGGAGTCCATCTAAAATGACGACCCCTTACAAACGAATTCAACGCAAGAGGCTTCCTTTGAGCATCATATTCAACCCACATATTGGCATAAAAATGTAGAATCACATCATCATCATATAAAACATAAGGGTGCTCCCACAAGTACATCCACCCTTGCTCTTCCCAAAATCCTCTAATAGTAGGATACTCATTTGAAAATGAATTGAATCGATAAATTTTCGTACGAGCTATCGATTTTGCACCCATGTTCAAATTCTCATAGTACCACTCCGCATATTTGTTGATAAAATCTAAAACATTATTAGAGCGAGGAGCTATAGGTATAAAAGATTTCTTACTTTTTGCCCAACGACAATTTTTGAATGAAATCGTCCCGCGGAGTTTGGCAATTTGAGGATTGGAGAGTATAGGGTTTTGAATATCATCACGTTCTTGAGCTATATTCCTTTGGGTAGCTTGAATATTCCGTTGTTCGGCTTCCTCTTGCCGATTTCTCGAAGAACCCTCTCCGCCCTTTCTTTGCTTGGAAGTGGGATTTTGACCGGTGGAATTTCTTGGAGGTGCCATATTTGTAAGATTCTTGCAAAATGAAGTGGATTAGCAACAAGAATCACAAGTTTTGATGAAGAAATGAAGATTATATGAAAAGGGGGAAATATTTTCGCTGAACGAGGGTTTTGAGAAATATTGGGTTTGTTTCTGAAAGTGAAGAACATACGTGTTTTAAGCCAAAAAATAAGCCTGGGCGACCGGTCGAGGTAGGGTGCGACCGATCGACGTGCAGGGCAACCGGTCGGCCCTACCTTGACCGTCCCAGTGCAATTTTCCAAACTCCAGAATTTTCCAAAATTCGATTTTTCACCCCAAAAGTTTTAAACTTTGCGAAAATATAATCGAGGACTAAATCCGACAAATACGAGTTTCGAGAAAACATATACACAAGAAAAATGAGATTTTACGAGTAGTGCCCTTTTGAAAAAATTCACAAAATCATTTAGTGGCACTTAAGGGGATGAAATGAAATAGTTTGAAAGAGAAGTGCATAAACAATACATGAACAAAATATCGAGTTCTAAGAATAATACGAGTGAACATACCTTGATGGTTTAAGAATCTCTTAGATGAAGTAATAGACGATGGCCAATGAATAGGAGATATATAACCTACACAATTCTTTTAAACAAATCTTGCACAAGACATAATAGCACAAGTGTAGGCCAAGCAAGAAGAGATATCACAATAAAATGCTTATGCTATAGAAATCCATAAGAGATAAAACACATGAGTCTAAGTAAGTCCACAAGAGTTTAAAAACAACATGTAAGGTCTCATTTTCAAAGGATTTTAAAAACACAAATATATATTGAAGACCTTAATATTAAAATTATGAAAACTCATTTTGCAATTTAGACACAAATAAAAAACATGCAATAAAAATAAAATGCATATTTAAATAGGGAGATACGGTTTACCAATTTCGCCATTTCCATGGGTTGTGCCGTTCCCATTGTTGATGATATCTTCCCCTTTAAAAATCATCTTGTTGATGATGGCTTCTCCAATTGCTCCATCTCCAAGGATTATATCCTTCCCTTTGTTGATAATATTTCCTTCTTGGAAATTCATTTTGGTGGTGTCTTTCTTTTGATCAAATGAGATGGTCATTTGATGTCTCCTTGCGGTATGAATTTTCTTCGATTATTATTTTGCCGGGTACCTAATATAACATTGTTTTGTGGTACCCTCAAGTGCTTGGGTCCTTTGGGATTAGTTAGTGAGAGACTTTTAGGTCTCCAACAATAATTAGAGCTATTTGTAGCCCGACAACTTTTACCGTATGACCTTTTTTACCACAATAGAAACATGTAATAATTCTAGAAGTGTAATGACCAACATGCTTAGAGACTTGACAATTTTTCATATGATTAACAACATTAGGCTTATGGTCAAGTCCTTGTTTCAATTTATCACAACTATGAATATCATCAATATCGGTCATGTTATCGGTACTCAAGTTGGATTTTGATAAATCCTTTTCCATACAATTAATATCCTCAACAAGAGTACTATTTTCTTTTTCAAGGTTTCTAACCTTGTTAAGTATGGTGGTTTGAGCACATGATAGTGATTCATAGGAAGTAGATAAACTATCCTTTTCATTTTTCAAAGCATTGAATTCATTTTTCAATTTTTTGTATTTAACAAGCAAGCTTTGGAATTCATTTTGAAGATCATCAAAATCATTTTGCAAATCACTATAATCATTATGTATAACAATATCATAGGAAGTAGAGGTTTAAGACATACCTCGTTATCTTCTTCGATGCCCATAAGACAATGATCAACTTCTTCATAGTTGGAAGTTGTAAGAGGCTTGTTCCTTAGATTTGACATTGTATCCCTTTGAGAAGTAGATGCTTTTGAGTTGCTCCTATCATTTGCATATACTTCATGAATGGTTTCTAATTTTTGCCATACTTCATGAGCCGATCGAATTCCTACAATAAGATTAAATTCCAAGTTGGTAAGTGAACAATATAAAATATTGAGAGCTTTACCATTTAAGGAGATGATTTTCTTCTCTTCATCATTGCACTCTTTGAGGCCTTTGGAGGTGTGTGGTATGTCCATCATCGAAATGGATTCTCCATTAATGACGATGTTCCAAATATCGAACCCACAACCTTGTAAATAACATTCCAATCTTTCTTTCCAAAATATAAAATATTTGGAATCAAATCGAGGTGGCTTGGTGGTGGAAGTGCCGGAAAGGTGAGCTTCATTCGTAGCCGACGATCGTTCCTCTTCACTCGCGATGTGAAACGAGCTTACTAAAGAGTTTGGCTCTGATACCACTTGTAAGTCCAAGCGGCTACGATAATCTAGAGGGGGGTGAATAGATTATCTCCATCTTTTTGGTTATCCCCTCTTTTTCGAACGAAACAGGCCAAGACAATAATAAAGGTGCGGAATGTAAACAACACGCGTCGATTTATAGAGCTTCACCCCACCTAGGGACTACGTGCTCTACCACCCCAGTATATCTGGGATGGGTTTCGAAAAAGAAAAAGAATTTTATTAATTACATAAATTAATACAAATTCAACTTACAACACCTTGAAGAGCACCACACTCTTCTTCAACACCACCTTTGGAGATTACCACAATCTCCCTTTGAAGATTACCACAATCTTCCTTCAACGGCACCTTTGAAGATCACCACAAACTTCAATCTTGAAGAATACCAAATTCTTCAAACACCTCAAGAGCACCACACTCTTGAAACACCTATCACCTAGATCACCCAAGTGTATTCTTTCCACAAGAATACTCACAAGGATGTCTTGTGTTGAATGATGACCAAAATCAAGATTACAACTCAATAATGAATAATACAATTTGAGTGCAAGTGTAATCAAGAAAAGAAAGCCTAGACCTCAAGATGTGAAAGTGATAAGCTAGGCAAATTACAACAAGAATAATAACTATGAAGAACAAGTGTTTGCTCGGAATGTATCTTGTTGTGTTGTATCTCAATTGTTGTATTGGTTGCTCCAAATCTTCCTCTATTTATAGGAGATGATTGATCAAGCATAGGCTCCTCTTGGGGATTGAAAATCTACTGAAGAATACAATTAAAATCAAGAATATAGTGTTAGAAATCAATCCCACAATTTAAGGAAAGTTTGTCTGTTTTGCACAACGGTTAGAATTTCTTTGTCAAACTAGAGGGGCGGCGACGTGCGCATTAATATGAGAAAAAGAATGAACACAGCAAAAATACAAGGGGCGACTGGTCCAGGGGGTCTTCGACCGGTCGACCCCTACAAGGACCGGTCCCCCTTGATGTAAAAACAATGAGCAATTGTTCTGTTTCAAAATGTCGACCGGTTGATGCCACCGGTAGACGCCCTGATCGACCAGTCGACCTGGTCAAAAATTCTTCCGTCTCATTTTCTGTTCCAAAATTCATCTTCAGGTACGGGTTGCCCTATAGGGCGACCGGTTGACCTCGAGACAGAAATGTTGTCCAATTTTTGTCGAAAATAAACCTCAAAAAATACTCCGAAAATTTAGTAAAAATATTTTAAACCGATCGGGAGTATTTAGACAACATTTAGAAACCTTGTTTTGATGTAAAAATATATTAACATAAAATTATTAAAAAGTGTTGTCCAATTTTATCTAAAATAAAACTTGAAGAAATACTCCGAATAAATAGTAAAAATATTTTAAATCATTTAGGAGTATTTGGACAATAATTAAAAACAATGTTTTGGTGTAAAAATAAAATCATCAAAATTAAGATAAAAACATGTATCAAACAGGGTGCTGGCCACAATTGCGTCAAATGCACTATGTCATTGCCGCTTGATGAGCGCGGAAGTGCCTCGGTGACACAGTCGGGTCCTTCAAGACAAGTGCGTAGTAAGAAGAAATGTGGAATATGCAGAGCAGATGATCATACCTATAGAAGATGCCCGAGACGTCCAGATGATGAAAATTAGGCAAAAATTATTTCAACTGTAATACTATGTTAGAAAAACACACTAAGAGCAGAAACTCAGTAGTTTAATCAAGTACATAGACATTTGTGCCCCAAATATAATTAGGCACGATATATCGTGCCCCAATATAATTAGGCACGATATATCGTGCCCAATATAATTAGGCATGATATCGTGCCCCAATATAATTAGGAGCACGATATATCGTGTCCAATATAATTAGGCACGATATATCGTGCCCAATATAATTAGCACGATATCGTGCTCCAATATAAATAGGGGCACGATATATCGTGCCTATAATTTTATCTTATAATTTCAGTTCCAGTTATTGTTTTTTGTAAATTTTTGTGGATTTCTTATCTGCTAATTGTAACTTGTTAAGTTAAAGTAATCAAATTCTTGTTTCTTACAAACAAATTAAGAAAAATCATGCAAAATGAATATTTAATTTAAATAACTCAAAATATTTACAAGATATACAACAAAAATGTACTACAACTCCAAAGTACTACTATCTGTACTGTACTGGTAAATCTTTCGTGCCATCGTCTTCCTTATCTTGGGAATCGACTCCTGCACATGCTTCCTGTTAATCTTCTTCGTGATACAATTAATGACGGAATATATGACAAATACACCACAACTGGTGGTGTCATTCTGCAAATAACAATCTTTCGCGGTGCGAGACAAGGTCCCACTCGGCGGACGGGCTCCATACGTATGTCGCCGTAGTAGCCAGTGTGAATGAGTACACATGAGAGATCCGTACAGTACAGTACTCCACGAACCGGGATTACCCCATCATAGAGATCCGTGATGGACAACCCTAACCAACTCATCTAGCTCCTGTCCGGGAGGAATCACCTCCATGGTCGCCGGGTCATATACTGTGTCAGCAGGATCCTTAGCATGCATACGATTCCATATAAGCGGTATGGAATCCTACACATTGAAAAATGTTTATAAGTTAACAAGTATCATTTATTAAGTTTAAAGTAAAATGCGAGACACATAATAAATAATCTAACCGAAAATATCGTGGACACAATCCTATAAGTTCCCGCTTGCTACTTATGAGGCTCAACCCCAAGAAATGAGGGATCGGATTGTACTATGGACAGGTATGCATTTATATGTTGTACAGAAAGGAAAGAATCGATATTAATCAATATGAAATAAATAAAATATTCATCAACTAAATAATACAAAAATTTAAGAAACTTACTTCATTCTCCAACTCTATAGTTGGATCCGCCATTTCCTTAAAAAATGATGGCCCAACAGAGTACAATAGCCCCACGTTCCTCCTGCAATTGGACCCTCAAATATTAAGACAATGCACTAATATAAGATGTTAATACTAAGACGACAAGACAAATGCAAAAAATATTTAATACTTACTCTTCATTAGACTCTAAGAAGCGGGTATACTCCCTCTCGCTCGGGTCCAGCTTGCGAGTACTAGGATCCCTGAATGGACTGCGAATGAGACGCAACGGCTGCCTATCCCGAACCTGGATGAAGAGAGTAGGCGAAGAGGGCACAACTGGAGAGGGCGCTCGTGGACTAGAGACAACGAGTGTCGGAGAGGGAGCTCGAATAGCAGGCAAAGGTGGCCTTGGAATCATGATCGACACCCGTGGTCGTAGAGAATGTACTAACACAGGCAGAATAATAGTCGGCAATGGCTGAAGAGAAGTCGACACTGTCGGAGGAAGAGTTGACACTGCCGGAAGAGAAAGAATAATCGACACTGCCGGAGGAGGAGGAGGAGTCGACACTGCCGGAGGAGGAGGAGGAGGAGTCGACACTGCCGGAGGAGGAGAAGGAGGAGGAGGAGTCGACACTGCCGGAGGAGGAGGAGGAGGAGGAGTCGACACTGTCGATACCGATGGACGAGAAGTAGACTCTCTTAGAGGGGTGATCGTCGATGTCTGATATATCATCGACGGTGACGTCTGCTGTGATGACTGGCTCGGATATCTCTGACTGCCATGCACGAAGTCATCGTACTGATCAATATATGGGAATAGACGCCTAATCTCCTCCTGAATAAGGTCCGAAACCCGACCTATCTCCTGATCTAGGCATCTGTCCAAGCAAGAACCCTCCTCTGAGATGACAATCTCTAACTGAGAAACAATGGCATCAACTCGTGACTCCAATCGAGCGAACCGCTCCTCTATACGTCTCTCGAATTGCTTAATCTCCTCCCGTATAAGCCCCCGCATCAACACCAACATATCTGTCTGCCCACTGACTGATGGATCAACACGAGTATCCTGACGGACTGATGGATCATCGCTCATATACTCCTCATGGACAGATGGATCAACACATGCATCTGCCTGCCCAGCTGATGCGTCATCTGTCCGGCCATCTAAGGGATCATCAGCCAATAGGATGATGGGCCATCTGTCCTACGTTGCTTCTCCGGCCTCTGAATCATAGGAGTAGTAGTGTCGGCCTCTGAATCGGCTCTACTTCTCCTCCTACCCCTGCCTCTGCCTCTGCCTCATCTTAGCAAAGTGCCCCCCCTCTCTCTGCCTCTCGACACTCTGCCGCTGCCATAGGGCTGGGTCATCGAATCTGTACTCGTATCTCTGCCTCTGCCCCTACCTCTCCCAGCACCACCACCTAAAAGTCGATTCTCCTTCAAGATGAACCGAAGAGGACCTAACAAAATAATTGGATCATCGACTTGCTCCATATATATCTGTTGGAGCTCCTCCTCGGTCGGATCCAATATCTCATGACACACTAAAGCCTGTACATAAATATATAAATAAATTAATAAAAAATAATTTATTAATTAAATAAATAAATAAGTAAACAATGTTAATGCATACCGTGTCAAAGAAAAAATCAATCATGTCAACACTGGTCTTCGGAAACCTCCAACGGAGGCACCTAAGCATCTGGGTGTCGGATACTCGAATCGCCCAGACATTACCCAGGCGAGGTATCGCCTCGAATGCCCAAATCTGTCAGAACATTGAAAAGTGTCAAAAATAAGATTTTTTTAAATACTTAAAAACTAAGTACAAATATAAATAAAGTAAAAAAATATACGTATCGAAATAAGACATATACGTGGGACCATAAAAATGATAACTAGGTGGGCGATATCCAGGTGGATCGTCCTTAGTATATCGGCCAGGTGGCAGAACATCATGCAACTGCCGAATATAATGAATCAATATCTGAAATGAGTATTTCCCCCAAGGGAAAGCCCCCTACTGTGCATCATCCTGGATCAAAAACCATAGCCACGGTCCCATCATGGCGTCAGCGGCCATCGAAACACAATATCATATAAAAGGCAAATAACACCTTCGCCACCTTTAGGGCATCGTCTGGTGAGTCACGGAAGGTACCATCGGCAAATAAATCGCGTAACTGCGCGGCGGTAATACGATCACCCCGAGGCCAATACCGTCCATATATACCAGTCTCGGGTACCTCAAAAACACCGTTAGGGTCAAATGTGGACCTTGAAAACCGCAATCTGGATATCATAGCAAAATCACGCTGAGAGAATCTAATAGTCTACTCTCCGACGTGGAACCAACACTCTGATTCCGGAGCATCCGGCACACACACCTCCATCGCAACCAATGCATGAAGTGCCGCATTGCAACTAACTATGTCATACCCAAAATCAATAAAATGGCCAAAATCGACCGTCTAAACTGCCCATATAAATCACCACCGATCTCTCCCAACTCATTTCTGATTATCTGAATTATATTCGGTCGAACGTACCCCGTGATATGGGCCCTCTCTCGATGATATAAGGGTCTCCTCCACTGTGGACCGACCTACAACAATAATTAATTGCAATTTAGCAAAATGAATTGTTGAAAAATTGAAGAAATGTAGTGATAAGGTACAAAAATTAAAGAACAGACAGTAGAGGCACGATATAGGCACGATTTCAAATAACCCTATCGTGCCCAAATTAACCTAGGGCACGATATCGTGCCCAAATTAACCTAGGGCACGATATCGTGCCCAAATAAACCTACGACACGATATCTTGCCCAATCGTCTTCAACCTTATATCGTGCCCAAACCAGAAAAAAATCACCCCCATTTTTCGAATAACAGTCCCAAAACACAACTCAAAACTTCATATATTTTGAACTTTCGAACAACTAAGCCCTAATCATTCACATTGCTTAACAAACCCATGAAATATGTTTCGAAACTAAACCCTAATCATTCAAAATTTCGAACATTATACAACAAACAAAATTTCCAAACTAAGCCCTTGCATGTTCGTGAGCGGAGGAGGAAGATGCGGAGGAGGCGACGACAGCGGCAGCAGCGGAGGTGGAGGCGCACGACGTCGACGGCACGATTGAATCCATGTTCTTGTTTTCTCCTGTCGCACGATATTGGGCACGAAATGGGAGTAAGGTTTTCTTCTTGACCGATTTCTTCTTTCTTTTACTTTTGCTTTTACTTTTGTTTTTTCAATTTTGCTTTCTCTTTGGTTTTTGTAAGAGCAAATGGGGCAAATTACCCACTTGAGATAGGTGATAGAGTTTTTTGACATGTAGGATAAAAAACATAGTTTTCTACCCACTTTTGGTGTTCTTTTACCACAATACCCTTGAGGCTTTAAATGCAAGCCTTCAATATGTATTTCTCTCTCTTGAAATTAAATACTCCCAATACATAACATACGTGAATACTACCTTCTCTTTTGCTCTTCATTTTTTCTCTCTCTTCTTCTTCTTCTTCACAAAATATCAAGAAGTTATTTTTGTGGCCTTTCATCACCAAAATCGCACCAAAAAATCGAATAACAAGGTAATGTTCTTCTCCTCCTAATTAGTTAACCTTGTTTAAATCGTTCAAGACCAATATATTTGCAAAATATGTGAAGTGTTTTGTGAAAGGAAACATTTTCTGCATTTATGAAACACAATGCACGATATCGTGTCATATATTAGGCACAATATCGTGCCCTTTATTAGACACGATATATCGTGTTGTATATTAGGCACGATATATCGTGCCCCATATATTAGGCACGATATCATGCCCAATATATAGGGCACGATATCGTGCCTAATATATAGGGCACGATATACCTAGGCACGATATGCGCCATATATCATGCCGCTTCATCTTCTTCATCAAATCGCGCCGCACGGCGGCTGCTACACCAAGTCACCAACATCCAACAATAACCCAACACACAAATTTATCAAACTTATTCACAAATTTATCCAACAATAACCCAATTGATAAACCATAAACATCAAAATCGAACACTAAATGGGTGGTTGGTACTTCTTCTTCTTCTTGTAGTCGCACGAAATGGGTTCCTTTTTTTCTTCCTTTTGTTTTGACTGTTGGGGCACGAAATGGGGATGGGTTTGGTTTCTTATTTGTTTTTTGTTTTTATACGGTTTCTTATATGGTTTTGAATGGTATAATAATGATTTAAATTTCAAAATTCAAAAATACCAACTTAAAGGAGGGATAATTTGGTCAATTTGGGTAGAAAAGAAGTTTTTTATCTTATTGGGTAGAAAAGAGTACCCACTATCCATAGTGGGTACTTTAAAAATTCTCCCTTTTTGTAATATACGGTTTCCTATACGGTTTTAAATGGTATAATTATGACTTCAATTTCAAAATTCAAAAACACCAACTTAAAGGAAGGGTAATTTGGCTAATTTGGGTAGAAAAGTAGTTTATTATCTTAGTGGGTAGAAAAAATAGTGGGTACTTAAAAAATATTTCCCTATATTAAAGGTGAAAATTTTGTTATAAATGTAAGTTTCATACAGATGAAAATCTCTCTTTTACCTCAGTATTTATATTTCCGGCGAAAGCCAAAACACAAAGAAATACGTGTTTAATGTAAAAGATATAAATCTCAAGTTTTTATATCCTAAAAATAATAACAAAACACATATTTATAGGATTAAAATTTAAACCCCTACAACAATAAAACTCATAACTATTGAAAACTCTAAAAAGATTATAAAATAACCTAATAACCTAATCATAATAGATATTAAGATATCTTTAAATGTTTATCTCCATCAACTAATTATCTATTAAAAAAAAACTCAATCTGGCACCTAAAGTTAAAATTTCTTGTAAAGTAACACAGATTTTGGATTCTATTCGTCCATTACTGCTGATTAATTACTTAATCTTTGATGGCCCTAGTTTAATACATCCAATGTAATTCTCGGCTATTTGTATAGTTAATTTTAGAGACCCATTAATTAGTTCACTACAACAAAAAATCAGTTTAACTACAGAAAAACACGTAGGTAGGTATTAAGAAAACTGTGAAGTGAAAGTAATCATTGTTGATGAAATTATTGTAGATAAATATTTTACCTATAGAATTTAAAACTGTTGGTATTTACCTATAATATTTCTGTTGGTGATCTGTCGGTATAATTTGGGAAAAAATAATATTTTTTATTATGTAGGTATTCTATAGGTAATCAGAAAATTTAGTGACAAAATTATTTTTGTCGGCAAATTTTGTCGTATTAAGATTTATGAGAAATAAAAGAAGAGTAGGTCTTTTGTAGGACCGTTTCTAAACAAGTAAGACGGATCCTCCACCCAAACTCGCGCCCCAACCAAACCCGTGCCGCGCCCGACCCAATTATTTAACCGTCGCGCCGCGCCCAACCCCCCCAAATTTCCCCCAACCCAATCAAGTTATTTTAAAAAAAAGCGCTCCACAAGGGAATCAAAGTCGCGACCTATACAGATATAAGGTGGTGTTCTACCACTACACCACTAGTACTTGTTACACAATTTCAGTGTAACCATTTATATAAAGTCATTCATAAATATGTCTGGTAAATTGAATAAAAATTAAAAACGTCTCTGAATGAAGAGGCTAAGAATCGAACACAAGTCTATTAAAAAATATGATACATTATCTCAATAAATGGATACTTATAAAAGTGTTACTTTAACTACATCATATTTATTTTTTATTTTTTCTCTTTTTTTGTTCCTACTTTGTAACTGTATTAAGAAATCTGATACTTTATCTCAACAAACGGGTACTTTTACTTATAAAAGTGTTACTTTAACTATATCATATTTATTTTGTATTTTTCCTCTTTTTTTGTTCCTAGTTTGTAACTGTATTAAGAAATCTGGTACTTTATCTCAACAAATGGATATTTTTACTTATAAAAGTGTTACTTTAATTATATCATATTTATTTTTTATTTTTCCTTCTTTCCTTCATTTCTAATTTGTGACTATATTAAAAACTGATACTTTATCTCAAAAAATAGATACTTTAACGTATAAAAATGTTACTTTAATCATATATATATATATATATATATATATATATATATTTATTGTAATATATTCATGATTTGTGACTATATTAAAAATTATGTTACTTTATCTCAAAAAATAAATACTTTTACTTATAAAAGTATTACTTTAACTCTATCATATTTATTATTCATCTTTCTTTGTATTTATTATTAAAAAAGTAATACTTTATTTAATAAAACATATATTTTTACTCTTAAAACATGATATTTTGTCTCAAAAAATATATATTTTTACTCATAAAGGTGTTAATTTAACTCTGATATATTTATTTGCCCTTCATTGTAATGTAATAATAATCTGGGGCTATATTAAAAAATATGATAATTTATCTAAAATAATCGATACTTTTTCTCATAAAATCATTACTTTTATAATCGAGGAAGAAAAAGAAAAAACAAACAAAAAAGAAAAAGGACAGGAGCTGTTGTTGACCCGCGGGGCGCAGTCAACAAGATCCATAGATCCGTGGGTCAATAGGATCGATCTTTACGGATTGAGACCGTAAGATTTCCCAATATGAGTTTTTAGCCATAAAAGAATTACTTTCATCTAAATACTGGATCTTTATTGTTCTTTCCTTTTGTGTTTTTTTTTTTTTTTCTGTTTTGTAGTTTGTGATGTGCGCTTGTCGCTTGTTGTGTTACTTTGAGCCTATTGGTTCATGGTATGGTGCTTTTAAGCTAGTTGGCTACAATGGTGTGACATTTGGGCCTCAGTAGTAGTAAATCCACAAATTTTTTAGGCCCAAAAGGTCCAGCCTGTTGATAGCAGTAAATGCCACTCCACAAAGGTAGCTGAAAATTTAGACCACAATTGGATTGCAGGACGGGTGAAGTAGTAATGGATCCACAACACTTTTTACGAGTATTGTTGGTGGGTTTATCGGGTCTCAGACCATTTGGGCCAGACAAAGTAAGCTCGATTCTTTTTAGAGAACTAAAAATTAAATTTTAAATAAGTATTTAATTAACTGAAACAACATATATTTTACGAACACGTATAATGAATTCAAGTAGTGAAATAAAAGTGGAATAAAAATTTAAAATCGAATAAAACTGAAAATAAGTGCCCTTGGGAGAAATGTTTTTTAAAAAAAAAAATGAAAACAGAGAGAGAAAGAACAACAAAATTTTCCCATTACTGGTCACCCCCTCATAAGCTATGATAGTTACAAGTATATAATATAAAAAAGTAAAAATCTGATTTTAGCCTAAAACCTCAACTAATAATGGCCATCCTTTGCTTGTGGGGTGTGGTGGGTAACTTGACATCAGTGGCCAATCCAATGGCTTGAAGAAGCCAAACAAGATACCAAGTCATATCAAATTGCCACCATTCAAGTCCATGTCTTGCTGAATATTCAAAGGCATGGTGGTTATTATGCCAACCCTCTCCAAATGCAAGCAATGCCACCCACCTTATCAATTTCACAATTCAAAAAAAAAAAAAAAAAGAATTTTGTTAGGAATTCACATTTGAGGTTTGTAAAATTGAAAGCACACATAATTTTATATTGTGAATGCTATTACATCCTCTACTGCATTGCACTAATGGCCGCTTAGGCATACACATGTAAATAAAATTTTACACGTAAATAATAAAAGATCACGAGTTACCAAGTTGTTCTCTACCAAAATGCTTATGGGCAATTCTTGATTCATTCTACCGAATGTCAATATGAGCTCGAGTTCGATCTAAGTAGCTATGTTCGTCTTAAGGATGAAAACGGTCCGGGTCAACCCATCCCATTTTAGGCTGGTTTAGTAGCTTTGATGAGTTTGGGCACTAGTTTTCCATATTCAGACCCGACCCAGACCCTAACTCGAACACTTAATTAATTATATATCATCATGATATTTATTTAGAATAATATGTTCTGAATAATATTTTTTCGTGAAAAAATGTATATTTTTAATATTCTTACTTTAATTCGGGTCTGGCTAATGGGTCTGCCCATCGGGTTTACGTTTGACTCGAGTATATTTGGGGTCGTATAAGAAACTTCGCGGATCAAACGGATCCAAGCATACCGACTCATTGCCACCGCTAGTTCGTCTACGTATTATGAGGGAAGCACATAAATAGCGAAAGCATACCAATTATTTCGAGATAGATCACCCGTGTTCCACGCCTGTTTACCCCAAACATGGCAAGCTGAATTCACCAGCCAAGTGATATGGTACACCCACACGATTCTCACACCCTGCATTGGGAGAAATGTGATAACTTATTAACCTCTACATTTAGACATTATGAGAAAATCTTACTTGATAAGATACATAGGTGAGAAAACATTTTTTGTTCTAACATTTTTACATTAAATACATCTTAGAGATAAAATATTGTGCTCCACAAATCCAACAGGGCCCAACACTTAGGATTTGGACAGTTTCAACACATATCAGGCTATTACCAACTGTTGTATAGTGGTCCAAAATCAAATGGTCCACACTACTACACAAGTAGGCAAACTGTGAAATCTCAACCATGTTGGTGATGGCCCATCAATGCTTATACAAGATAAGGATAATTACGAAAAGACCCGAAGCTTTGGGCTAATTACGAAAAATACCAAGAGATTTTTGAAATTTACAAAAGCCCATTGAGGTTTGATTTCTTACGTTTAAGGGGTAACTGTAATATTTCTATAATTGTCAGGGGATTTTGAATTGTTTTTCAAAAATCTATGGATTTTTCTGTAATTAGCCCAAACTTCAGGTTTTTTTAATTATCCCTACAAGATATGTGTGAGTCTGATTCGATTGGCATGTTTTGAGCCAGCTCAGGTTTCTTCTTTTTTAATAAGTTGAGAATAGTAGTTGGACGGGAGGGGATAAATTTCAAAGAAACTGAAAAGTACAAGGTTCGAACCCGGTCAACACACAAAGGGTGAAGCGTCTGATACCACTTGAGCCATTCTGCTCGTGGTGCCAAAATTCGGTTTATTAACATTAGTTTTTCATTTAATGTTTCAATACACTACATGAATGTCATGACTTCATACACGTGGCATTTACTCCGTGAAATATCACATATAACGTATATTTTTCAAAAAGTAAGATTTCCTTAATGCACAAACCCTTAATCCTAAATTTGATTTGTTTAATTACAAAGTTTATTTTTTGGTTAGGACAAGAAGTAATCAACATTTGTAACTTACCATTCCCCAAACAATGTAGGGAAACCCTCCCACTGTATAAAGCAGAGCTCCAAGTGCCATAGGATGAACAATGTAAGTGCTCTGAAGAAACTTATAAAAGGGCTGCTTCTCTAAATCTCCAACATTGTTGGGCTCTCCACACTGCAAATTAAATAACATGTGGTAGTAAAATTAAATTCAAGAAAAACACAAATATAATACTTAATAAAGGAAAAGAATGAAAGATTTGTAATTACCCTTTCAACAATAGTTTTGGTATCAAAAAGCCAACTCATGTGACTAAACCAAAATCCTTCAATGGGGCTGTGTGGGTCCCTTTCTGAATCACAAAACTGATGGTGGTACCTATGTGTGCTCACCCAGTCAATTGGATTTCCTATAATAAACATAAAGTCCAAATCAGAATCCAATTATTCTTAAAATGGAATAATTACAAAAACTACCCTAAAGTTTAGCCTAGTTACAGAAAAATCCAATTATCTTTTAAAATTACAAATATCCATGAACGTTTATTTCTATTCTACAACTTGCACCCTCATAAAGGGGTATGCGTCATGCAAATACAAACTTGAAGGGTGTTCGCTACAGCTTAAAGGATGTTTATAGTCTTAAAAGATAACTGGAATATTTTGTAATTAGACTAAACTTTAGAGGTGGTATTTGTAAGTATCCATTAATAAATGGGGACGACCATCAACTACTATCCTTTCGGATACGCAATAGTTATGAAGAAAAGACAATAAAAAAACAGAGATTAAAACAAATCATGCTTCCTACATAAACACTATAATAACAACAAACTAAGCCTTAATCCCACTACGTGGGTCGACTATACGGATAATATCGCGCCATCGTTTATGGTCATGAGCCATATTTTTATTTATTTCTAGATATAGCATGTCTTGTTTAATAGTTTCTTTCCAAATCTTTTTAAGTCTTCCTCTGCCTCTTTTGATTTGTGTGAGTGATTCCCTACCTTCTACACGTCGCACAGATACATCTAAAGGTCTCCTATAAACATGTCCAAACCACTGTACATAAACACTAATCAAACTTAATCAATCCAAAAAAAATCAAGAAACTGAAAAATGTGACAAATAAGTGGAAGCAAACTGATAAAATCATAAAACAGAACCAACCTGAAGGGCTTGAACTCCACAATATGCAAAAAAATACTCAAGCCATTTGGGAAGCTTGAAACTCCTATGAGAAAGATTTCTATGGAAAGAAAGAGTAATCCCTAAAAGCCCAGTTATCACATACAACCCAACAGCAGCCCAAAATGCAGCCCAACTGAAAGTGAAAGGAGCAAAAACACACAACAAATGCATAGCTATGACCACCCCAACTGTGGCCACATCTAAAGAATTCCACTTTCTGCCCAAAAACACATTCCTCTTTCTCTTCACCACCACATCAGAAAGAAAAATTCTACCAAAGCTTGGATTTTTTTCATCCCCTGATAGTGGGATTGATGTTGCGTTCACATTTGGTACAACCCTTTTGATATTTCTGTTGGAAAAGAAACCATTTTTGAGTTTATTATGTGTAAAACATGTTTTTGGTTCGAAATGTATGGGATTTTTATGTTTTTGTGTGATTTTAGGGGGATTGGGTTTGAAAACAGGGGTGTGAAGGGGTGGTGGCACTAAGAGAGCCATTTTCTTGGCTTGTTTTTCCTGTTATGTGGGTTTTTAGGCTTATATAAAATTGTGGGCTTCTGAAATTTTTGGGTTTTTTTTTTAATATTCATGGTGTGGATTTTATGTAATTAAACAACCAACGTGGCAAATGAGTTGAGGCGGTGAGAGGTTTTTTATAGGGTTGAATTGGAGATTTTTAGATAGTGAGAGGTTGCTGATAGTGAGGTCAAGATTTTTAATTTTTTTTATTTTTTTAGGGAAGGTCAAGATTTTTTTATTTTTGATTCACACCAAAGATATTAACTTTTGTCTGTTAATGAGCAGATTTTTTTTTGGAATTTTGAAAGTTTGTTGTGTGGTTGTATTTATATCTGTGAGAGTATTGTTATCTTCTTTATCTGAACCTCGGTCTTAAGCCATCTCTGCTATCTAATAATGGCAGCAACAGCAGCTACAAGTGCTTCACTTTTTAATTCTTCAAATCAAATTGCATCTGCTTCTAGTAGAATTTCTCCTTGGAAAAAACAAGGTATGCTATTTTTAAAATTTGGTGGATTTGAAACTTTTGATCATTAGGATTTCAATTTGATTAATATCTTTGTGAATAAGTTGTTTTCTAGCTTTTTACTTTTAGATTCTCTGTTTATACTAGAGTGGCACAGGAAAGAGGAAATGATAGTTACAAACTTGTTTAGTCTGTCTTCTGATGAAATTATGTAATGCCTAAAATACTTTGTTTATCTGTTTATCAATTAAGAGGGGGAGATATATTAATTCTGAATGATGGTGCCTTTCTTCTTTCTCATTCTATTTCATTATGTGTGGTTCTCAGCAAAAGCATACTCTCTTGTGATTGGAATTTGCATTAGATTCAGAATTATTTGTTGAAGTTTATTATAAAACCGTTACTTGATTGTCAAAAACAGATTACTGAACGTGAGACCATATTCAATTTCATCTCATTAAGGGAGTGTTTGCAAAAACTTGTGCTTTTAGAAGAACATATGTAAAAGAAGTTGAGAATCAGAAGTTGAGTGTTTGGTGAAAAAGTTGTAAAAGTATATATTTGTTTGTAAAAGTCAAACCAGAACTCCCTGCTTTTAGATTATGATTATTTGAAGCAGAATTTGAAGTAGAAGTTGGCATTGGCAAACACTAAAAAATGATTTTTTTTCTTCAGCCAAAAGCTGAGAAACACTTTTTCTTAGTGATTGCAAACACTCCCTAATTATTTTATGTTAAACTGCAGCAACTAGATTTTTGGGTGCTCCCTTGTTGCGCAATTCCTCAATTACACGAAAAACTAAGATCGGCGGAAAAATCATTGCTGCAGCTGCAGTTGCAGCAGCTCCTGTTGAGGAAGTTAAAGAGTAAGTTCTTGTCTGTCAGAAAAGTTATTTATGCATGTATTTGTTATTTATCAATTTGTGATGTTTATTTGTTTTACCTTCGAAATTCGAGTATTGGTTTCTTACATACTGTTTTTCAGATATGTGCTTCCATCATGGGCGGAATTTGACCTTGGAAGAGCTGCAGTCTACTGGAAAACCATGAATGGTCTTCCTCCTACTGCTGTAAGTAATTAAACATTTCTCTCGAAATTTATCAATTTTGGCATCTTTCTTTTTCATTTTTGACACTTTGCATCTGATTTCATGGTACAACGTTTGACAGGGAGAAAGATTAAAGTTATTCTATAATCCAGCTGCAAACAATCTTGTTCCAAACGAAGAGTTTGGAATTGCTTTTAATGGTACTTTTCTCACATGCTTTCTGAATTTCGCTTATGTCTACTTTCTGATATGCCGTTTGTTAGATAGACGAAATAAATCTAAGTGAGTTTTTGCAGAAACTTATGCTTTTAGAGGAAGTGATCTATTTTAGCATAAGCAAAGAGTAGTTGAGAATCATAAGATAATAATGTTTGCAAATAAAAACTAAAAGTTGAATAAGTTAAAAGAGACTGATTGGTGACTAAGTTGTAAAAGTGTTTTATTTGTGTATAAAAGTTAAACTAAAAGCAGAATCAAAAATCTAAAACAACCATCTCCCTACTTTTAAATTCTGATTAAATAATACAGAATTAGAAGTTGGCAATCGAGAAAAACTAAAAACTACTTTTCTTTTAAACCAAAGCCGACAATCACTTTTTTTAAGTGTTTTCAATCACTCAAATCTTGGGATGTTGTTCTATTTTGTGAGTTCTATTGATCCATATAATTTGCAGGAGGTTTCAACCAGCCAATCATGTGCGGTGGTGAGCCAAGAGCAATGCTCCAGAAAGTTAGAGGAAAAGCCGATCCTCCTATTTACACTATCCAAATATGTATTCCAAAGCACGGTATACTCTTGACCGAATTTATGTTATTCTTTTAGTATATAATTTTAGGGATAATTACAAAAACTACCCTTGAGGTTTGGGTTAATTATAAGAAAATCGAGATTTTTGAAAATTATAAAAAAAACCTTCAGGTTTGTTTCTGTGTTAAATGTAAGGGGATAATTTAGTAATTGCAACACTTTTACAAATGTAGGGGGAGTGTTCGAATTGTTTTTACTTATGAAGGAGTAAAGTGTAATACAATATCACACCTCACGGGGCATTTTATAATTTTCAAAAACATATGTTTTTTTTAATAATTAACCCAAACCTCAGTGGTGGTTTTTGTAATTATCCCTATAATTTTATTTTCATGCCTCTGATCTTCTCTAATTCGCAGCATTGAGTTTGATATTTTCCTTTACGAATGGAACCGAGTGGGACGGTCCCTACAGACTGCAGTTTCAAGTGCCAAAGGCTTGGAGGAACAGACCAATTGAATTTTTCACTGAGGTAATAAATGTTGATACTATGCTATACCAAGATAAACACCTTAATACTACATTGTAATTGATATATTTTTGCATCCGAATTATCATTTACTAGTTTTTTTGGTGTAGGGTCTAGCGGACGAGTTGAGTAGAGACGGTGCATGCGAACAAGCTATATTTCCAGACACAGATGTTGTTGTCCCAAGATGTGCTATGATTGGTAACTTGTCATTGGAAGGAGTAAGTTAAATTTTCCTCTCCACTTTCAGTTTTCTTGTTTTTTCTTAACGGATAGTTACAAAAAGTACCCCCGAGGTTTGGGTAATTAAAAAAAAACAGTTAAGTTTCAAAATTATAAAAGTACCCTAATGTTCGATTTCGTCTTTAATTTTAAGGGCTTAACTGTAATATTTCTATAAATGTTAGGGGGACTTTTGAAAAAAAATCTTATGCAGGGGAAAAATGACAAATGTAAGATGGAATCAAACGTCACTGTGTTTTTTGTAATTTTGAAACTTCTTTGGGTTTTTTCGTAACTACCCCAAACCTCAGGAGTAGCTTTTTGTAACTATCCCTTATCTTAAAGAGTAAGGCCACTGATTTCTTCCCCCCTGCCCTCAAATCACACCCAGATTCTGTGGGTTGTTTCAAAACATTACCTCCAAGTAATAAGGTTAACGGCTAGATTCTGTAAAATCTCAAGGGATACTCTTGAGTTTAAGTTTATTTACAAAATAACCCAGCTGTCTCTGAAAATTACAAACACCTCCTTAGTTTTTGTTACTATCGACAAACCGCATCTTTTGAGAAAATACGAACCTCAAGGGGGTATTTATAACTTTTAAAAGACAACTGGATTTTGTTGTAATTAGGCTAAACTTCAGTGGCAGTTTTGGTTATTTACCCGAACCTTAATGAAACTCAATGTATGTTTGTTTAGTGATTGGGGGTGATTGGAGGAAGTTTATAGGGTAAGAGAGGTTTGACGTGATGTATTGGGAAATGTGTGTATTAGTATAGAAATGCATTGTGAAACATAATGTATGTTTGGTTGGTGATTGGGGGGAGAAATTGGGAAACAAATGCTTTTGTGGAAGCTAAACAAACGTACCTAAGCTTCTAAAAGCTCTTTTTTTCGTTTTCTTGTGTGACAATAGAGGAGTCTTGTTGTATGATACTTGTATCCTATATCCTATGACATGTAACAATCATAAAATCCATTTAGGCATTACAAAACACCACCCTCACGTTTGCAAAATTTACCTAACATATAACCTATTGAGGGTACAATTTGTAAAATAGAAAATAATATCAGTGTTTAAAATTTTGAAAGATAGCTGGCCTCTCGATGGTTTTCTGTAATTATCCCTTATCCAAATTATCGACTTCTTGCAGGGTGATCGTTGCAACCTTGATCTTGTACCAGGATGTACTGATCCAAGCTCAGTAATGTTCAATCCACTAGCCAATGTGGACGATGGCTCTTGCCCTCCTTACTCCGATTCTGAAGAATAATATCAGCTTAAAAAATGTGGAAGTAAGAGTAAATCTTGTATACTAAAAGTCTATTAATGTACAGAACACTTTGGGACTATTCCCTAATCCCTTATCCACCATACTGTAATTCCATACACTTGTTCTTTGACGATGTTTTTGATTATAGTCAAATGTAGTTTATAAGGTTGCGATTAGATATGCTTTCAATTTGGAAATTTTCCTTCTGCTAGAGAATACTGTGAAAATTTTGTTGGATAGAATACGTTACTTTTTTTTTTTGGAGATGTGAATGGATATGTAATGATGAAAGATGGTGTGATATAGAAACAATAATATAATAATTGAATATGATTGATGTTGATTACAATGTTACGAGAATCGGGATGCCTTCAAAATGGCAAATTACGAAAAGAAAGATTACAAGAAAAATAATAACTATTACAACTTCTTCAAAAGAACTTTCGGGTTTGAGTCGAGACGAATCTCTTTCCGCCAAAAGCAATTACGTCCCCGGCTAGTGCTCACGGTTTGACGTATTGCTTCCAAAGATGAAACGAACGCCTCTTACTCGTAGAGACCACTAACACGTAAGCACCTTCAACTAGAAATGTCTTTGACCGGTTTGTTGGACTTAGTGCGAGAATGTAGAAAATAGCTTTTGGAGGTGTATGAAAATGCTATAAATTTTCTCGTAAAAATCTGCAATGCACAACAATGATTTTATAGACAACCAACACCGCGGGAGATAAAAGGTAGTGGGCATTAATCCAATTGTAACATCCCGGATGTTACACCCCACCACTCCATAAAGACATAGTGAGGCTCTTTTCACTGATCACTACCGTAGGAGTTACTAACTCCAACAATCACACGAATCGGACACCTACAACCTCGGGCCCAATAGGGCCAGGGCCGCCGCCTTGATCCCGGGCCCGAGGCCCAAGCCCACGCCTGTATGCGCGCGTGTGGGCCCACTTGTGATCATCCACTTGTGTTATAGTTTATACAACAAATAACACCTTCTAGTAAATAAACTAGGATAAACTATGATTTGTATTCCATGTGGGATAAGACATAAGCCTTTCATCTCCCTTTAAATAATCTTTACATAATGCCCAATTATGTGGCTACCTTCGTGTATTAATTTCTCACTCACCGAAATTCGGTTTGAGAAATAAAAATACTACGAACATCTACTTAACGTAGATTAATAATATATAATTTAATTCCTCCAGAATTAAATATTTAGCCACCGAAAAATTGGTCAAAGTCGGGACACACCACTTTATCAAAACCAAAATTTCCAACAATCCCCACATGAGTGGAAATTAATGTATGCATGAATGCGGAACACATGCAAACCAGTCTCAAGAGACAATATTGCATTCGGAAGGTAGCTTATGGCTTTGAACCTTCCGTAGTCAATACCATCGGTACACCGCGGCTTAGTGGACGCAATGCCTTGAACTATTCCTCCACGGTGTATACCGAGTCAACAAAGATAAACAATAAGGTCTCAACACCTTCCTCTTCACGTTTTGTGTCCGTTTCGCCATGGACACCACTTTGGATTCATAAGTGTTACTTTGAAGCGACCCGCACTTCTCACTTATATAGGTGATCTTCTATCCGAGTATCTGCGCATACTCAACCTCAACGAGGTGTAGGAATCATTAAAAGTCAAATGACTTAGCCTCACCACAACTTTGGGTGTTTCAACACTTGGTTTTGCTTTCTAGGGATGGGTTATAACATTGTTTCCAAGTGTTACAACATAACCTTCATAGTTTAGTTTTCCCATTGAACCAAGTTCTTGGGATCTCCAAATCAACATGGTTGGGTTACCACTATGATAGTTATTTTTACTTTGTGGACTTCAAGCCCATTCCCTCTAGCAATTTACCCAATTGATCTCGATTGATCCTTTTGTCAAAGGATCTCAAATTGTCTTTTGACTTTACGTAGTCAATTGACATCACACCATTTGAGATCAATTGTCTAACGGTATTGTGTCTCCGACGAATATGTCTAGACTTACTGCTATATTATACATATTGCTCGTGCCGCTTCCTATAGCCGCTTGGCTATCACAAAGAATCATCACGGAAGCGCACAGGCTTCCCAACATGGAATATCTTCCGAAAAATTTCAAGCCACTGCTTCTTCACCACTTTATCCAAAGCTATAAACTCAATTCCATGGTGGACCGAGCTATACACGCGTTTAGCTTCGTGGACTTCCACGATACCGCACCACCTCCAATGTTGAATATGTATCCACTAGTTGAATAAGAATCTTTCGAATCAAATCCAACTAGCATCACTATATCCTTCAAGTACACTGGATATCTTGAGTAGTATAGCCCATAATCCAAGGTATACTTCAAGTATTTTAACACCCTGGTTAACGTTTTCCAATGCTCATGGCTTGGATTGCTCGTGAACCTACTCAACATATTTACTGAGGGTAGGCCAAGTCCGGTCGTGTACAATTTGTGATGTACATCGATCGCCTATTATATCGTGAGTATTCCATCCGAGCCACTGGTTCTCGCTTTTATTAGCAACCAGATTTATACTTAAATCAATGGGCGTCTTTGGATGTCTGTCAAAAGCATTGAATTTCTTGAGCACTTTCTCCACATAGTGGGATTGTGACAAGATAATTCCATTAGGAGTTCTCACGATTTTTATCCCAAGGATTACATCAAGAAATCCCCATATCCTTCATGTCAAAGTTCCTCTTTAACATTCTTTTAGTCTCCATGATAGTATCATGACTCTGCCCATGATTAACAAATCGTCTACATATAGACAAACTATGACAAATGCTTCGATGTCCCTTTGACATATACGCATTTATCACACTCGTTGATTTTAAATCCATTTGACAACATCGTATTGTCAAACTTAAGATGCCATTGTTTGAGCTTGTTTTAGTCCGTACAAAGATCTTATTAACTTGCACACCTTCTTTTCTTGACCGGGTGCAACAAACCCTTCAGTTGTTCCATGTATATTTCAAAGATCTATCTCTCCATTCGTAAACGCCGTCTTGACGTCCATCGATGAATCTCTAGATTGTCAAAGCAATCGCAAGAAGCACCGAATAGACGCAATCCTCGTTCATCGGAGAATAGGTGTCAAAGAAGTCATATCCTTCTTTTGTTTAAAACCTTTGGCTACAAGCGTGCTTTATACTTATCAATAGTTCCATCTCGCTTTATACTTCTTCTTTAGGATCCATTTACATCCTAAAGTTTTATGACCAAGAGGAGGATCAACCAACTCCCAAGTATGGTTCTCGCAGAATGGACTCGATGTCACTATTGATAGCTTCTTGCCGCAGCGAGCATCCGGATCGCTTAGAGCCTCTTTAATCGAGTTTGGCTCACCATCTAACATAAATGTTATGTAATCGGCCCAAAAGACTTAGTCGTCTTAGACCTCTTACTGCGTCTCGGTTCTTCACTAATTGGTGTTGAACCACTTGCGCTTCGTGAGTTCTTTTATTATTACTCACTTCTAATTTTTCTCTACAAGGGTAGACATCCTCAAAGAATACATCATTCCTTGATTCGATTATGGTACCTTCATCATTTCCCGGATTTTCGACTTATGCATCATAAACCTATATGCACTACTTTGGTATGCATATCCCACAAAGACACAATCAACTGTCTTTGGTCCAATTTTAACTTGTTTTGGTTCGTATTGCTACCTTAGCCAAACACCCCACACTTTAAGGTATTTATAAGAGAAGGCTTACGATTTTTCCACAATTCGTAAGGTGTCTTATCTTTCCCTTTAAGTGGTATTTTATTCAATATGTGGTTGGGTGTTAAAAGCAAAATGCTTTCCCCACATATTCAGGGTAATCCGGAACTTATCAACATGGCATTCATCATCTCTTTTAGAGTCCGGTTTTTGCGTTAAGAATATCAGTTAGATCGTAGTGAATATGGTCTTTGTTGTTTGATGAATTATGCCCGATGGGTACATAGTTCTTCAAATGGTGCAACATATTCGCCACCTCTATCACTCCGAATTATTTTAATCCTACCGCGAGTTGATTTTCAACTTCATTTTTATAATTCTTAAAAGCCTCTAATGCTTCATCTTTTGCTTCTTAACAAGTATAAGTAGCAAAATCTTGTGCAATCATCAATAAATGTGATGAAATATTTTTACCACCTTTAGTTTGCACGAATTTTAGATCACACACATCGGTGTGTATCAACTCTAAAGGTGAAGTGCTCCTTTCAACCGAATGAAACGGTAATTTAGCCATTTTAGCTTCAACACAAACTTCACATTTTCTTTGTGAGTTTACTTGTAAATTAATCAATTCTAAATTTACCAATCTTTTTATAGCATTGATTTACATGTCCTAATCTAATATGCCATAAATTAGAGCACTCAAAGAATATAAAAATGAAGAAGATTCATTCTTATTCATATTCTCGCCAAAACGCGTACAATCATTACATTCATTTTGAATACAGTCCTTTGTCTAGATAACCCTACCAAGAACTGTCCAAATTTGCTACGTACAAATTTTTTCGCACTCAAAACTAGTCTAAACCCATGGTTGACCAAAGAAATAACCCGAAACCGCATTTTTGCGGATGTCCGGGACATGCGACATCCTTCACTTCAACTCCTTTCCCGGTCGGCTTTAGCACCACCCAACGCCAAAGAACATCGAAGAGGCGTGATTCCCCATATGGAGCTTCCTTCCTATTGATGGGATGTAAGAAAAGAATGCATCCTTATCGTAATGCATATGGCAAGTGGCACCGGTATCCACAAACCATTCTTTTCGGGTTATCCACCAAATTGGCTTCAAACACCACCGCCGACATGTCAATGTCGATATGCACCGGCTCCATTTCTTCAACCACATTGGCATTGGATGCGGTTTGGTTTTCTTTTTCTTTGGTTTGACGGCGATCCTTTGCCATATGGTTCGGTTTGCCCGCATTGTAGCAAGCTCCCCGAATTTTCCAAACGTTGCCGGTTTCTTTTTATCGTTAGGCCTTTTCTTGAGTTACTTGACGAGCCGTGCTCCATCAAGTTGGCTTTTGACTCCATAGGACAAGCTTGGACTTAGAGTCAATCCTCCTATCTTTCCTCAATTCGAGTTTGACAATCGAGATCCTCTAGTCCCATCTCCTTTCGCTTATGTTTGAGATAATTCTTGAAATTCCTCCAACTTGGGGGCAATTTCTCAATTAAAGCGCCACTTGGAATGCTTCCTGAAAGCCATTCCATCGGCAGAGAGATTTCATGTAGGATTAATCGGAACTTCAACTTGTTCCATCACGGTTTTAGAATTAACCATCACAAAATCCAAGAACTTACCGACAACAAATTTCTTTGTCTTCGGCATCCTCGATTTTGTACTTCTTCTCCAAAGATTCCCACAATTCTTTGGAGGATTTCCACAAAGACAATACACACTGTAAAGTGCATCACTAAGTCCGTTTATGACATAGTTACGACACAGAAATCACCTGCCCCATGCATCAAACGCAGCTAGCGTTTTTCAAAGATTCGTTTCGTTCGGAACAACGGGAGCGTCCTCGGTCGAATCTTCGCCAGGACTTAGGGTAGTCGGGTAAAACATCATTTTTTGTTGCCACCTCTTGAAGTCGAAACCCATGAATTTTTCGGGTTTCTCACTTGAGCGAGGAGGGATGATCGGGGTTACTCGCTTGTGCTTGCCATCGTGAAGTTCGATAATTGCTTTCGCATTGTTGATTACAATGTTCTGAGAATCGGGATGCCTTCAAAATGGCAAATTACGAAAAAAGATTACAAGAAAAATAATAACTATTACGACTTCTTCAAAAGAACTTTCGGAAGCGAAGTCAAGACGAATCTCTTTCGCGCAAAGCAATTACGCCTGGCTAGTGCTCACGGTTTGACTTATTGCTTCCAAAGATGAAACGACTTACGTCTTACGTGTAGTAAAGACCACTAACACGAAAGCACCTTCAACTAGAAATGTCTTTGAAGATCGTTCTTTGGACTTAGTGCGAATGTAGAAAATAGCTTTTGGAGGTGTATGAAAATGCTTTATGAATTTTTACGTGTAAAATCTGCAATGCACAACAATGATTTTATAGACAACCAACACTGCAGGAGATAAAAGGTAGTGGGCATTAATCCAATTGTAACATCCCGGGATGTTACACCCCACTACTCCATAAATGCATGGACAAGTAGTGGGCTCTTTTTTTGATGATCACTCAGTAGGAGTTACTAACTCCAACATCAGCTACACGAATCGACACCTACAATGTCCGTCCCATTCATTGGTTTTAACAATCAACAATCACTCGAATCAAGACCGAGCCCATTTTCGAGTGGCAAAACTTTAGTGGACTGGACCGGACCCATAGGTAGGGCCGCCTGAGCCCAGGCCGGGCGGGCGTGCGTGTGGCCCACTTGTGATCATCCACTTGTGTTATAGTTTATACAACAAATAACACCTTCTAGTAAATAAACTAGAATAAACTATGATTTGTATTCCATGTGGGATAAGACATGTTCCTTTCATCTCCCTTTAAATAATCTTTACATAATGCCCAATTATGTGGCTACCTTCGTGTATTAATTTCTCACTCACCAAATTCGGTTTTGAGAAATAAAAATACTACGAACATCTACTCGAACGTAGATTAATAATATATAATTTAATTCCTCCAGAATTAAATATTTAGCCACCGAAAAATTGGTCAAAGTCGGGTCGACACCCACTTTATCAAAACCAAAATTTCCAACAATTGATAGTTAAAAATATGTGAGTGGGTGAATAGTGAAATTTATGGGAAAATATGTAACAATGATTTGATATTTCTGGAAAGTGGATACTAAATAGATGTGATATATTGATGTAAGAAAAAATGAGAATGAGTAAATAGTGTATTTTTTTGGGGAAAAAATTTGGTAGACAATCAAATTTTGAGTTAAAACTTTCTGGAGAGGAACGAAAATGAGAAATTTTTGTAGGCAATCGCAAATGTTCCATTTACATATTACTAATTTACTATATTAGTCCGCGGGGTTGGTGAAATGTGTTGCTTTCAAAGTTTCATTAACTCTTACTTGTGGACTTGTAATTAATGTTGGAAGGAATAGTAGGTTGTACTTTTGGTTTGATTAATGATTTTGTACAAACATAGAACCAAGTACCTACCTTGTGGAAAAGTAAATATGATGAGTTCCTAGTATATGATGGTTTTCATGTGTTCCAACTTGAACTATCAAATGGCAGATACAACAACCTGTTTGAAAGAGAACACTTGTCCATGTGGTCACGTTTCAAGGGGTTCTTGGGAAATTCTATGCCACCCAAGTGGGTGGCCACCCACTTGAGTGTATGGCCCTTAGATCAAACACACACCCATGTGGGTGTGTATGTGTGTGTGATGATCTAAGGGTCAATACCCCATGTGGGTGACCACCCACATGGGTGGCATAGAATAAACCGGGTTCTTGCCTCTTGGTTTTAGGTACACTTTTTGTCTTAAAAACAGTTGTACACTTGTGTGTGTGTGTGTGTGATTAAACTCTCAAGAAAACTAATTTCCATGACTCAGTATCATTTAATTCTTTGCTGCTGTCAATGAAATCCAAAACGACAATTTTGTTAAAATTTAGGGATAATTACACAAGATACCCTTGAGGTTCAATTTAATTACAAACAAACCCAATTAGTGTTCAAAAATTACAAATACCCTTGATATTTGTTTATATATTACAAGAGGATGGTATTAGTAAAGCAAATACAAACCTCAAGAGGGTGCATTGAGGGTTATTCATAATTTTGAAAGATAACTTGAACTTTTGTAATTAAGCTAAACCTTAGGGGTAGTTTTGTTATTATCCTAAATTTTAATGCCCAACGAAATCCATCTACCTGTAAAGTCAGATCTCCACCCACATTCCACCAAGACACAAGGTAGCAAGAACAGAAATGTACCACGGGAGAAGGAAAGGTATCAGTACAACAATTGCAGCATAACCACTTACCACAAGGACAAAACCAAGACTACACATTGGTGCCTACCTAAGACTACAAGCTTGAAGCATAAAGTAGAGCATAGCATGTACCAAACTCCTAGCTTCTACAAGATATCACATTCTTTTACCTTGCACACACATGCTTTGCACAATCCTAGGTTCTCACCAAACGGCGTTTTAGACCGAGAACTAAAATCGCCTCTAAATCTCCATTTTCTTCACTTTGTGGTGCCATTACATAATGCACCTGCTGTTTTCTTGCTGTCTTCATACTTCCCAGCCAGCGAATCGAACAGTATTCCAGCGCCAACACCAACTGCCAGGTCAATCGTGTAGTGACCTCTTGTACTTAGCAACCTAACAACTTGCAAGACATTCAATGCGTCAAACGCGTATGCCAATTCCCATCTCTGCATGCGTTTCATGTCTAATGAAGCGATTATTGAGGCAGCGACATGGCCAGAATAGAACAAGAAAAATGAAACATTTCCAACCGGGAAATCTGCGCCGGAGCCCAAGAATCCCTGTCAATAAATTGAATGATCATGGCACAATATACAAAATTAGTTTGGTCTACTAAGAGAGTATTTGCAAAACACTTTAAAAAAGTAACTGTCTAGAAATGTCAACTTCTTCTGATTCTGCATAATTTATCAGAATTTAAATGCAGGAGAGGATACATTAGATTTCTGATTTTGCTTCTGGCTTGACTTTAACAAGCTAATAAAGTATTTTTACAACTTATTCACCAAACATTACTTTCAGCATATTCACCTTTTAGCTTCTATTTGTAAATGTTATGAACTTCTGATTGTCAACTACTTTTTTTGATTGTGCTACAATAAATCACTTCCTCAAAAAGTAGAAGTTTTTGCAAACACTCCCTAAACATATGATTACTCTATGTAAAGGCTAAACAATTTCATCTTCACTGATTCTTCTATTTCTTTGTTTGTTACTTTAGCCTGTTTCCATTCTTTAAATCCATTTTTTAATCATAGACATTGTTATGTGACAAATACCACAATAAAAGTATAAGTTGTCAAAGCATGAGAAAATGTGCATTTGGGTCTTCTAATTAAGTATTATGTGTTGGCAACAACTAACTAGGATCTATAAATTTGTCCCCACCCTGTTCAATTTCTCCCAGACAATTTAACACAAGTTTGTAAAGATGGTTAATGCTATGACCCATGTCACATGGACTTGAGCATTATGAAACATAAGAAGCTAGAGTTTCTCTTAATCCATGAATTTTCTCCCACTTATTAAAGTTGGTTTTTTTATTCCCCTATGACATGGATTGAGTTATAAGTTAATTCAGGTGGTGGTCGTGGTGGTGCACATGATTCATATTGAACTAGACATTAAGTCAAATCTTGTTTTTTTTCTCTTAAATAAAAGAATGGGAGATAGTCATAGAATTATTGAATATTAGACTTATGAATATAATAAGTAAAGGAGATTTGTAAGTTGGAATATAATAGAGACAAATAAAAGAGAACCTCAGGCAATGGCAGCTGTGTAGCATAACCAAGAATTCCCCTGCACGTGAACATGAATAGTGCTGAAATTGTGGCTCTTGGGCGCCCCTCAATTAGCCACGTCCATAGTATATACCCTGTTTGCATCGCCACAAAAACCTGTCCACATTTACCATATCCATAAACAGATTAAAAACTAGAGTTTCAGATGGCAAAATAATTTACCCAATTAACTTTTATTTTTCCCTCAAAAAAAAATTTAAATTTTATTTTTTATGGGCCCCTAATTAGCTTAGATGTTAAGTCATGCATAAGACAATGACATTTCAAGAAATATCTTTCTCATTCACAAGAAACTTAGCTAGTCAATGATTATATGATATGTTAGTACAATAATGGCAAAAATTAATTACTTATCTCAACTTTAGGGAGTGTTTAAAAAAAATGCTTTTTAAGAAGTGATTTACTTTAGCATAAATAAAAATAGTTGAGAATATGTTTGCAAACGAAAAAAAAAACGATTCTCAACTTCTAGCTGTTTTTTCTACTGAGAATGTGAGAATCACTTTTTTCAGAATTTTATCCCAAAATCAAGATGGGAGTATTTGGTAAAAAAAATTGTAAAAATACTTATTCTCTATAAAAGTAAAAGATTAAATGAAACACAATCGAAGTATATATTTGCAAACACTAAAAATAAATTTTATTCCCTTAAAATATTGGAAAGTGATTCAGCGATTTGCATGTCAACATAAAAAAAGAGGCACTTTCTTCACATTCACACGAAATCAAAGAGGCAATTTCTTCACATTCACACGCAATGTATGTGCATACATGTACGCATCAAAATCAAAGCAAATACACGTGACACAACGATACGAAACCGAAAAGATATGCATACAACAATGTATACATACCGTATTAAGGCCAGCGAGAACCGTATTAAGAGCGGGTCTCGCGGCGAGCAGCCGGTGGAGGGTGGTGGTGGCGACGAAACCCAGATCGAACGGTTCCGCCATCGGAGGGATCATGGTGAGCGTATATTCAACCGCCATGAAAAACAATAGGCCGGCGGCGAAGGCGCACGGTACGGGGTGGTAGCGGAGCACACCCAATACATCCCCCGCCCTCCATTTCAGGAAATGAGCGTTTCCTACGCAGTTAGCGGAGAACGAGGCTGTCGACGGTCTTTTTTTGATCATCTCGGCGGAATCTGTGGAGTGTGAAACGGCGCCGTTAGAGAAATGGCGGTCGTTAGTGGGCGGTGGCGCGGACTTTTTTTTAGAAGATGAACGGAGGCGGGTGGTGGTTCCGTTCATCGGCGGTGGTGGTACTGTTTGAGTAGCCGGGGATCTGCATGAAAAAGAAGTGATGTCGGGTGAATATATAGGAGGGGCCTTTGTGACGGAGTCTCCGAGGCAGGGGTAGTGTGTGAGTGTGTGTGTGTGTGTGTGTGAGAGAGAGAGAGAGAGAGAGAGAGAGAGAGAGAGAGAGAGAGAGAGAGTGGGGTAGAAATTTCCAGGGTGGGGTTGGGGTTGTTTTGAGGAATCAAACTTGGAGGCGTCGCAAGGGAGGAGAAAGTTGTACAATTGGTAGGAATATTAGGTCAAAATAGAGTTTTACAAATAATGGGACATTTTATTGGGTCAAAATAGTGTTTTCATAAATTATTGGGACATTTTTTTTAATACAATGTAGAATAATAGGGGAAGGGACACACACTCGTATAAGATTGAACCCGAATTCAATGGCTTAACTAGGAAATTAGTTGGGATGGGCCAACAAAAACCATATAAATATTAAATAAAAAAATCTTAAAAATTTACCTACTAAAAAAATTTAAAAAGGGGGCAGGTTGGGCCCCCTGGCTCTGCCAATGCTGGATTAATTATTCTTACAACACAAAATTCTACCACTAGAGCAAAAGGTTAATCTATTGGGACATTTTATTGGATCAAAATAGTGTTTTATTGGGAAATTTTGTCGTATGAGGTAAATATTGTCAACATATATTATTTTAGTTTTGAATGAGACGGTTTTCAATATATATGTTTCATAAAATTTATATTTTAGTGTTAAATTATTATTTTATATTATTATATATTAGTTTTATAATAAGTAATAATTAACTTATAAACGTATTTTTATTAAATTATAAATATTATTGGAGGGTAAAATTATAATTAAGCTCATTCGGCTCATCATCTCAGGTATAAAATGTACCTCCATATTCATTTTTAAGTACGTTCAATTAATTACTCTAACATACTTTCATACGCTTTGAAGTTTTCTCTTCTACAGTCGTTGACTTAAGTATCGGAGGCAGAGGCGGAACTACATGTAAGGGCATTTCATTTATTTTTTTCATTTTATTACATATAAATTTTGTGCTCAATTTCAAATTATTCTTGTATTTGATTTGGTATTTATTAATTAATAAACTAAAAATTAATATGATGTTAAATGAAACCTTATCAAATTCCTCATTAGTATTGATCCATTTTTAATAGGTTATTGATTATATGTTGAGATTGAAACGATTTTAGGTGAAACTTTTAATTGGCATAAAGTATATTTAATATATTTTCTTTGTAGATGAAGACACAAAAAACAAAGCATTCTCATAGACTGTTTGTTAATATATATTGAAAAGTACTCCCTCCGTCCCAATTTGATAGGCCACATTTTCTTTTTCGTCCGTGCTAAATTATAGGCTAGTTTCCTTATTGGGGGTATTAATTATATAACAATAGACCAAATTACCCCTATTTAATTCACTTTATTTTTAACAAACTTTATTTTTCCAAGATAGTTGGAATACTAAAAATTAAAATAGGAGTGTATTAATCTTCCAATAACAACACAATCCACGAAAATACCATACTAAATATCATGTCTCTTCACTTACTCAAAATGAAAAAGAAGTCTATGTGCTGCTACAAAAAAATTGAGAGTTCTGGAAATATTCATTAAACAATTACAAAAACACCTCATTCACCTTCTGTAAAAAAATGAAATAATGGATGACAAAAAATTAGAGACATTTACACAATCCTCCAAGAATTTTGAAGACGATCATCTTGCTACAGTATTCACGGGATATTATGGATTGAACACACGCACGAAGCCAGTATTAGATTTGAATGCATTGTCGACCGAAGAAGGCTACATTTCGGTAGCACAAGAAAAGCATCTAGTGGTTTCTCAAATGTTGAGGATTTTTCTACCAAGGTTTTTCTAAATTTCGAATTATTAGTCTTTTTTATTGGTTGTAAAAGTATTACAAGAATCTAATCTTTATCCAAGTTAATTAATGAAGTAAGAATAATCTATTAGCCTAAATTATTTACCCAAGTTTTTGTATTCATCTCCCTGTTTCGTTAATTTTGTACTACAATGCCTTAAAAGCTTTGGACCAAGGTTGGAGACAATCCAATTTGTAATTACATCCACAAGGAGATCAATTTCCTTTGGGTTTCCTGCATGGAAAATTCATCATAATATACCAAAGATTAACAAATGGGTTTTCTTTCTCTTTCAAGATTTCAGACTTAACTCAATTAGAGATATCATACATTTTCAGAATCCTCAAAATCTAGAGAACCACAAAGCGTTGTCTTTACCGCCATAAGAACTTCGGCATCACAATGAATGCACTCTGGTAGTTGTCCGTTTTTGATCAACTTTTGTTTGTTCATATGTGGGATTTTATAGTTATTACATCCAAGTTTTTTCATCACCTCAACCATGCATGTTTGCAATGTCAAAAACACATTGTTCAACTCTTCAGTTGGAAATTTTTCAAAGGCATTCTCCACGGCAGTAGTGAATTCTTCAATTGTGGATGGAGCCTCTTGGTGTTGAAGCGAATCAATAACCCTAAAGAAACGAGATCCAAAACATTCAGGTTCGGACTATTCGGAGGTTGACAACATAAACGAATATCAAGACCACACTTTCTTGCAGCTTCTACAAACTCCACATCATTGATATTCAAGTGAGGTTTAACATTATCTTGTTGAATGATTATTGTCTTACTACTCGAAGATGGCCATTTTTATTTAATCGATGGCAACACTTTTTCAATCAAACACCTTCGGATCACATCTTTGGTTATTGATAAATTGGCTTTGTTTCCATAGTCCCTGCTATGCGGTTTTTGCTACTCCGCTTGGCCGCTTCCTTTACCACAATTGGCCAGATCCCGATTTTTCCATCAAACATTTTCTTCGTCATAGCATCAAACCTTGGGCGGGCAACGGCAACCAAAAACATTAGTTTTGTAACATATCTTTTACTTTTGCATGTGCGATTCGGCTCTTTTTCATCACAATGAATGTAATATTTTTGTGACGTCTTCGACATATAAAACCATTTCTCATCAATATGAATTCGGTCTTGCATGTTAAGGAAGAAAGGTTTAGATTCAATTGTACCTTCATCAATCATAGATAGACAAAACTCCAATCGTGCTTTCTTATTCTCATTCGTGAGGAATGGTTTCACGTCATTTGAGTGCGGTCGTAGAATTCCATCTTTGATTCTCCTATGCAATGTTGATTTTGGCACGTTCAAAGCCTTTGACAATGACCTTATATTTGTTCGTCGGCGAAACGGGATATCTTTGATTTGTTCTATAGAAATTTGAACTCTCTTTCGTCCGACTCGATTCACAAGATTTGAAGAAAAAACTGGTGTTAAACCATTTTCAGCAATACAAAAGGTTGCATTATGCCAAATGCGAGAAACCGATCTTGTAGACACGGAAAAGAATTCAGCCACCTTTGAGATAGTTCCTTTTGGAATATTTCTATTATGGCTTTCATGGAGTAACATTTCAAGAATTGCCCTCTTTTTATCATCCGACAGATTTTTCTTTTTGTTGCCTTGATGCACAACCTGTTGTGTCGGAACCACGTTGTCTTCAAGATTCATTGTAGTATGGTGAGTAGATGGTGAATTTACATCCCCATGTAGATTATTCAAATCTATTGTAGTATTTCTTGGTCTAGGAAGAATATTGTTTGAAGACTCAGTTGATTCGGGCAACATATTCAAATCGATAAGTGAGTTTTGTGGGATAAATACATCATCATTTTGTGACTCACAATTTCTAGGCAAAAGGTTCAAATTGATGTGTGTAATATCTGATGGACCATTCATGTTTTTGGTTGTGATTATCTTCAATTGTGTATATCATTATATAGATAACTATATTAAATTCAAATTTGATTTCAAAAAAAATAAAAGATGCATGACGGAAAAAAAAAGCGGCCACAATCAAAACAATTTGAGTTTTTAGCTTACCGCTATTTTGTTTGAGGCAACACAAATTTAATTTAAATGCTTTGAAGATAATAAATTATGTCATAATGGAGTCTTGGGATTAATAATGATATAGCACAATTTATATAAGAGTAAAATTGGAACAATATGGAAAATATTATAATCCCAATTACATTTACTATGTTTTCTTAATCTGTGTGATTTCTTTTACTTGCCTATCAAATTGGGACGGAGGGAGTAAGTAGCACAAGTATAGTATAAATTCACTTATAGATTATTTTTCTGATATGCAAGAGAGACATTCTAAATTTAAGTATATTCAGATTGTAATTATTTATTTTAAGATGCTTAATGGTGAATATTGACATTGTATTTGATTCAAATATATAATATATTTTAAATTTGATTATTATATAAAATAATATTTTATCTTCCGACTATTGGCCCCTTTCAGTGTCTAATCCTGGTTCCTCCCTTGATCGGAGGAGTTTTCTGTATGTTGCAGACTAATATAAATTTGATTATTATATAAAATAATATTTTATCTTCCGACTATTGACCCCTAACCTTCTCTGTATGTTGCAGACTAGTATCACTCAAAGATTTTCTTAACCCTCGAAGTTAAATTTGGAATAACGAATCAAATACCTTGACTTGAAGTAGTCTACAATTTGAACAACATCAAATATATATTAGTATATTGATTAACCAAATTTTTATATATGTTTAAAAAAGGATAAAATTGGGCTTTGAGAACTGTGCTTAGTGCTTACATATAAAATAAACTTTTTCACGTCAACACACGATTGCTTTGTGAGATATTTTAAAAGATGTATAAGCCTCACTTTTATTTTTTCAATTTTACAAAGAAACATTACATTAATTTGTCATTATCGCCTTCACAACTAATTAGATGCTACCCATAATTGGTAACACCCACTATATTCCAATTTTGATACGTGGCTAATTTTTTTTATTTTTTTTTGGAAAAAAAAAATAAAAAAAATCATGTGTCATAGTTGGACACATGTCAAAATCAGAAAGGAATTGGATTGATTAGCATCGAACAAGCCCATCTCCACATATAAAAAAATATATACCTTCCACTCACTTTTTATTTTTCTAATCACTAATCATATATTCATATTCAATCCTCTTTTTGTATTGAAAAGTCATCACTTCAATTATCATCAATACATTTTCGCCACACATTCAATCACACTCTTAAAAAATTTCTCAAGCTATTTTTAACACTATTCTCTCAACAAATAAAAAGGAATTGAAATGGAAAGACAAACAATCTCTTAAGTCTTAAATGGTCTGATCATTTCTCCCCAAAATCCTAAAATTGTATGAACTTAAAATAAACCAAACAGGGCTTTTTTTGTTTTTTAAATTCCAACCAAACAGCGCTTATAATTTGGTGAGTTGCATATAGTTTTCGCACTTATTAAGCGGCAATGTTATTGTCTTGAAAAGCCTAAAAATAGTTATTATCCATCCATGATGAGTGTTGACAACCTAAATTGATTGTTCTCATTTATGCTCTGTCGACTTATCATCCTTCGTAGAATCATCACCTTTTCATTTACTATTTGGCTTCTCATGTGGTGTGATGGCAATGGAGTGGATTTGTCAAAACTCAGTAATAGAAAGACTGAAAAATAAGATATTATTGTATTGATATTTTTCTGTAAAACTTAAAAATACATTGAGGAGAGAATGCATATATATAGAGCCAAGGTTGCCACATGTTAGCAGCTCATTGGTTCGTACTGGTTCGTACATAACAGAAAAATATTCTCTGCACAAAATGCTTGGATCATGGGTAGCTAATGACTGAGAATAAAATTTATCACTAGTCGTTTGTTTTGTCATTATTCTTATCTATTAATGATGATTCATTAATCCCTTTCATCTTAGCATGCCCCCTCAAGTTGTGCTGTGGTGAGTGTGTGACAACTAGCTTGTCTTTGAGCACATGGAACTGAGAGATGGTGAGTGGTTTTGTGAGAATATCTGCAATTTGTTCTTCAGATGGAATATATCTGACTTCTATTTCCTTGCTTAAGACCTTGTCACGTATGTAATGAACATCAATTTCAATGGGTTTCGTTCTTGAATGAAAAACCGTATTTGCAGCGAGTTGTCTTGCTCCTGAATTATCACACCAAATAATTGCTGGTCCACAATTTGTTATTCCAATTTCAGATAGCAAAGATTTAAGCCATATGACTTCTCTACTAGCTTGAGCAAGTGCACGGTACTCGGCTTATGTGCTGGATCGTGCAACAGATTTTTGTTTTCTTGAACTCCAGCTGACCAGATTACCACCAAAGTATACACAGTACCCGGATGTGGATTTTCGATCGTCTAATGAACTTGCCCAATCTGAATCGCAGAAGCTTTCAATAGATAAGGTGGGAGCACGGGTGAATTTGATTCCTTCACCAGTGGAGCCAGCTAGATACCTCAAAATTCGTTTGCAGGCTTGCCAATGATTTTGTGTTGGAGATTGGAGAAATTGACTTAATTTGTTGACAGAAAAGGTTATATCGGGACGACTGAGGGTAAGATATTGAAGTGCTCCAATGACACTTCTATACAATGTAACATGTTCAAAAGGTTCACTATCTTGAAGGTGAAGTTTGTTACTTTGGTTCATGGGTGTTGGGCATGGATGAGCTTCTAACATATTTGTTTTCTTGAGTAAATCAATTGTATACTTGGTTTGTGACAAGTGTATACCATCAGGCCCCCTAGTTGTCTCAAAGCCAAGAAAATAAGTAACAGAGCCAAGAGTTTTACGAGCAAATTGAGACTGAAGCTGAGAAATAATATTCAGCACATGTTGTGAATTATTTCCAGTTAATAGAATATCATCAACGTAAACTAGAGCAAACAATAGTGCATCACCTTTGTTGTAGTAGAAAAGAGAAATGTCAGATGTTGAGTTCTGGAAACCAAGAGTCGACTGACAAAGTTTGTCAAACCAAGCCCGTGGGGCTTGTTTAAGGCCATAAAGAGCACGGCGAAGTTTACAAACAGCGGATGGACGATAAGGGTCAGTGTACCTAGTGGGTTGCTCCATAAACGCTTCTTCCTCGATGGTTCCATTTAAAAATGCATTATCAATGTCAATTTGTTGAATATCCCAATTGTTGGTGACAACAAGAGTAAGTATAACTCGAATGGTAGTGGGCTTGACAACCGGGCTGAAAGTTTCAAAAAAGTCAATCCCGGTTGTTGTTGAAAACCTTTAGCGACGAGTCTAGCTTTGTGACGTTGAATGGAACCATCCGAATTATATTTTATGTGAAACACCCATTTGTTATCAACAATGTTCATGAGAGGTTGACGGGGAACAAGTTCCCAGGTATGATTGCGCATCAAGGCATTATATTCAACATCCATAGCGTGTTTCCACTCGGGACTAAGTAAGGCTTGCTGAACAGTTTTAGGTGTACTGACAGTGTAGGCAGCAGCAGATGGATTTTTGAGAAGAGAAGAAACATATGTTTTGGGTTTGAAAATACCAAGTTTGGAGCGAGTGATCATTGGATGAGAGGGGATAGAAGGTTGTGATGGTTTTGGGATACAAAGGGGAGGAGGAGCGGGCGAATGTAAAGGTGAGATTGCAATGAGAGAGGAGTTTGTATGAGTATCAGATGCACCAGTGAAGTATGGTGAGGGTGTAGGAATGGATGATGGAGTTACACCTTGACTATTAGAGTAAGTTGACTCCGAAGTGAGATTGTTGGAAGATGCTTCAATTGGTGCTGAAGAAGAGCTTGTATTGACTGCAGAAAAATCACTTCCATGCCCCTGCAATGAGTGAGATAAAAAGGGAAGCCAATGACTGTATTGAATGTTAGACATTTGTGAATCAGATTCAGGATTTTTGAAAAAAGAGGTATGGAAGCCAGTGGAAAATGGAAATTCAAGTTCATTGAAAGTGACACTTTGGGCTATATAAACTCTTCCGGAGGGGTGTAGGCATTTGTAACTTTTGTGATTGGGACTATATCCAATGAAAACACATTTAGTTGACCTGAAATCAAGTTTGTGTTGATTATAATTTCTGAGATGTGGAAAACAAGCACATCCAAACACTTTTAGGAAATTTAGATTTGGCTTCAGTTTGGATAATGCTTCAATGGGTGCTTTGTGATTTAAGGTTGGTGTTGATAAGTGATTGATGAGAAAAACAGATGTACTCAAGGCTTCCCACCAATATTGAAGAGGCATAGATGCTTGAGTGAGTAAAGTGAGCCCCATTTCTATAATATGTCTGTGTTTTCTTTCGGATTTTCCATTCTGAGGGTGTGTGTGAGGACATAGATGCCGGAAGTGAATTCCCAAAGATGTTAAAATGGGTGTTAAACTGCGATATTCACCCCCCCAATCGGATTGAAGTGTCTTTATCTTGGTTTCAAATTTTCTTTCAACTAATTTTTGAAAATGGAGAAACGCTTCTTTAACTTCATATTTTAATTTTAGTGGATAGATCCAAGTGAAGTTAGTGCAGTCATCTACAAAATGCACATAATATCGAAAACCATCTTTGGAGAGAATTGGGGAAGGTCCCCATACATCTGAATGTATTATTTCAAGAGGTTGAGTGGTAGCAGTGAGTGAGGGACTGTAGTGTTTGTGTTTAGATTTACCTATATGACAAGCATCACAAAAACTGGAATCAAGATTGGGCAAGAGTTCTTTATTACTCAGCACATGTTTCATTACATTACTGTTAGGATGGCCAAGCCTCATGTGCCATAGGTCAAACTTGGAAAATAATGAAGATTTAGCAAATAGAGACTGAAAGTAAACTGGTTTTCCTTGATGACTGGACTTTGGTTGACAAGGACTTGCAAGAGTAGTATGAATTTGATGTAACTGGAGTCGATACAAGCCTTCACTGAGCACCCCTCGAAGCAGTTCCTTCTTCGTGGTTCGATCCTTCATAGAACAATAGTCATGGTAAAATTCAACAAACACAAGATTATCTTTTGTCAGTTGGGAGATGGACAAGAGATTTTTAGTAATTTTGGGAACACACAACAAATTATTTAGAATTAAAAAGGATTTTGAACTAGAAGTGTGAAGTAAACTATAACCAGAATGAGATATGGAGAGAGGTTGCCCATTACCTATGAGCAAATGAGTGATACCTTTGTATTCAGTCATATGATGAAATTTGGAAGAATCGGCCGTGACGTGATTTGTAGCGCCGCTGTCCAGGTACCAAGCATTATCCGCTTGAGAGTCATTTGATGTAGAGTAGTAGGCTTGTTGGCCAAAACCACCAGAAAATTGGCCAGGAAGGAGCATTTGAACTGTGAAGAGTATTGGGATTGGAATTGTTTTGTCTTTGAAAATTGATATCAAAGCGATGGTAGCATTTTGAAGCTACGTGACCAGGCCTATTGCATAGTTGGCATAGAGTGCGATTGCTCCTACCCCCTCTTCCTCTGCCACGACCCCTTCCAGAAGTAAAAGAGCGATTTAACGAGTTGGAAAAATTGTTGGCAGACCCCTGAATATTGAGGGATTTGCGAAGTTGGGTAGCAAGATTTGCACTGGGAGTGTTGCTGTCAGAGAGAGGAAGGTTAAGTTGTTCAAGCCTCATCTCCTGGCTTTGAAGCATGTATTGAACCTCTTGAAGAGTGACTTGATCATGACGAGAAGTGAGATTAACCACAACGGAATCATAGTCAAGACCGAGACCCCCGAGAATATATAAGATGAGTTCATCATCAGAAATAAGTTGTCCGGCGGAAGATAAACCGTCAGCAAGAGTTCGCATTTTCAGCATATAATCATTTATGGAAATGCTTCCTTTCTTGAGAGATTGGAGCTGGAAACGGAGTTGAAGGATGCGAGCCTTAGAATGAGTGGTAAATAGATTTTCAAGAGTGATCCACACCTGGTGGGAGGTAGTGCATCGGACTACATGACCAAACATGGTTTCAGAAATGGAGTTGAGAAGCCAACTCAAAATGGCTTGGTCCATACGGATCCAAAAAGTATAGCCAATATTTACTGGGGTGTAAGTAGGCAAAGCAGAGCTACTGGTAGTAGGAGCAAGAAACTAAGGAGGGCATGGTGTGGTGCCAAAAATATAACCTTCAAGATAGTGAGCACGAAGGGCTGGAATAACTTGAGAACGCCAGTACTGATAGTTAGATCTGTCAAGCTTGATGCTAAGGGGAGCAAGACTTTGAAATAGAGTACGGGAAGGGAGAAGTGCATGGGATGTGGGAGAAATAATGGGTGGGGTGGTAGAGAATGTGGGAAAATGAAAAGGAGCAGAGGGAGAAATGGAGATTGTGGTGGAATGGACAACGGAGGCTGTTGTGGCTGAGCTTTCATCTTGAAAAGAAGTTTCAGGTAAGGAAGCCATGCACGTTAGTCACAGGCGCTAGATACCATAATAGAAAGACTGAAAAATAAGATATTATTGTATTGATATTTTTCTGTAAAACTTAAAAATACATTGAGGAGAGAATGCATATATATAGAGCTAAGGCTGCCACATGTTAGCAGCTCATTGGTTCGTACTGGTTCGTACATAACAGAAAAAATATTCTCTGCACAAAATGTTTGGATCATGGGTAGCTAATGACTGGGGATAAAATTTATCACTAGCCGTTTGCTTTGTCATTATTCTTATCTATTAATGCTGATTCATTAATCCCTTTCATCTTAACACTTAGACACGTCTCATCAAAATTTTAGAGGATTCGCAATCCGCCCGCAGAAAATCGGGTCCGGATTATACCTGCTATATAAAAATAAGGGTAATTATAAAAAGTCTCCTGAAGTTTGGGCCAATTAAAAAAAAATTCAGAGATGTTTCAAAATTACAAAAAAATCACATCAAGTTTGATATTGTCTTAAATTTAAAGAAACATCTCTGTGATATTTCTATAAATATCATAGGATTTTTTTAAATATTTTTCACTTATGAAAGAGAAAAATGTAAGGCGAAATCAAATCTTCCTTATTTCTAATTTAGGATAAGACCTGGTATATGTGTTAATCGGGATTCGAACCCGATATCTTCAATTTCTTTGAAATTTACCCCCTCCTTCCAACTACTACTCCCAACTTATTAAAAAAAAAACTCAGGATAAGGCCTTCCGCCTACTAACTAAAATACTCAATTGGATCCCAGAGCCGGTCTTTCGCTTCAGATATTTATTCACAGAAAGTTTATTTGGTTGCTTGACTGATAGGTAAGGACTCTTATTGATGCAGCGAGAAGCATATAGGGCGATTGTATGTTCAACCTCTTCGTTTTAAACGTGGTAGAGTTTTAAAAGTGTACTTCAAAATGGATCAAATGGTGAAGAATGAGAATAACCATTTTCTCAAACCTCCTTTGTTGACCTTGGACTTAATTTTCGATCTTACATTTAATTAATTTTTCAAACATCTCGTAAACATAGAATTTGAACCTCTATATACTGAACTCTCATTTTGGTCCCCACAATGTGGAATTCGAAGTGGAAACTTGGACCATTATGTGGATTTTCACCAACAATTTGCATATAAATTGTCCAAGATGCAAGGACAAAAATTACAGCTTTTAACTCTTGGTCTTGACTCATTGGTCTTATCTTTAAATCGAGTCTTCCTGGCCCAAATCCAATACATAAATATCTATGGATAAAACAGGGGGGAAATGCATATTTGCCTTAGGCAGGGGCAGAAAAGAAACCAAAAAAAAAAAAAAAAAGAATTTTGACTTGATAGAGCTAATAAAAAAAAAAATTGTACTTTCATTCCATCTATTTTCATTTTCTGAGAGAATAGTGGTGAATTTTTTTTTAAAAGTGAAAGTTGGATGTGTAGAGAAAAAGTGTTAATTATGTTGATCTGATAGAGAATCTTTTAGATATGTTGATTGTTTGTGAAGAAAATTGTGGAAATAATAGTGTAAAATATAATGTAAGAAAATTGAATAAAAATAAAAAAAATGATCCAAAAATAGTCAATATGGATCTCATTTGATACATTTTGTTAACAAGATTAAGAGAAAAATAATAAAAATAGTGATAAATTATAGAAATTATTGGAATTCTTTATATAAATAGGGAGAGGAGAAAGGAATAAATAGTATAATTGAGTATTGAAAATGTGAAAGAGAAAGAGAAAAATTAGTTAATTTTGGAGAGAAATGAAATTTTCTTTGAATTTTTTTCATTATTTTCACAAACAATCACACATCCTAAAATTTTTTTCACTCCAAAAATGAAAATTTGTGAAAATATTTCACAACCAAGCACAACCTAAGGTTCTCGTTCACAGACATCTTTCCCCATTCATATTCTTTTATACAATCTCATTGGAAATATCTAATTTTCAACAAAAACAATTCTCAATCATATATTTACAATTCTCACGCCTATATACTTAATTTTCAACCCTAAGTAACACCACATGCTCGATTTCAACATTATAGTACATAAGTACGACTAATTACTACCACTTTCATCCACATGAATTATGATTTTCAAAATAAATTTTCAAAGTAGACATTACCACTGTCAATATCATCTAATTATATATATATATATATATATATATATATATTATTTTTTCAACATCACTTCAGCCGGTTCATCACTTACATATCATATATACAAATTATCACCTTACAGAATTGTTAATACAAGAATTCAAAAAAAAATTACTAAATCAAATACATTCCCAACATTTCCACTCTTTAAATTCTTCATCATTTTTTTTTATAATTGTTGGGGGAAAAAACGGTATTTCATAATTTAATTAAATAAATGTATTTTATATTTTGTTTATTTAATATTAATTGTCCAATGGGCTCTTGATAATTAAACTGGCCCAAAGGAGTCCGTGTTTGGCCCAATCGGCCATTTTCTTCTACGTTAATTGTTTCTCCTACACCCGCCCACTTACCCATGTCCCGGTATAAAAAGTGTCTCCTATTGTATTGATCGTAAGTTATTAACTCATAATTAATTATTTTCTACGCATTCAGTATTCTTTTATTGTCTTAATTCTGTCTCGTTCAACGTGCTGACTTGACGTCGGGCGGGCCTCCCTGTGGCTCTCTAACGTTTGTGCGTGTGTGCAGACAAGTTCCCAATCGAAGGAGTTAGCAGTTCCAGGATCAGAAGACGAGAAGACTTCTTCCTTGAGAAGAAGACAAGCTCAAAGACTTCCCTCTCGGGAAGAGAATTTTGGTCAACTCAGTTGACTTGAGTGATCTGCTCGAAAAAACAGCATCAAGAACAAATATAACTTTTGAACAATTTTCAATAACAAATATGACTTTTCTCATTCGAACGAAAATCATACAAGATTTGAGAATGTCTTACAATGAGTCTATGATACGTGTAAAATATACGTGCATTTAAAGGCTTATTTTAATATATAATTGATGCATTTGCATGTATATTTAGTGTATTTTACTTGGTTTCCTTTGTTGGGTGTGATACTGCGTACTCTTGTGAATTTTGTAGAAAATTGAGCTAAATTGGACAAAAAGAGATATCACGTTCCAAAATATAGGTCAAGGGCTAAGATACGAGCAAATATGTGAAGGAGAGAAGCATGGACGATCGAACAAAAGGAAATTTCTTTCAAAAACGTCCAAATGCGCTAACACTTTCCAACACTGGCAAGGTTTCGTATTTTGGTCATAACTTTCTCTACGCAATTGCTATTGAGGTGATTCAATTTGCTATGAAAAGCTAAGAGAAAAGGCTACAACTTTCATGAAGACCCCAGGAGCAAATTCGGATAAAAACACGGACAAAAATACGTCACTCTTCCGGACCGTGTGGTGTCACAAGGTCGTGTGAAAATGCCGGTGTGGAATGACACAACCGTGTGAAGTGGGAAAAAATAGGGGACGGAACCAGGCCCGCACGGCCAGACCGTGTGAACTCGCACAACCGTGTGGGAAAGGGCAAAAATCCACACAACCGTGTGGTGCTACACGGCCAGGCCGTGTGGAACTCTGCAGACGCGTTATTTGGAATTTTTTTCCCGTTCCAACTCTACAAGTGACCTCTTCAAGCACCTATATAAAGGGGACCAAGGCCTGCACGAATTTTCATCATCATACATCATCCAACATCACTTCATACAGAGAAAACACATCAAATTACACAGGAAAGCAAGAATCGAAGATCTTCTGAGTAGGAAGGCTAGGTCGCGAAGAACACCACAAGGCTTTCGCATCTACGGGAGCACAAGAGCTTCGAAGGCTTAGGAGGGGAATCCATCCTGACACGAAGGGGTTTTCTTTCTATATCTAAGATCTATTGTCTGTGCTCAAATGATGTCATAATATTGATTTCGAATTTGTTTATGAGTTTATAATCAATATTTGGTCACTACAACATAAATGACATTAGGTAACACAAATTTTGTAGCACTTTTTACATAAGGTACATATGTAACACATGTTTGTAACATTTTTACATTACAATATTTATGTAACATTTTTGTAGCACTTTATCAATATGTAACACTTATATATAACACTTTTATATAAGTAACACTTTTTAAGTATCACTTTTTTGTTATTTCTTTTGTAACGCAAATAGGTAACATTTTTATCAATATGTAACGCTTATGTGTAACACTTTTATATAAGTAACACTTTTTAAGTATCATTTTTTTTTGTTATTTCCTGTAACGCAAATAGGTATCACTTTATTTAAGAAGCACTATTGGGAACACTATATTTTATTGATTGTGACACTTTTTAGGCTTTATTTTAGTAACACAAAATTATATAACTATCATTAAATCATGTCAATTGTTTATTTAATTAATTGATGTCACAAAATAGGTGAAGACAAAAAAAAATCACCAAACCTAAAAATTGTAAACATCATGTACTCTGTTTTTTTTTTAACTTAATTTTTGTTTTCTTTTTACAAAGTACTTTAGTTTTGCTTTTACTTTTTTATTTTTTATGGAGGTAATTAATTCCTACCGACGAAAAATGCGCATGTATATATTTTATTATTACTATTTATTTATTTTTTAATTTTTACTAACGGAGACCAATTTCATCGTTAAGACGTCAACGTTTTTTATTTATTTTTTTACTTTTGAAAAAAATTACCAATGAAAATTGATGTTGCCGGTAATTACTTAGGAAATTTTTCCGTCGGTGAATTATTTTTTCATTATTTATTTTATTATTTAATTTTTTTACTGTTAGAACTTTTTTATCTTAAATTAATTTTATATTTTTATATATTTTTTATTTTTACCGATTGAATATTAAACAAGCGATAAATTTATTTTATATATTTTTGGTATTTTTAATTTGTTGTGTCCTTTAATATATAACATAATATGATTTTCAAACTATATACTATATAATATAAAATTAAATATATGTAGTGTATAATATAATTTAATACATATATTATATGATATAATCTTTATTATATAAAATATATTATATATACATATAATATAATTTATATATGTGTGTGTGTGTGTGTGTATATATAAAACAAAGCAAAAGTTGTAATAAGAATCAACTTAGCTTAGTTACAAATTGTCACTTCCACACATAACAGATCATGGGTTCGAATCTACTTGGAGGCAAGAAACAGTATTTCTACGAAGTGCTACAAAAAAAAATGTTACATAAGATTCATATGTAACATTGTAGAAGTGTTTCTTTTTTAAATTTAGAAATATTGCTTCAAAGTGTTACCAATAGAAAATTTAATGTACCACTAGAAAAAGTGTTTCTAAAAACTAATAAAAATGATACCTTAAGACTATAGGTAGACGACGCAAAAAGATGCACACCATAAAAGTGCTACATATTGTCTATAGTAACATTTTATGGGCATTAGGTAATATTTTTTGAGTGTTACCTAATATCATTTATGGTGTAGCGCATATCTTTCGGATCTTAGGGGCATAATCAAAACCATGGATTCATGTTAAATATGATTAATTATTTTCTTAATTAATTTGTGCTTTTTATTTTATGAATTCGAGTGTTTATTTATAATTATTTTTATTTGCCGGGAATAATTTGCATGTCATATTTGTTAGTGCGAGATTCGGGAGATGAGTTCTAACAAAGTTGACGGAAATCAAATTCAGACATAAACGGGTATAACATGTCGAGAGACCTACAACTATTTGTGGGGAGTCATTCAATTCATAAATCTTTTGGGAGTTAATAATAGTTGTAACGTATCGGGAGATCTACAATTGTTATTAATCTGCTGTTTATTTATCACCCGGGAGGAGAAATAAACTATCTTAGAAATTGAACTCATAGAATTGCATGAATTGGTTTTTAAAACTTTAATTGCATTTAATGTTGAAGAAACATGTTGAGATTATGTGACTAAGGTTGCTCCTGTAGTTGTTGAAAATACTTGTGGGGTTCGCAAATTTATTTCTTTTATTTTTATTTTCGATTTTTACTTAAACTCAATATTCAGTCGCTTCAATAAAATTGGAATATGATGTTATTATAGCCTAAGTGTTTCACATATCAATCCATGAGGAATACAACATTGTTTGACATTATTCTATAAACTACATTGAACACTTGCAGTTGTATGATCCAAAATGTTAATGGCGAACAATCTACCAATAGACTTTATGCTCTGGCATTATCCATCAACCCCATAAACTCAGTCTTACCAAATGTTTTTTAAATAAGTTGGGAGTTGAGGTTAGAGGGGATGTGATAAATTTCAAAGAAACTGAAAGATACAAAGTTCGAACCCTGGTCAACACCCATTATAAATGGTTTGTGATACCACTTGAGCTACAAACTAGTGATCAGTCTTACCAAATGTTCTTAGGATTAATAATTGATTTTGACAAAAAGTATTCACTGAAATCAATTGTTTGAATCCAACTTCAGGCTATTCAAGAATCCGAATCAAGACATCAATGACCAAGAAAACCCATCGGGTCAACATGAATGAGAATGACCAACCTCTACGAAATAACATGACAAACTCGCCTTGTGAATGGTTCCACCCGGGTTCCAACCTGGACACGTGTACATTACTAGGGATAACAATTTTTAACTTGCCCAGCGGGTACTCATCCCGCCCCATTGGGTCGCCCCGTGGTGGGATTCACCCCGCATAACAAATTTATTCTTTGTTAATATATTTATATTTTTTTGTATATATAATATATATTATAATATATTTATTTATTAAAAGTATATTTAACATTATAAATTGATAATAACAACTTTTGTATTTGTATTATATTTCATTTAATTCATTAGATATTCTGACCCTCCCCGCCCCATTGCCATCCCTACTAATTACTGACAGATCACCAACAGTTTTTATTTACCGGTAGAAAAACTAAAAAAATTTACCAACAATTTCAGATTTTGTTGTAAATAATTACCTACAACGTTACAATTTTACATACACTTTACGGTTATCATAATACTTACCTACATATTTTTTGTATGTAAATTGATTTTATCTTGTAGTGTGATATAAATTCACCAATACCTAAATTTATTATACAATAAGGGCTAATTCAATTATATTTAATATTCAATTTACTCATTTTCCAAAAAAAAAAAAAAACTAGATGCATTTTCATGATATCATTAGCCTTATAATAATCTCATCATTTCTCTTGCAATTTCCTCTTTAAGTTTATTTCTCTTATTTTGTTTAGCAACTCTAACAGAACGAGAAAATTTTAAAAGAATCAGCAGGTCCTTCAACTACCATAGTTATTATCACAGAGTACAAGTTCCATCTAAAAACCATAATGCAATTCAATCTAAATTGTTATGTTATATTTTGTGAAATTAAATTTAATAATAATTTCAGAATTCTCTCTGAAACTATGTATTACCCTTTGTTTGCAAAGCAATATTTAAAAACTTGATTAACAAATCATATAAATATCGAAAAAACAAAAAAAAGGCTGTGTTTTTTTTATTTATGTTACCTTTGTCGTTCCTTTTCTTGTGAAATAAAGCACTTATATTAGAACCAAAATATGTACATCAAAGAAACCAAACACACATAAAAGGCATAACTCTAACAACCATGATCTTACACTAAACAAACCTGATAAACGGACGGACTTGATGCCGACATGTAAACTCAATCAACGGCCTCCGAAAGCAACCAAACTCGAGTTACTCTGATTATATCCGTTAGGGAAATCAGTCCGACGAGCAAACCTGATTCATCGACAACCCAAACTCGATGCACGTGGTTGTTAACAACCTTGTCCACCACCTCCCCGAGGAGAGACTCAGGGCGGCAACTAATAAGTTCCTTCGTTGAGTTTCTCAAGCCTGAGGCTTCGTGCAATGGAATCCCCGAGAGTCGATTAATGAAATCTACGACGTTCATTTGCAAGCAACGCTGCAGTAGTGGAATCGGGCATCCTCTGAGATCTGTGGCAGAAAATGTTCCCACAAGCTTCCTGTCTTTGCCCTGAAATTAACATTCAAAAACTTGCATTAGATAGGTCATAGTGCAATTGAGGCTATTTAGTGTACGAAAAAATCAACCCTCTGTTTTATAATCTACGGCTCCATTTGGATTGATGGATTTTGAGGTTTGGATTTCAAATCCATAATAAGAAATTCATTGAACATGTTTGCATAATAGTGCAAGTATGATCAAGCTTCCTATATCTGAAGCTGAATGATTTCCAAGGATAATTGATACCGAGCCGACTACATTGCAGACCATATTTCTACCAATGGGAAATTTTCCTAACAATTTTCGTGTACCAACATTTAGGATTTGCTCATTAGGAGGCTAGGAGCACACAATTTTCGATTATTGGGTGCTGGGAATGAGGGACGAAGTCAAAAAATCAAGACTTGGGGGGTGAAGTTTATTTTTTCTTGAAACTAATAGATATAAATAGGTAGTTTTTATTGGGGGCGAATTTATATAATTTAGTATATATATATTTATTTATGTATATATATATATAAACTTATACTAATTTTGAAAAAAATTGAAGTCGAGGAGGGCAGTCGTCGCCGCCACCGCACCTGGCTCCGTCCTTGCTAGGAATTGAATGGTTTATCACAAGTTAACCTCATCGCATACATGCAAGTCAATATATCATTTATCCGATTTTAAAGACTTCAAATTTGCAAAATCTTAACTCCTAACATTAGAGTAACAAAATTGTGCGATGTTTTTTAAAATAACACGACTAAAACACGATTTATTCGTCTGACGTTTAGATCGTGTACATATCATTCATAAATAATAATATGGACAAAATCACCCGAACTTTTCGTTAATAAAAGCGATTAATTCTTAAGTTTTTTCCTACTTCAATAAAAATATTATATTTATTCAAGATATAAATAGAACAACATTTTTTGTTGTATGACCGAGATTTTGTCGAACTATTCTCAAATTAATCCCAATAATACCCGAGATATGAATTTTAAAGGCTAACAAAGTATTCCTCAATCTGGTATTTGTTACTATGCCTAACATCAAAGTGCTCCTCAATTAATCAACCAATTTTCAAAATAAAATGAAGCCAATCTTGGATTCAATCAAAAGGAACTTACATTTATAAGCTCGCCACGATCCTCCTCGACGTCCTCCGTAGATTCAACAATAGGCACAGCGTTAAGCGAAGCTGAGTTCATGCACTTGATAGCATCGATCACTTTGGTCTTATTAGAGACCCCAAAAACAATACCACACACTGCTCCAAGTTCTCTAATGGGAAAATCAAGAACACCTCTTATTTCATTCTCGTGCGCCTTTAAGAACTTGACGAGATCCATCTGTGTAACCATACGATAGCTAGATGCAGATTCCACTAGTTCGACTCCAGCTACATTTTCCGTGTGGCCGTCAACTGGTACTAAAGCTCGATGTATTCCTTTGCTAAACACTTCCATGCAATCTGTTATGCTATATTTAGAGAAACGCGAAAGTTTAACAAGTTAAATTCGATAATTTAATTAACTCGGCTTCATGTAGTCCTGCTAGAGCCTAATAAAACCACGACCTTGAAAAATTAGTAAGCTTATATTCATATGGAATATAAATTAGTATCTCTATGCTTTTAATTCTCAGAAGGTCAGATAATAAGCTTCATTCGGAGTCCCATAATAAGAAATAAATCATAGATAGATCCACTGGCGGAGGGGGGAATGGGCCCCAACCCCCCACCCAGTGGCGGATGCAGGACTTGAGACTAGAGGCGGAACCTATTTTTGAAGACAAATAGAAAGATTTTTTCTCAAACTTTTGGGGGTAAATGTAATTTTCCCTTAAGTTTATACATAGTTATAGACTAAATAACAACTAAAATATAGAAGTAACTTTGGGAAAAAATTTCGGGGCAGTAGCCCCCACGACCCCCTTGGTTTCGCCTCTGCCCCCACCCCTCATTTTGTTTCTAATAATATATCACCTAGAAATTAATTGTTTATATGATTTTATTAATTTTCTATGTGGCTCACACTTTCATGGGCGGGTTCTACCATTGGAAAGATCTATGGCCTCAACACATTATGTTTCAAATCTACCATTTTTTTTTTTGAGGGAAAAAAAAAATCTATAAAATCTCACAGGAAAAATAATAATAATAATAATAATAATAATAATAATAATAATAATAATAATAATAATAATAATAATAAAATCTCACAATAATTGATACGAGTCCCACCTGAAGCTCGATATTTGGTCGTCGTCCTCAATGGATTCAACTATAGTAAACCTCATCATAACTAAACAATAGCTACTCAAATTTTGTGATAGTTCCATAATTACTTCATGCGAAGAAAAATACAGTTTTAAATTAATATCCTGTTTCGAGATACTCAAATGACAAAAAATTAAAGCAGTATAATAAAAGTTAGACAAAAATGGTCCTTGTAAGTATTAAAATTGCTTTATTCTAGTCATATTTTCACCAGAATATTGCAAATCCATCAGATATTAGCACGTGACTCACTCGTGAGGCACCTCAATTATTGAGAATTTTTTTTTTTGATCGGTAATTATTGAGAATTTTTAAATTTCACGATTTTTGGTTAGATTCTTGCTGTAGTCACCAAAAATCGTCAAAACAAGCACAATTTTCAGCCTCTCGCACATGCCAATTTCTGGTGGATTTGCAATATTTCGGTAAAACATGACTAAAATTGAGTAATTTTAATACTTACAAAACTCAATTAAAAATTTAACAACGAATATGACCAATTTTGACCAGTGTTCTAAAAAGCACTAGGAGGGCAGCAGATTGGGGCATAGGGCTTAGGCGGAGTCAGGTTCGACAGAGCCTAATCCAAAGAGAAAGGTAGGCAAGGTAGGCAGACACAAGGGGAACCTAGCGCTTCAGCGGGGACTACTCGCCTAGTTAACCGAAACTAGGCGTGAATTTTTAAAACAGAGGTTTTGACACCCCTAAAATTAGGGGATCAATTTTGCAGTACCAAACAAAACACACGATACCTACTCAGTATTAGCGTTGAGTGTCCACAAGCTGAGGCTCTCAACACATTGCCCGATAATCGACGACACCGGAACCTTCATTTTCCGGTCGAGTTCGCCGCCGTCTTCCTCCGCCGGACCACCATGATTTCCGGCGATATGAGCCAGCACATCCAACATGGTGATCATCCCTATATAGTGTTTCCTCGCGGCCCCAGTCTGCTTATCCGACTCCAAGATCATCGAACCGCCGGCGCCAATCCAATGTCCCGGCGGCGCCGCCACCGCACCGCCACGACCCTGTTGGCCAGCAGGGCGTTCATTGTGTCAGAAAGGGAAGCAGTGTACGGCACCTCCACCAGTCTTTTCTGGTCTATTATTAAGTCTTTCACTTTCTTGTCCCTTAGTTTAATCTTGGGCTGAGCTGTGGTGGCGCCGCCGCGTGTTCCAGCGGGTTTTTGGTCGGTTCTCGTAGCTTGCATGATTGGGAAATTTCGTTTGGGGTTTGAGAATTGGAGATTAAGGTTGCCATATTTGTTCGTGTGCTTTTTGTATAAGAACCCAAAAAAAAAAAAAAAAAAAAAAACAGGGGATGTACGTGTCGACATTGGAGAGTGCATGAGAATGTGAGTTTTGACACGTGGTAATGGTTTGAAGGTTGAAATACAATTTTCTTGAGCTGCTATATATTTTTATTTTATTTCTTTTTGTTTTTTTATCCAGGTACTGGTGGAGGAAACATACACACATGGGATCAGGATACGGACTAATTGCCATGAAAGCATAAACTTCTATCCCGAGTGCTATTGTTTTGTTATGCGTTAGGATTTTTGAAAAATTACATATCTCCATGTTGAATTCTTTTTTAGAAAAAAAAAATTAACAAACGACATTGTAATCCTGTTAAAATTTGTAAAAATTAGAACGCTTGAAAAAATGACAAAAACTCTGGTCAGACCGTCAAACGAGTCTAACCTGTTAAACGGATCTGACCCGCGACCCGGAGTCATTTTAGTAAATTTCCGCCGCCAATGGCATTTATGTAATTTTCAAGTGGCAATTTTATTCTTTGTTATGTAACCTTTCAATTTCAGCGGGTATTCTTTTATGTGGTGTTAAGTTGTTACCCATGTTTTTATGTTGGTAGTTTTTTGTATTTTGTATTACTTGTTATTCTTAATTGTATTAGTTGTTACATTGAAAAGTATTAGTCCAAAACATCTTTTACCACGAATTGTCCCTTTTAATTATAAAACAGAGAATTACTACGGTTGTAAAGTTTAATACATGTTTTTAATACATCTAATACATTAGAACGCAACGTGTAATACTTTTCTACAAAGTTGTCTCTTTTAATTATAAAATGTATTAACAAATTTTCCGAAAAATATTAGTCATCCTTCTAAAAAGTATTAGTAGTTCTTCCAAAATGTATTAGTAGTTCCCCTCAAGAGTTTTTTAGTATTTCTCATGAATATACTCCCGAAATGTATTAGCAGTCTCTCAAAAAAGTATTAGTAGTTCCTCGAAAAAGTATTAGTAGTTCCCTGAATATAATTAATTTTTTGTCCAGAAATATATTAATAAATTAGCGCTTAAAGTGGTATTAATCAGGGCTAGGCGGAAATTTTTAAAACGGTGATATAGGGTATGTGAAGAATTTTGTTCATGCTCTATATTTCTCGATTTTTTTAACATTCTAAAATATAATTTAAAATTTTCAAATGAAGTCTTTTTGATGTTTTCCAAATGTAAAGTCTTATAAGCTTTTCAAAACATCTTATAAGATGTTTGAGAGTTTATAAGTTGTTTAAATTTGTTTGGTATATTTTTTATAAAAAAATCTCATAAGCTCCCAAAAGAAGATGTCGGGATTTTATAAGCTATTTTAAAAAAAATAAGGGAACCCTAACTTTTTTTTAAAATAAGATCTTATTTCAAGAAACTTCTTTAATTTTGACTATTATAATTACAAAATTGTCATAATTACTAACATCTTAAAAGCTACACCATCTTATTTTATCCAAACACTACAACAACTTATTCCTAAAATAAGATCTAACAATTTATAAGCTCTAAAAATAAGTTATAAGATGTAGGAGGTTATAAGATCTTTTAAATAAGCTTAGCCAAACTCTTTGTGGTATCATTATACTCTTGAGTAAACATAATGAAGAATTTGCAAACTTACTTGTGAAATATGTGATTCTAATTACTAGTCATTGAAAAAAGAGTAAACCCTAACCTTATTTTCTCTTTAACTCTCTCTTTCTTTCTTTTGCTTCTCTTATTGCTTTTCATTGTTAAGGGGTGATTTTTTGCCTGAATCTTCTACATCTTTTTTACTAATTTAGTATCTATATAAGTAGTTTGCCCAAATAGATCTGGATTATTTATTTGTTTTCTTATTTGTTATTTCATCATTTGGTGCGACGTTTAGTTTGTCACCGTCTTTGTGCGGTGTTTTTTCTTGTGTGAATTCAGAAATTTTCGATCTGACAGAGATAACAAATCAAATTATAATGGTCTTCAACAGGTTACGGATTTGAAATCATAGGTACTCAAGAAGAATTTTCAAAATTGTAGGCTTTACGCTAATTTTTTGTTATTAATCTAGATGCTATGAATCTTTTCATAGTTCATCTTTTATGGCTTTTAACATTTGTTTATATCTTCTACGTATATTGCTAGCTTGAATGAATTATTGGAACTATTTTTCATCTCAAACAAATTATAAACATAATGAACTAGTAATATTAATATGTTGTTGAAACTCTTCAAATGATATAGTATACTAAAAAAAAAGGTTCAAAACAAACCGAAACCTAGTTTTTAACTTTTTATATTATACTAACTCAAAAAATTATGCATGCGTGCTTTTTAAATTATGGATGATAATATCCCCTCGGAGAACCATCTTAGTTGATAACCAAATAGAATGAGACGGAAATTCCGAAGGGGATTTCCCACTTCTCTAGAATGGGGAATGGGACATGGACGATATTATATCCCCGTCCCCCTTCTTATTCCAATTAGATAAAATGATGATTATCCATTCCCATCTCTATTCTCCGAATCGGTATATTGAATTTATCTATTATTAACATTGATTCTAATTTTATATTTATTTTTTTGATTCTAAAAATTAAACCTAAGATTCTTTACAACTTTACTTGTTCTCATTCTTTATTATATAAATTGTGGATTTATGTTATCTATGTTTAAAAAATATAGTAATTGCAAAAAGTTTAAAATTTCAAAAAATAATTAAAATATAAAGATAATTAATTTGATTGTAAATTATACATAGAAACAATAAAAAAAATATCTTACTACCCCAATATTGGATATTTATAATTTTTTTAATATAATTGTAAACACCTAAATTTACTGCCAAATATTGCTAATGTCAAAATCTTCATTCTTGGCCATCAAGACAAGATCATGCAAATAAGGAAGTGATTTACCAATTTTTTGGTAAATAAATCAAGTCAAATCAAATCAAATCATAATTTTTTTATTATGGCAAGATATGCAAGACAAATCATGATCGGCCAATCAAATTGTCTCGTTTCATCCGACAATTATGGTAGGAATTCTCATCATACACCTATAAATAGAGGCCCTCTTCATAATTCATAGACACACAAAAAAAAATATCCTAGAGAAGAAGTCCAAACAAGAGGTGAATTCTGTCAAATCAAGAAGTTCAAATACAAGGAAGTCCACGGTGTTCAAAGCGCGATTCAAGGCATTCATGGCGGATTCGACTCAAATCCAACATTTAATTCGGGATTAAGGCCGTCAAGCCCTCGAATTAACATTATTTCGACCCAAATTCAAGCTCGAATGAGATCAAGTGACGAATCTACATTCGAACTGTGAAGCCCCTGATTTTTCCGAGCTATTATTGATCCTTTTGTCGTCTATGTAATTGATCGACTATTTTAACGCGTCACTTTGACGGGTAATTATTAACAATATATATATATATATATATTGTATTTATTTTATTTTATTTATTACTTGTGATCATGATCATTTATTAGTTCTATTTTGCATTTTTTATCACTAGGCTGATCATTATTACTATTTTGTATTTATTAGTCACCTTAGAATTTTAATAGACTATTTATTTTAGAGACCTTTACCTTATAGAATTAAGATTTTTATTTAGTATAAGTGATCATGAGACTTATACGTGATCAAGGAAATCACTAATTATTTTGGAGATTGATATATTTCATCTATTATCATCAAATTTGGGACAAAAAAAATTATATGGAATTACCACAATACCCCTATAGTGGACGACATTGGTGATGATTTTTGGAGTAGAAATATCATCCAACTCTTACACTTACACCTTATATTAGTCATCTTGTATATAATTATACCATTAATTCAAAGATTATACACATCATCTCATACATCAATTCTTTATTACTATTTTTCCCAACATGTTGGAGTCTTCCCAACATTCCTTCTCTTCCCATACCTTGCCCATACCTTTGACCACCTTTTTGTCTCCATGCAAGAGATTTTGCAAGACACAAAATTAATCAAAAAAATTCCTCCTCTAACAATGTGGACGTTGCCACATGAAGAAAAATGAACAAATTTGTTCATTTTTCATCCAACACCTTCATCTCTCAAGCCTTTTCTCCAACTTCTCTCTAACCTTTCTCTAAAAATTATTCACATCTGCAAATCTTCAAACACAAAATCACTCACATCTTCAAACCTTCAAACACCAATTATTCACATCTTCAAATCTTCAAACATAAGTTCTTCATATCTTCAAGTACCACTTCTTCACATCTTCAAATATTCAAACACAAGTCATTCACATCTTCAAACTCATCTTCATATCTTCAAGAACCTCTTCTTCTTCCTAACATCAAACATACTTTATTTCTTCAAACATCTAAACCAAAACAAACCATATTTCCACTTAAACACCAAAAAATTCAATACCCCCTTTCTCAAGGTAAGAAATTTCACTCCTCAATTCAACTTAAATTCTTACTACTCATCACCTTCTATTTTTAATATAAGCTTGAATTTTTATTTTGAGGTACTTAGAAGACCACTTGGAGACATGCATGCATGGTGGTGAAATTTGAAGACTTGAAGAAGAACTAGTAGAGAAATTTGGACTACAAGGTAAGAATTGGACACTAGAGCCCTTCTTTCTTCTTCCTATTTTTTTTCAAATTTTAACACCCTTTTTCATTTTTGAGAAATAGGGGCTGACCTTAGGTGATTTTGGAGTTGAACCAAAATTTCCAAGTTTGAAGCTTCAACTAGTTTCAAATCACCTACTACACAAGGTAAAGTGTAGTATTTCCAATTTTCTTATCTCCTTCTTTTTCTCCTTAATTTTTCTCTCATTTTTCTAACTCCAAATTTTTGATATTTCTTGACTTAGGGGCTGACCTAAGTGACCTCATCCAAAGTTGTGAAATTTATCCTTTTATTTCACAATTTTCCAATTTTAAGGTGGGTAGAAAAACTCTTTCAAACTTCTAGGTGCTTTTATTAAAATGCATGTAGAATTTTGATCATGAGCCCTTGAGATATATAATCTATGTATTTCATGTCAATTTTATGTATCAAATCATGAAAATTCTCAAGAGTTGCTCAAAATTGCTATTTATTGAATTTTAGGTGCATGCATGTACAATTTAATGTTCTATTTGATGAATTCTTGTATGAAATGAACATGCATGTGTATGATCCTTGAAATTCATGTTTTGTATGACTTATAACCTGGAAAAGTCGAGCATAATTGATTAAATTTCAATTTTTGGACTTAAAATGCAAAAATGGAAAGTTGGTGGACTTAATTGCAAGAAAATAAAACTTAAGGGACCCCTCTGCAATTTTCAAATTTTGGGACTATACTCAGTTTTAAAAATGACTTTTGGACATTTTAATAAAGTTTTAAGAGTTTCAAGATAAATAAAATCAACCTTTAAAAGCCCAAGGACTAGATTGAATTTTTTTAAAAGTTTAAGGGCTACTTTGCAAATTTTGAAACTGTACCATACCTTAATTTTAAAATTTTAAATTTTCACTCTTAAGGTACTGGAAATGACATATTTTAAATGTATTCCAAAATCCAAGTGTTTAGGGCTTGGAAAGTAATTTTTCTAAAATTGAGGGACTAAAGTGTAAAAGACTAAACTTGAGGACCCAAATAAAATTTCCAGGACTTATGCAGCCCATGCACCTGGAAATACTAATTTAACTATAACTTAATTATATTTTGGACCCAAGGTTCAAATTTCATAACCATTGGACCACTAAAAGCCTTAAGGGCAAATATTTCAAAATGGGACAAAAATGAGATTTTTAAAAGTTAAAGGAACTACACTTATCTATTTTAAAAACTGCTTTTATCCCAATATTCTACTAACCTTAGTGACATTTTCCAACTAGAATCACATTAAAAGCCCTTCCGGTTTGTGAGTTCCGATTATTTTAAACTTAAGGCCCGAAATGACAATTTTTACAAATTTGGGGCCAATATGAGAATTTTATAAAAACTCGACCTCAAAACTTTAAAAACCTGAATCTCTGGACAATTTGGAGAATTTAGAAACTGACCTCATAATTTTTCAAGGTCGGGATATTTATTTATTCAATTTTTAACCCCAAAAATTTTGGTTTTTACAAAATGGGGCTAAATTGTAATTTTTCTTTTATAAAGGACCTAACTCAAATTATTTTACCTTTTACTAAAATATCCCTGGACCCTCTGACTTGGAGATTTAATTAAAGGATCTTATTTTCTCAAAAACCCTTGACTTATCGGACCGATTCAACCGATTAATACCCGATCGTGGGGCGACTTCCTCGTCTTGCGGTTTTGAATCTATAACGGGACTTATGTTCCACCTAATCTTTCAAGATATCAAAGATTGCTTATCCTTTCGATAATCATCTTCATCCAAATAACTCCACCAACGCCATATTGCTACTCTTTGAATTTTCAAAAATTTCCTAAATCGCTTTCCCGAATCAATAATACTCATTGCATACTTGTATTTACTTTCCCGCTGAGTCAACTTGGTGTGTCGAGCTCACAATCGAATGGATACGTCGGGGTGGAACCGGGCAGCTCGGCCGCTATTCCACTCTTCCCCCATCGCCCTAATCCCGCAATCGAGGAACGAGTGTCCAAGGGAAGCGGGTCGTAATCTTGAGGTATAATCATGATTATGACAGATCCGAGCCTTGCAAGCTCCACTCGGGATTTTGTCTTTGCCTATGGAGCGATAAGGTGACGTCTTGACCATCTTGCCTTGGGAGTTACAAGGAAGAACGAAGGAATCGCTGCCGATCCATACGATTCCGGAGTTATCGGACCCGTTTGGTTGGCTCTACAAATCAGACGCAACCGCTACTTGTTTTGCATTGGTTGGCGCTACAAATCCGCACGCAACCATTATTTGTCTTGCATGGGATTGGCGTTACATTCCGCACGCAATTCTACCTGTCTTGCACAATCACATAGTGCTGTGTGACCACGAATCGCTTGAATCGGATAAGTATATTACTTAAATATATTTATCACGACGCTTGTGGATCGTGTGAATTCATGCATCATACTCACGCGTTTTCATATAACATTTTCTCGCATTAACTATATATCGCCACACTTGCACACGATCACCCCATCCACCGAGATTTACATCTCATCCCCACCGTTTTCTAACATTTAGATGAGGACTTCGTTGAAGATGATGAACCGGCTACGGATTGAGCCCTTGTACTCCGTTTGTTGGATTTACTATCTTTTGTTGTTGATGTCGCCGGACGTGTTACTATTATTTGATGTTGGACTTACTACTTCTTGTTGTTGTTGTTGGACTTTTTTCTTGTGTTTGTTGTTGGACTCTTGTATTCCTTTCATTCCGGTTTGTAACTGAAGGGCGTAGGACCCTTTGACTTTTAAGTTGTTATCTTTAGATCATATCGGGGATGTGATTTGAATTATGGATATTATGGACTGTAAGTTGTAACGTGTTTCTTTATTTCCGCTGCTATTTAGACTCTGTTCCATTGGGTTTTGATGGTATTCGTCTAGAATGTTTGGTTTACTTGTATTTGAGTTGTGGATCGTCGTCGTGTCCCATTTAGGGCGTGACACGAACATTCGAATATCATTTTTGAAGAGAAGAATCAGAGGATCATTAGAAATTGTAATCATTTTATTCTGTTTGATTCAAATAAAGTTTATTTGTATTACTTTTTCTTGTTTATCATATTTGCAGACAAGAAATTTTTGTTACAAATTTTGGCACGCCCAGTGGGACAATTTTTACCTCTCATCTCTTCTTTTATTAAAGTCCTCGAAATATCATGGCCAATCGCAGGTGACAATAGTCAAAGCTATTGCATCAAACACCACAAGTGGAAGTCTTGGCGTCATATCCAAAAAATTGCAAGCATCTTCATAGATCACACCCTTGCTTGGAATTGCTGAGGATGAATCACTTCAGGACAACGCCAACAAAGATGTTGGAGATCTAAAGGATATGTCTGCTTCATCAACTCCTCGCTCGGCGTCAAGTTACTCATTCACTTCAAACATGGCGTCCGTCATGGTGATAAATGCTACAACTCTGGAGGAGCAAATTGCAAGCTTGACAAGGGCTATAGAGGGACTCACAAAGCATGTTCAAGATCGAGACTCTTAAATCATGAAGTTGATGGACAAAGTAGATCAAGTTGATTCAAGTTGCGTGATGAGCAAACAAGTCGAAGTTCAAGATAATGTTGAAACGTCCACTAAGCAACGTCAACCATGTGAAAATGAGAAGTCTCAAACTGAAGAGTTGCAAGTCTCGTCTATCGCGATGATTCCAATTGACCAAGTGAAACAATTCATTAAAGAAATTATCAAAGAAGAGTTCGATGAAAGCTCCAAGTCAACTTCAGCTTATGTCAAGCCATACACTTCGAGAATTGATAATTTGAAAATGTCGATTGGCTATCAACCTCCAAAATTCCAACAATTCAACGGTAAAGGTGGTTCCAGAAAATATGTGGCTCACTTCATTTAAACGTGCAATGACGCTGGGACTTATGGAGATCACATGGTGAAGCAATTTGTCCGATCTTTGAAGGGAATTGCATTCGATTGGTACGCCGACTTGGGGGCAAATTCAATTGACAATTGGGGGCAGTTGGAACGAGAATTTCTCAATCGATTCTATAGCACACGATGGACCATTAGCATGATTGAACTCACAAATTCACGTCAGTTGAATGAAGAGTGTGTCATCGACTACATCAATCGTTGGAGAAACTTAAGCCTCAACTGCAAAGATCAACTGTCAGAAGCTTCTGCAATTGAGATGTGCATCCAAGGAATGAATTGGGGTCTATGCTACATACTTCAAGGGATCAAACCAAAAACTTTTGAAGAATTAGCCATGCGTTCATATGCCATCGAGATAAGCATGAACGCCAATGATCAAGAATACCCAAGTAATATCAATGACAATGAAGGTGAAGAAGCTGAGCATGGGGGCAATGAAAGTTGACTCTTAAAAATTTCGGCAAATAAAGCTCCTTAACAAGAGCTAAAACTGTTCATATGCTCCTAGATACGAGCATAAACTATCCAAATATGTTAAATAAATTCTTCTTAAATGCTCCTTGATAAGAGCCTAAACTATCAATTACACTCCTTGGCATGAGTATAAAAGGTCTATATCCCAAGTTCAAGTGAATACTCCTTGATACAAGTATAAACTATCAATATGTCTCAAATCTAAATGAATACTCCTTGATACGAGTATAAACTATCAACATATATTAAATTGAAGTGAATATTCCTTGATACGAGTATAAACTATCAATATATCTCAAATTCAAATGATCACTCCTTGATATGTGTATAAACTATCAATATGTCTACAAATTCAAGAACTCCTTAACACGAGTATAAACTGTTATAAATCTCAAATTCAAACGAATACTCCTTGACACGAGTATAAACTGTTTACAAATCCAAGTTCAAGTGAAGACTCCTTGATACGAGTATAAACTATCAATATATGTCAAGTTTAAATAAAAACTCCTTGACATGAATATAAACTGTTTGCAAATCCAAATTCAAGTTCAAGAACTCCTTGATATGAGTATAAACTATCTACAAATTCAAGAGCTCCTTGATATGGGTATAAACTATCTATGTGCTTCAAATTTATCCGAAGTGAAACGATTTCGCGATTCATTCACTCCATGACATGCTATCTGTGAACAAATCGCGAGGGGGCATTTGTAGACACCTAAATTTACTGCCAAATATTACTAATGTCAAATTCTTCATTCTTGGCCATCAAGACAAGATCATGCAAATAAGGAAGTGATTTACCAATTTTTTGGTAAATAAATCGAAATCAAATCATAATTGTTTGATTATGCAAGATATGCAAGACAAATCATGATCGGTCAATCAAATTGCCTCATGTCATCCGACAATTATGACAGTAATTCTCATCATACACCTATAAATAGAGACCCTCTTCATAATTCATAGACACACAAAAAAGAATATCCTAGAGAAGAAGTCCAAACAAGAGGCGAATTCTCTCAAATCAAGAAGTTCAAATCCAAGGAAGTCCACGGTGTTCAAAGCGCGATTCAAGCCGTTCATGGTGGATTCGACTCAAATCCAGTGTTTAATTCGGGATTAAGCTGTCAAGCCCTCGAATTAACGTTATTTCGACCCAAATTCAAGCTCGAAGGAGATCAAGTGACAAATCTACCTTCGAACATTCGAATATCATTGTTGAAGAGAAGAATCAGAGGATCATTAGAAATTGTAATCCTTTTATTCCATTTGATTCAAATAAAGTTTATTTGTATTACTTTTTCTTGTTTATCATATTTGCAGACAAGAAATTTGTGTTACACAATTGTCATTTCAAATTTCAATAAATAAAGTCATTTCAAATTTCAATATTTTTGGGGATTTAAAAGCTACACAATTGTCAAAATGTTTTATATTTAACGACGATTTTTAAGGGAATATAATACATTTAAGAAAAAACTATTTATATTTACATATACATATATATCGAAAAAATAATCAAACAAACAAATTCATATCTAGTTCAAAATGTGCAACTTTAAAATTTGAATATCAAACTATATTGATAAATATAAAAAATAATTTCTATTAAATATAAAGTACGTTAATATATAAAAACTAATTTTCTATATATAACATATTATTACGAACAACCTTAACGGTTTTTTAAACATTTTAAAAATTAAATTTTGAAAAAATTATCTTTTATTTTATTTACTATGTTTTTTAATATATGCGATCGTGTGCCAAATTAAAGATCATAAAAAGTTGATTAATTTGATATATTATACTTCAAAAAATGGATCAAAAATGAAAATAATATTAAATTTCAAGAGAAAAAGAAAAAAATAAATATAATAATGAATGCAAAGACACACACAAAATTGGAAAACTAATTAATGCAAAAGACATACGATTTGAAAAACATGAAATTACAGAGACTTTTTTTTATTCCGGACTTTTATTGCTTTTTATAGCAATATAAAATGGGCGGAAAAATTTACTGATTACTATTTTGAGAAGACACCTCTTATTATATATATATATATATATATATATATATGAGAATTTAATTTCCCCAAATTACTGCCTTTGCTTAATTTTTTGGAATCAAAGTATTCATATTTTCAAAAGGAGCAGTCATTTTCCAAACATGATAATTTGATTATTTGACTGGTTATATATGTTAGTAATTTGTGGGGATTCTTTAAAAAATTTGTTGGCCCATATATAGTAATTCTTAATTTTCCTAGCGAATATCTTGTATGAAATGTTGAAGTGTTATTGGGACTTGAGAGTTGGGACTTAATGTCTGTTGTAAAATTTATGTATTTAAATTATTTTCTATATCCAGTCACAATCTAACATAATATTTAAACAACTAGTTTTCACTCGCGGTAGCTAGGCGATCAAATGTCACACTTGTTATTTTTCATGGGAAATTTTGGAATTACATTTACATTCTTAAAATTTATCCTTTTATTTTTATGCTAATAGAAATATCACTATTTTTTAACAAAAAAATTAAATTAAAAGGATATTCAATCGCTCCCTCTAAGTATATATGAAAACTTCCTCAAAGTATATATGAAAACTCCCTCAAAGACCAACGTATATATGAAAACATCGGAATCAGATTTCATGTTCTACTTTTTGTGTTCCATTCCATATTCCACTACATTGGATGGTGGACATGTGTCAATCAAATAATCATAGTGGTTAATTGTTTAGATGCAAACATCCAATGGAGTGGAACAAGAAGTGGAATATGAAATGAAACATGAAATCTGATTCACATCATTCAAGTTCACCAAATAGACAAATATAGTATGCTAAGAGCATCTTAAACTCTCCAAGAAAATAAAGATAAACGCCAAAAACAAGGGAGAAACTATTTCCAACCCCACGCTATTCTTTCCTCCTTCAAAATAAGGTGATTGAACAGTGCACCTCTCCATGTAGCGGGCAACAATTTAACACTGCTACTTTTTTTAATATATTTTTATACATAGTTTGTCATTTTCTTTTTACTTATGTGTAAATATTTTGCATCTCGATCAATTTGTTAAAACAAGTTTAAAATTAATTCCTATTGTGATTTATTGTTATTCTTTTTGAAAGCAAGTTTAAAGAAGAAATGAATCATCTTTCTATTTGGAATGAGTGAAATTGAATTTGTTTTGACATTATATATTTTACAATCTTTTATCAAGAGCAAATTAGTTTCAATATTATTATGAATAAAATATGTCCATTCATCTCGAATACCCAACAATTTATGGTATTTTGATTCTTATATAAGACAATTGATTAAATCATTCGTAAAAATAGAAATGAAATCCAATTTTTATAGTAAGAAATATACAACATTGATCTCATCTGATCCACAATAAACCACGATTTTGAAATATAAGATTCATCCACCTCTATAATGCTAATGAACATTATGATGATCATTTAAGATAATTTTAAAAACATAGTTGCCATAAATAGGTACAGGGTATAAATATATTCCCTTAAAAACAATAAAAATGAAGGATAAAGTCAATTACGTGGCAAACTCTTGTTTCCTTCTTTTATTATTCTTGTGGACTATTATTCAACTAGTTTTTTTTTCTTTATGCACGCACAATAGAATTTAATTAATTTACATTCAAAGTATATGCGTTTATTAAACATTATAACAAATTTTGGGGGTTTGAAAGTTTATAATACTAGAGACCGTAAAAGTATTTATGCTAAATAAGTTTATTTTTGAAAAAATAATAATTAATATTATCATAAAAGGAATTGTTTTTCGGAAAAAAAAAAATCAATTGACTTGTGAAAAGATCCATAAGTAATGGTTTTGGTCAAGTTCGAATTTAGTCTTTTAAAGACTGAAATTAGTCTAAAAATGATTTTTCAGGGAAAGAACATATGAATTGCTTCACTATATATATATATATATATATATATATATATAAGACTAAATTTATAGTTAAATTAATGATTCTTCACAAGAATAATATATTTGCTTGACTATTAAATCCATATTGTAGAAGGGCCATGCCAATTAGATGCTACCAATTGGGTACCAACCTTCTAGATTATATTTATATATATATATATATATATATAATATGGTTTGGGATTTGTCACAAAATGAAGCTAAGAATAATAGAATAAAGAATTCAATTTACATCGATTTGATTTGAAATTAGAGTTTATCAAAGTTTTCGAAAACATATACATTGAATTCATGTCTAATTATGAAAAACTAAATTACAAATATTTTGTATCAAATACATGTCGTAACAAAAATAATACTATATATACATATACAGATCGAGAGAGAGCCACAAACTAATTATTGACAACCCAACACGCAGTCACACAAAGTAGACTATTATTACCATTCAATTTCAATTTTCCGTTCGAGTATTAATATGGCTACTAGCTAGGGACCTTGTGAAGCCCCGATTTTTCCGAGCATGAAATTGATCCTTTTGTCGTCTTTGTATTTGATCGACTATTTTACCGCGTCACTTTGACGGGTAAATATTAATAATATATATTTGCATTTAATTTTATTTTTATTTATTACTTGTGATCATGATCATTACTAATTCTATTTCGCATTTATGATCACTTGATTGATCATTATTACTATTTTTGTATTTATTAGTCACCTTAGAATTTTAAGAGACTATTTATTTTAGAGACTTTTACCTTATAGAATTAAGAATTTGATTTAGATTAAGTGATCATGAGACTTATAAGTGATCAATGAAATTACTAATTATTTTGGAGATTGATATTATTCATCTATTATAATCAAATTTGGGACAAAAAAATATATGGAATTACCATAATACCCCTATAGTGGACGACAATAATGGGATTTTTGGAGTAGAAATATCATCCAACTCTTGTTCACTTACACCTTATATTAGTCATCTTATGTATAATTACACCATTAATTCAAACATTATACACATCATCTTATACACCAATTCTTTATTACTATTTTTCCCAACATTCTTCCACTTAACCAACATTCTCCTCAATATTCCCCAACACCATTCAAGCTCATACTTTGACTTGCATTTTGTCTCCCATGCAAGAAGCAAAATTCAAGACACAAATTAAACAAAAACAATCTCTCCTCTCTCTCTATTGTGGACGACCAAGGCCCTTTTTTTTTTCAAAAATTTTGTTAAAAATTTTCATCCAACACATTCCAATCTTTAACTAATTCTCCTCCTTCTCTCTAATCTCTCTCTAAAATTCATTCACATCTTCAAATCTTCAAACACCAACTCTTCATATCTTCAAATCTTCAAACACAAGTTCTCCATATCTTCAAACATTCAAGTACCATTTCTTCACATCTTCATATCTTCAAACACAAGACCTTCACATCTTCAAGTATACCTTCATACCTTCAAGAACACCTTCTTCCTATCATCAAACACTCCTTCTTTCTTCAAACATCTAAACCAAAACAGACATTCTTCCTACTTAAACCATAAAATTCGAACCCCCTATCTCAAAGGTAAGATATTTCATTCCCCAATTCAACTTGATATCTTACTACTCATTACCTTCTCTTTCTTAATTTAAGTTTGAAATTTTGATTTTGAGGTACTTAGAAGACTACTTGAAGACATGCATGCATGGTGGTCTATTTAGAAGACTTGAAGAATAATTTTTAGAGAATTTGGACTACAAGGTAAGATTTGGACATTAGAGCCATTTTCTCTTCTTCTGCCAATTTTCTTCAAATTTTAACACCTCCTTTTTATTTTTGAGAAATAGGGGCTGACCTTAGGTGATTTTGGAAGTGAACCAAAAATTCAAAACTTGAGGCTTCAACTAGTTCCAAATCACTTACTACACAAGGTAAAGTGTAGTATTTCCAATTTTCTTATCTTCTTATGTTTCTTCTTAATTTTTTTCACTCATTTTCCTAACTCTAAATTTTGATATTTCTTGACTTAAGGGCTGACCTAAGCAACCTCATATCAAGTTGTGAAATTTGTCCTTTTATTTCACAACTCTCCAAATTTAAGGTGGGTGGAAAAATGATTTCAACTTCTAGGGATTTTTGTAAATGCATGTAGTGTTTTGATCATGAGCACTTGAGATATGTATATTTTATGTATTGCATGTTAATTTTATGTATCAAGTTATGAAATTTCTCAAGCGCATTTTTATTGAAATTTAGGTGCATACATGTACAATTTAATTCTATATTTGATGAATTCTTGTATGAAATGAACATGCATGTGTATGATCCTTGAAATTCATATTTTGTATGACTTATAACCTGGAAAAGTCGAGCATAATTGATTAAATTTTAATTTTTGGACTTAAAATGCAAAAATAGAAAGTTGGTGGACTTAATTGTAAGAAAATAAAACTTAAGGGACCCCTCGGCAATTTTCGAATTTTGGGACTGTACTCAGTTTTAAAAATGACTTTTGGACATTTTAATAAAATTTTAAGAGTTTTAAGATAAATAAAATCAACCTTTAAAAGCCCAAGGACTAGATTGTAAAATTTTAGAAGTTTAAGGGCTACTTTGCAATTTCTGAAACTGTACCAGACCTTAATTTCAAAATTTGAAATTTTCACTCTTAAGGGACTGGAAATGACATATTTTAAATGTATTCCAAAAATCCAAGTGTTTAGAACTTGGAAAGTAATTTTACTAAAATTGAGGGACTAAATTGTAAAAGATTAAACTTGAGGACCCAAATGAAATTTCCAGGACTTATACAGTCCATGTACCTGGAATTACTAATTTCACTATAACTTAATTATAGTTTGGACCCAAGGTTCAAAATTCATAACAATTGGACCCCTAAAAGCCTTAAAGGCAATTATTTCAAAATGGGACAAAAATGAGATTTTCAAAAGTTAAAGGACCTACACTTATTTATTTTTAAAACTGATTTTGTACCAATATCCTACTAACCTTATTGATATTTTCCAACTGGAACCACATTTAAAGCCCTTTCGGTTTGTGAGTTCCAATTATTTCAAACTAAGGGCCCAAAATGATAATTTTAACAAATTTGGGGCCAATGTGAGAATTTTATAAAAACTCGACCTCAAAACTTTAAAGACCTGAATCTCTGAACAATTTAGAGAATTTAGGAACTGACCTCATAATTTTTCAAGGTCAGAATATTTATTTATTCAATTTTTAACCCCAAAAGTGTTGGTTTTTACAAAACGGGGCTAATTGTAAATTTTCTTTTATCAAGGACCTAACTCCAATTATTTTACTTTTACTAAAACAGCCATGGACCCTCTGACTTTAATTATTAATTAAAATATTTTATTTTTCAAAAAAACCCTTGACTTATCATATCGTCTTGACCGAATACCCGATCATGCGGGCGACTTCCTCGTCTTGCGATTTTGAATCAATAACGGGACTTATGTTCCACCTAATCTTTCAAGATATCGAAGATTGCTTATCCTTCCGATGATCATCTTCATCCAATAACTCCACCAATGCCATAATTGCCACTCGCGTTTTTGAAAATTTTCTGAATCGCTTCTTACTGAATCAATAATACTCATTTGTCGGTTGACTACCCGAACTTGTATTTACTTTCTGGCCGAGTCAACTTGGTGTGTCGAGCTCACGATCGGAATGGATACATCGAGGATGGAACCGGCAGCTCGGCTGCTATTCCATTCTTCCGGCCCCATCGTCCTAATCCCGCGGGAGGGACGAGTTTGTCTAAGAAGAAGCGGGTCGTAGTACTTGAGGTATAATCATGATTATGACAAATCCGAGCCTTGCTAGCTCCACTGTGGATTTTGTCTTTGCCTATGGAGCGATAAGGTGACGGTCTTGGACCATCTTGCTCGGGAGTTACAAGGAAGAAACGAAGGAATCATTTGTCGATCCACACATTCCGGGAGTTAATTGGACCCGTTTGGTTGGCGCTACAAATCCGTGCAAACCGCTACTTGTATTGCATTGGTTGGCACTACAAATCCGTGCAACCATTAATTGTCTTACATAGGATTAGCGTTACATTAAAATGCAATCCTACTGTCTCTTGCACAATCACATAGTGCTGTGTGACCACGAATTTTGCTTAAATCGTATAAGTATATTACTTAAATATTTTATCACGCCGCTTATGATCGTGTGTGAATTTATGCATCATATCTCACGCGTTTTCATACAACTGATTTTCACATTAACTATATATCGCCACACTTGCACACGATCACCCCATCCACTGAGATTTCTGTCTCATCCCCACCGTTTTCTAACCTTTAGATGATGACTTCGTTGAAGATGTTGAACCAACCACGGATGAGCTCCCGTCTTCACGCTTGTTGGACTCACTATCTTTTATTGTTGATGTCGCTGGACTTGTTTCTTTTATTTGCTGTTGGACTCTTTTATTCTATTTCATTCCGGTCTCTAACTGAATGGCGTAGGACCCTTTGACTATTGAGTTGTTATCTTTAGTTGATTTCGGGGATGTAACTTGGATGTTTGTTGGACTGTAAGTTGTAACTCGTACTTGTTCTTTATTTCCGCTGCTATTTGACTCTGTTTCATTGGGTTTTCGTTCATATTCGTCTAGACTATTTGGTTTATTTGTATTTAAGTTGTGGATCATCGTCGCGTCCCATTTGTGGCGCGACAGACCTAGGGTTCGTATATATTTTTAGAGACAATTACATTTTGCCCCCCAAACTATAGGCGTTTTTTGAGTTTACAACATAAACTTTCCCGAGTTGCATTTTACACCC
>JABTTQ020002326.1:0-25000 GCA_016081115.2 Rehmannia glutinosa | reverse complement strand
TGAACTCGTGGATTTTTTGCACGATGCCGTATATTGGCCACCGCCGGTGCAATATTCTCAGAATATTTCGTCACATGAGGGCAAAATCATCATTGTCCCAAAATTATTACATTTTGCCACTGAGCTATGTTTGACGTGGACGTTACCCCCCTAAACTTTGCATTATTTCACTTTACCACATAAAATTTAAAAACATTTTAAAAAAATTTATATATTTATAGATGTATTTTATTTCTTTTTTTTTCTAATTATTTATCCACAAAAAATAAATAATTACTTTGGTTAAATATATCATCAATAAAATTACACTAAATTCTTCATTTAAATTTTTTTGTAAAATCATAGTTTATTTTTCTTTTACTGAGTTAATTTTTATATTATAATTAAAAATATAAATTATCCTTTTCATTTTCTAGGTGAATAGAATTATATATATTCATCAAAGTCAATTTGGACATAATACGATGCATTTGACTTTCTTTTGTAAGTAAAATTATTAAAAAATAAAAGTACTATAAATTTAATGAATTTGATCATTTTACATTTAAGTACTGTATAAGATATATAATAAAGTAAATTTATTATCATATTATTTTATAATGTATTAAATTTAAATTTCTTAAAGAATATTCCTTTCGTCATTTAGTTTTTTTAATTTTATAATTAAAAATTATGAAAATTAATTTACTTTATTACAAATCTTATACACTACTTAAACGTAAAAATAAATCACATTCATTAAATTTGTAATACTTGTATCTTCTAGTAATTTTACTTATAAAAAAGTTAAATGCATCGTATTATGTTTAAACTGACTTTGGTGAAAATTTACAATTTTATTCACCTATGAATGGAAAAGGATAATTTATATTTTTAATTATAATATAGAAACTAATACAGTAAAAGGAAAATAAACTAAGGTTTTTAGAAGAAATTTTAAATGAAGAATTTATAGTGTAATTTTATTGATAATATACTTTACCAAATTAATTATTTATTTTTTATGGATAAAAACTTAGAAAAAAGATATAAAATAAATGTAATATATGATTTGTTTTTAAGATTTTTATAGCAAAGTGAAATTACGCAAAGTTTAGGGGGATAAAGTGCAAGTCAAACAAAGTTGAGGTGGTAAAATGTAACAACTTTTTTAAAAAATTGAGACAATGACAATTTTGCCCTCACGTGCAAGGCACGTGCCTGAATATTCTGGGAATATTCCACCGGCGATGACCAATATATGGCATTGTGCAAAAATCACGGAGTTCAGGGGATAAAGTGCAACTCGGGAAAGTTTTGGTGGTAAACTCGAAAAACGCCTATAATTTGGGGGTAACATGTAATTATCTCATATTTTTAATCGAACATTTATGATTTATGAAATTTTAAAAATTAAGGATTTACAGTAGAAAGGAGATTTTCCATATCAATCGGTTGTCTAGTTAGATCACAAAATTGTGTAGATACAAAATTAGCTCTTTATTGTGGAAATATTGTGTATCATACATAGTGATTAAGTTTATTTATGTGAGATGTTAGACCTCAATATTAGGGGTGTCAATCGTATCGGTGTTTCGTATCCGCTGGTCGTGTTCTGACACGAGTATTACACGTTTGACACAAACATAACACGAAATACCTATATAATTTAAAGTTAGCACAAAAAAAATTGAAAAAATGGAGAAAAAAACTAAAATTACAAATAAAAAATACATCAATTTAATAGAAAATACATTAAATAATTTGTCCAACCTAAAATATAACGAAATATGAAAACAACATGTCACTATACAATTAAATGGGTTAAATATGTCAATCGCGTTGATACACGGGTTGACCTGATCTAACCTATTTATTTCCAGTGTTAACCGTGTCCGACCCGGATTTGACCCTAACCTGCGAAAGGCTTTACCTACACATGCTAATTTACCTACTCAACATCCTTCATTCATCGAAAAAGACAAGGGATTTATTCATACGTTGTATATTAGAAAACTTAAATATGTAAATAGGCTGATTGCCTGATTGGTCATTCTTATAGTACACCTATCCAGTGATTCTAATTTTATATTCTATACATAAACGAAATTATTCCCCCAAATATAATTTATTAATTTGCAAGTTCAATTAAATAATAAATATAACTCGACTCATCCTATAATTGTTTTAAATTTGACTAAATTATATTCAATCGAAACAAAAACATTGTATATTCACAGTTTTAGTAAGATGCAAGATTGGATACATATATGTATTAGAAAATAAAAAAACAACAATTAATCAGTAGTTACCGAATATGTTGGGTGTGATTACTTGTCGTTTTCGTTAAAGCTCTTTTTTATTTTGGAAGAGAATAATATGAAAATTTGTTTAGAAAAGTAAAAATGAATTTTGAGATTTGATTGGATACAAGAAGATGAACATGTGACAATTAATGTAATTGTTCTTTTTGGTAAAATAGTGATTGAAAAGTAACTAATTATTAAAAAAAAGAAGAGAATGATAGTGTAGTTGGGACATCGAAGTGTAGCGATAATTGTTGATGTGATGTTTTTCAAGAAACTTGTAATTTAATGTGATTGATGGTTGAGAAAATGAAGGAGTCAATAGAGTATTTAAAAAAAAAAATTATAAGCGGTAATTTTTTTCAACAAAAACATTAATAAAATTTATTAACAATTAATCACACACACAATTTTTTTTTGCCACATCACCTTTGAAAACCCTAACTCCATTCTCCTTTTGTTATATGCAAAAATAAATATTTTCTCCCCTTTTTCCCATGATGGAAGAGGAGAAGTAAATATTCATTTGATGTGTTTTTTTTTCTTATTCCGTGGGAGTAAGTTTTTTTTCCTATATGGGAGTTGGTATGTGTTGGGGGATAGAATTATCCTTTTATAATTATTGCAATTATTTTATTAATGCATTTATTTAATCTCATTAATTACCCAATATTATTAATTATTGGGCCACAGATACGGCCCATATCGGCCTACACGGCCCATATAGGCCCAAGGGGTCCACTTTATCCTAACCGCCCATGTGATCTATCAACCCAGGTATAAAAAAGTATATCTATCTCATCTGTAAGTAAGTTCAATTAATTACTGCGAATTACATTCCCACGCACTGAGTTTTTCTCCTACAGTTACTGACTTGAGGGTCGGAGGGGCTTCACTGAGTCAACTCCATATACCCCCAACCTTATTTTATGTGTTGCAGACTTGTTCATTCTATTAGATTAAAAGAATAAGTTGGAACAACATTTACTTGGAGTGATCTGCCGATTTTAAGCAGCATCAGTATGTTTTTTTAGATCTACTCAGATATAAGTAGATCTGCACTTTTAAAGAATTCATTCAAATTTATTCATCATTTTCTGAAAGACTTGTAGATCAAAAAGAAATTTGACGTGGATCATCCAAATTTTCTTTGTAAATGCAAACAATTATTCGCCAAGTATAATAATTGAGCTTGATATAAAGTTTTTCTAGTGTATTCGTTTAGATTTTTGTTTGTCTTCCACTTGTTTGAAAAGTAGATATTTATTTTGATATTTTTTTTTTGAAGTTTTTCAGGATCTTGCATCATCGATTGTATTGATCTGATAAATGAGAATTACAATTTTCTTGTTGTAAAAAAAATAAAAATTACAAGGATGATAAAGTAAAATGTAATATGATAACATTTAATAATTTATCCTCCTCCTCGAAGTCTTCGGGTCACGTCACTTTTTCAGTATAAAGTTTCAGCAAAGAACCGACTTCCACGCCATTTCTTATCGAAGCACGCAAATTGCAAACTGATAATACTAGTAGCTTATCACCACTATAAGTACAAAGTTCTTATCATTTTACTAGAACTTATCATAAAGCGACCTACTTATCACTGCCCATTTATTACGAACAGAGAAGAATGAGAAGACCCACGCGCGGGCTCCAGTGCATTAACCCACATGGCATCTTATCTTATCCCCACGTACCTAACCGCGCGTAGCTAATTGGACACGTGCAGTCAACTCACATCTGTAACGTACATTTTCACTCGCCACGCGCTCAGGCGCGTCAGGGTTTTGTAATCATATTACTTTCCTTTAATTTTCTTGCTTTGAAAAGCACCACCCATTTTCTCTCTCACACCACACACACCGCACCTCTTCCCCACTTTATAAATGCCCCCACAGAGGAAAAAGAGTACACATAAAGAGAGAGAGAGATAGGCGAGTGCTACAAGGGCAAAAATACACACAAAAAAGTTTGCTACAAAAACCCGAAAAGAAAGAAGAAGAAGAAGAAAAAACTCTCGATCTGTACTTTATTTCACGCCTTTCACGAATTCCGAGGTAAAATTCTACATGTATATATATGTGCGTGTTGTGTATCTTGGGTTTATGTGGGTGTTTTGTGTTTTGGCCTTGTGTGTTGTTTTTATTTGTCGTTGCCGTCACTGGATTCTGTTTCGTGTGGGGATTTGTGAATTTTGATGTGTTTTTTCTTTAATTTTTGAAGTGTATTGGGGGTTTCAGCGGACCTACGGAATTCTGGAGTGTTGGGGTTGCTTGATCGTTTAAGATGTCCTCTTTAAGCAGAGAGCTTGTTTTTTTAATTCTTCAGTTTCTTGATGAAGAGAAATTTAAGGAAACTGTACACAAGTAAGGCTGCTTCCTTTTTGTTCAATTTTTTAATGGTTTATTTTTTTGTATGTTCTCATTTTTAATGTTTACTCCACTCTTGTGGTCGATTTTCGCAATAATGCTATTTTCGATGTTAAATGATTGAAGATTGGAGAAGGAGTCAGGGTTTTTCTTCAACATGAGGTACTTTGAGGATGCAGTGACTAATGGTGAATGGGAGGAGGTGGAAAAATATTTGTCGGGGTTCATAAAGGTTGAAGACAACCGTTACTCCATGAAAATTTTCTTCGAGATCCGTAAGCAGAAGTATCTAGAAGCCCTCGACAAGTAAGCATTTATTTATTTAGTATTTATTTACATAATTTAAAAAGTTGGTGATGATGTAATTTTTTTCTTTTTGGTGTTCTAAATTTGGTTTGACTCATATGACAGGCGTGATTATGCAAGGGCCGTGGAGATTCTTAGTAAAGATTTAAAAGTATTTTCTACATTCAATGAGGATCTCTTTAAGGAAATCACAATGCTCATGACCTTGCAGAACTTTAGGTAAATTTTAAATGTCTCTTTCTTTTTGGGTAAAAAAATATATCCGATTCAAACTTATGTTTTTTTACTCGTAGTGAACCTAAATAAAAGTAAAATTGAGTGTGTTGATTTGAAATATAATTTTGATTACAATTGATTTGATTTCGTTATGCATTTGATGACAGAATGGTCTTTCTCATTTTCCTCTGTTGTGGTTTAATGAGTGAAATTCTGAAAAATGTTTCCAATCGAGCAAGATGACTGCCAGTTAGGATTGCGGAGATACTTTTTAATATTAGATTGAAAGTTCTGTTATTGAATAGGACATTTGGCAACATGGCTATGGACAATTGGGACCACATAAGCCAATAGGTTGGGTTGCAGATATATTTATGGCGAGGTTGAATGATTCGTGATTACGAAGGGGATGCTTAAACTCTCTGATCCTCAAATTTTTTCAGATCCGCTATTTGTTATTTTCCCCAGTATAAATGATATTGAAATGGAAAAGTGAATTGTCATATTAATCTGTTTGGATTTTGTGAAATTCAGGCTTTTTGCTGTGTATATAAACCAAAGGACAATTCATCGCAAGTCTCTTTTGCATAACAAATCCCGAGTCTATCATGTAACTGCACTGACTTTATTAGAAGAGTTAATCTGTTTAAGTGTTTTTTAAGTCTTTGATATTAGCTGTAAAGATAATTAAGTGCATGATTTTTGGTTTTGCAAGAGTACTAGTGACAGCAGGGTGTTGAGTGAACTTCTTATTCGTGAATTTGACTTTCTGACCCAGAGACAGATCTCCGCAGTTTCTTTTTTCTTCAGCAATATATACTCTTTATCTTCCTGTTTATGATAGAAGAACTCTTCATACCAGGGAAAATGATCAACTTTCTAAGTACGGTGATACCAAGTCAGCTAGGGCCATAATGCTTGTTGAGCTAAAGAAGTTGATTGAGGCAAATCCTCTATTTCGTGATAAGCTTCAGTTCCCCACTTTAAAGAACTCAAGATTGAGAACACTGATCAACCAAAGGTAATTTGTTGAAGACGCATATAATAAATCTGAGCTACTTCTTGTTTGATCTTTTTGGTAGAATCTCAGATTCGAGCATGACAGATTTATTGTGCTTGTTCCTTGGTTTGCAGCTTAAATTGGCAGCATCAACTTTGTAAGAATCCAAAACCCAATCCTGATATAAAAACTCTCTTTGTGGACCATACTTGTGCACAACCAAATGGTGCTCGGCTCCATCCCCTGTTACTAATCAGTTAATGGGTACAATTTCTAAAGTTGGTGGGTTCCCACCAATGGGAGGTCCTGCTGTAAGTCTTTGTGGAACATCTGCTGTTTTTCCCAATTGCTTGGTGAAATATATCATATATGATAAGTGTATATTATTTTTGTTGGTTTCCCGAGCAGCCGTTTCCGCATGCTCCTGCTCCTTTGACGAATTCACTTGCAGGATGGATGGCCAATCCATCCTCTGTGCCGCACCAAGCTGTTTCCGTGGGACCTATGGGCTTAACACCCCCTAATAATACTGGTAATTTACTTTGTTATATTTTCGTTGAGTTTTAATGTTTTGGTATGCTGCATAATTCTTTTGAGGTTGGTTACATAATTTTTGGAAATATTATTTCTAAGATTGTTTAATGAACAATGGTGGAACTACAACCAGTAGACAGATATTGCGGCATGTTTCTATATGAATATCAGAGTATCATCCTCCCATCTAACCAGACTTCTTCTGCCTAATGCACTGTTTGTTTTGTGTCAATATGTCATGATAGCGTCTATGCTAAAGCGTCCTAGGACTCCTCCTACTAACAATCCAGCACTGGACTATCAAACTGCAGATTCTGAACATGTGTTGAAGAGATCAAGACCTTTTGGCGTCCAGGAGGAGGTAAGTTATTTTCAGCTGCGTGTACGATCTGTTGGATTGAAATTGTTTGGAGTTATATAACATGCTAATTGTTGGATTATCTAATTGTTACCCTATAATTTGCGTGATTGCTCAATTGCTGTTATTGTGCAACCGTTGAACTCTTTTTTGTTGCCCTTTATTTTTTGGTGTCAAATTCCTTTCCCATCATGTGATACCTTCATTAGTTAGTTATCTCAAGTTCGTTCGAATTATTCATTTAGGTCAACAATCTGCCCATCAACATATTGCCCGTCGTATATCCTGGTCAGAGCCATGTCCATCCCTTGCACGCTGCTGATGACTTACCCAAGACCGTGATGGCAAATTTGAATCAGGGTTCTGCTGTGAAGAGCATGGATTTTCACCCATTGCAACAAACTCTACTACTAGGTTAGCTCCCACAATTTTTCTTTTCACTTTTAGATTTTATTCATCGAGTGATTAGGAGAAGCATAGAGGATATAGTTATTTTGCTTCTCTTTGCCTGGCCTTTATAATCTAAAGTTCAAGAGAAAATGGTCCTCCCACTTGGTTGGATAGTTCATCCATGTTGTGGCATTCTTCGCCATGCTGATTAATGAAGTAAGGTGTGTGAGAGTCGCATACACATGCGTGTTTACTCGACCAAGTATTCAGTTATTTTCTGTGTATTCTTTTCTCTCAGTGGGAACAAATATCGGTGAGATTTCCGTCTGGGAAGTGAGTAGTGGGGAGAGACTCACAGCCAGAAATTTTAAAGTGTGGGACATTGGAGCTTGTACAATGACACTTCAGGTATACTATTTCTATTGAGAAATTCACAATTTTCCTACCGGGGCATGAATATACTGGGGCCTAATTATGGCTTTTGCTTGTAGGCTTCTTTGGCTAATGAGTACACTGCATCTGTGAACCGTGTCATGTGGAGTCCTGATGGAAGCCTTTTTGGTATGTGTCATTATAATTATAATTATTAAGTCTTTTCAACTAATTTCTCATGCAACTCCAAAAGGGAGAGAAAAAGAAAATAAAAGCAAGAAGGTGATTGGTGACAAATTGTTCTAAGTAAATTGTCCATGCGGGTATCGCATTTGATGGGATCTGTTTAAAAATCTATCCTCAGAAGTTGGAGAGCCCTGATAATCCACCTGAATGATTTTATTAAACTTATTCTTACCATTGGTTGTGTTATTCGATCCAGGAAATGAATTTATGTTTGGATTTGAAGGACTAATTTGAAGTGATCACATACCAACTTATCATAATTTTGCAAGAATAAACGCCGGGAGCCAATTTTTTTTGATCCAGCTTAGTTAGACTACTTCTCACTCTAAAGCCTTAATTGGGATTTGGATTAATTGAAATCTTTCGTTAGAATGTGCCACAAAAAATGCTATAGAACAAACAATCAACTTTAACTAAAAGGCCTCAATTCTAAAAAAAAAAAAACCTTCAGTCTCATCTAAGGAGAGCATCCCTGACCTAACTTATTTGAAGATTGTGTTATAAATGTGCCCAAATTTTATTGTAATTATTCCTTGGTCAGTCAATTGGAAGGCTCTATGCGTTGATTGCTTGTTATTGCTTATATTTGTTTTTTCAATTTTGATCTAGGTGTCGCATACTCAAAGCACATTGTCCACTTGTATGCTTATTATGGCGGAGATGATTTAAGGAATCGCCTTGAGGTTTGTGTTGGACATTAGGAATTGGTTTCTATAATCTGATTTTTGATGTCTCTTGCTTTGAATGCAAAGTAAAATACCAAGGTGATGAAAGAATTTGTTTGGTTATTATTTCAGATTGATGCTCACGTTGGTAGTGTCAGTGATCTTGCTTTTTCTCACCCGAACAAGCAATTGTGTGTTATAACTTGTGGGGAGGACAAGACAATCAAGGTTTGCAGTTTGTACAGTATCTATAAACTTGGAAGAATGTTATGGCATTTACAGAATCTCTGAAAAAGTTGTTGCGTAGGTGTGGGATGCAGTCACTGGTGCTAAGCAGTATACTTTTGAGGGTCATGAGGCTCCTGTTTATTCCGTATGCCCACATTACAAGGAAAATATTCAGGTAGTTATGTTCTAAAGGCTCTTTCAGAAGTATTTAGGTTTTAACTTTGAAGGAATTATAGAAAATAATTATTTGTTTTCGAAGAAGAGAAGTCTGTTCATTTTTCTTGTTTGTCTTATGGCATATTCCTCTCATCATAATGTATTCTCTTCTGTTTAGTTCATATTTTCAACTGCTGTTGATGGAAAGATCAAGGCATGGTTATATGATAATATGGGTTCAAGAGTTGATTATGATGCTCCGGGTCACTCTTGTACTACTATGGCCTACAGTGCTGATGGGACAAGGTACAATAGCCATTTCTGTTCCTTTATATCTAATTATTTGCATGCCTTAATTGGGTTCCCTTTTCTTTTCCTGATATGTTTTTCTTAACTATTATCATTTCTTTTTGACAAATAGGTTATTCTCCTGTGGTACGAGTAAAGATGGTGAATCATACATTGTGGAGTGGAATGAGAGTGAAGGAGCTGTGAAGAGGACATATCTTGGTCTGGGTAAACGGTCAGTTGGAGTGGTGCAATTTGATACAACAAAGAATCGCTTCCTGGCTGCTGGTGATGAGTTTAAAATTAAATTTTGGGACATGGACAATGTAAACCTGTTGATTAGTATTGATGCTGATGGTGGTTTACCGGTAACAACTAAATTTAATGACTTGTGCACTTATTTTCTAACTTTTCGGGTGCAACTATTGATACATGAAAGCAATTTTGATCATCTTTCAGGCTTCCCCTTGCATTCGATTCAGTAAGGAAGGGACATTATTGGCTGTGTCAACTAGTGAGAATGGTGTTAAAATACTTGCCAATGCTGAAGGTGTTCGAGTCATGCGATCCATAGAAAATCGTCCTGGAGCCGCTTCAAAGGTATAAATATTGAGCTTCCCCTAGTAGATTAGAAATATAGCTTGTTCTTTTATTAAATCATTTTATTCTGCAGGCGCCTATGATTGGCACATTCGGTGCTTCTGGTTCAGCAGCAGGGACCAGCGTTAGTGCAGATAGAAGTTCACCTATGGGTGCTGTTATTGCATTGGTGAGTCATGATATCTCTCTGGGATATTTGAGGAAGTACGAGTTTATTCATAAACTTGGCATAATAGTGTCCAAATGATATATGGAATTTAATAGCTCTTACTATGTGTGACAGAATGGGGATGCCAGGAACTTACCAGATGCAAAATCTAGAATTTCTGATGAGCTGGAGAAATCCAAGATTTGGAAGCTGACTGAATTAAATGAACAATCTCAACTGCGCTCCTTGAAGCTTCCTGATAGTTTGTTGTCCGTGAGGGTAAAATCTACTAAAAAACCCGTTGGTTGAAGTTAACATTTGTCTTCTTTTTGTTTGTCTGTCTGTCTGTGTATGTGAGCATATTAACATTTGTCTTCTTTCAACTGCGCTCCTTGAAGCTTCCTGATAGTTTGTTGTCCGTGAGGGTAAAATATACTAAAAATCCGCTGGTTGAAGTTAACATTTGTCTTCTTTGTGTCTGTCTGTGTATGTGAGCGTTTTCCTAGTGATTGACAGTGACTGGTAGGTAGCTCAGTCTTACACAATTGGTGTCGGAAAAAAGTTATTTTACTTTTTTAGTCATGAGGTAGGAAAAAGGATTAATTTCAATGCCAGCGTTTAAGTTTTTAAGCATAAGATAAAAATGTCTTATAAAAGATTTAGTTAGAGTTTAGATACTGTTTGAAACTTAGAAGTACATTTGTGATGATTGAATGTTCTGGCCATCAGCCATATTGAGTAGGTAATTTGAGCTTAACTGATTAGTGAATATGTTAGGTTTGGATTCTCCATGTAAACTATTTCTGGTAATTGACAAATTAGGGCTCTACTAGTGCCGTAAAACATTATGCTAGTAGTGTTGCTTGTATAAAATTTCTGAACTCAAGTCAGTTGTAGCTTTACCATGGATTGATCCTTTATGATCCTCGTACAAAGGCTGTCTCCCGTGTACTTTCTTAACAAAATTTACTTGATAAAAAAGTGTGCCTCCTTTTTCTTGATGAGGATATGGAGCCTTTAAATACTTAAGCAGCATATTTCTTTGATTATTAGCCTCTATAGCCGTGAATTGGATAGTTATAGTCTTTTTAATTTAGATTTATGTGTATGCGATTTTCTCATTTGTGTCTGATTAGTACCTTATCTGGAAATCCAGTTAGATTGTTTTTAAGTTGAAAAGAACTAACTTTTGGTATATTATCAAAATCATCAAGCAACTGTGGCCATTTAGATGCTGCAAAAGCAAGTTAAATACAAAGGATGATCATTATCCTTGTGTTTCTTTCCCTTTTTTTGTGTCTGCAGATAAACTACTGTTTCCACTGTTAAGCTGTTTTTTTTTTTTTTTTTTTTTTTTTATATCCATGGAATCTAGAAGGGTTTAGCAGTTAACAAAGTTGTCCAGTTCAGTATACATATTACCATTACTTAGTCAATTCTCTTTGCATTTCAGATTATTCGGTTAATTTACACAAATTCTGGAGGTGCCATTTTGGCATTAGCATATAATGCAGTACACAAACTTTGGAAATGGCAGCGAAGTGAGAGGAATGCCAGCGGAAAGGTTTTTACCTTCTCTTTTAGGTCTTTTTTCTATGGGTTTCTCTTGCCTTTTGGTTTATATTATCTTTTGTTTTTTCTTTTCTTTCGTAGGCAACCACTGCTGTGCCACCACAACTTTGGCAACCTTCTAGTGGAATCTTAATGACCAACGATATTAGCGAGACAAAACTTGAGGAAGCTGTTCCGTGTTTTGCACTTTCGAAGAATGACTCTTATGTTTTGTCGGCATCGGGAGGAAAAATTTCCCTATTTAATATGATGACATTTAAGGTTTATATGCGTTTCAAGTGGATGTTTAAATAAGGGATCGTTCCTCCACCCTTCCTCCCCCGGTTTGGGCTAATTACAAAACGTAGAGATGTTTCAAAATTACAAAAGCCCCTCATATTTGATTATGTCTTATTAAAGGGGTAATTGTAATGTTTCTAGAAATACCAAATGGTTTTTGCTTATGAAGGGGAAAATGTAAGACTGAATCAAACATCAAGGGACTTTTTGCAATTTTCGATAACCTCTTGTTTTTTTTTTGTAATTATACCGAACATCAGGTTTTTTGTTCTTTATTATCCCTTAAATAAATTAATCTCTTACATATATTGGCAGATAGATTCTTATTCTCTTCTCTTTGCAGACAATGACGACTTTTATGCCCCCTCCACCTGCGGCAACATCTCTGGTCTTTCATCCACAGGATAATAATGTTATTGCAATTGGAATGGAGGATTCCTCCATACAAATTTACAATGTTCGCCTTGACGAGGTCCTCCACTGAAATGAAACTTGATTGCATTCATAATTACCTCAAATGTGTGCGCTTTGATCTAATGTCTCTGATCTGACTTTTGTGTTGCGCAGGTAAAAAGCAAGCTCAAAGGTCATCAGAAAAGAGTAACTGGCCTTGCGTTCTCCAACGTTCTAGATCTTCTTGTATCATCAGGAGCTGATGCTCAGGTAAATTCTTTTTTTCTTTTTTCCCTTTTGGGATAATTACAACAAAAAACCCTGAGGTTTGGACTAATTACCAAAAAAACAGAGATGTTTCAAAATTACAAAAAACCCCTCAGGTTTGATTGTCTTAAATTTGTCGGGATTTCGAAATCTTTTTCTCTTATGAAGATTGAAGGGTAAAAATGTAAGACGGAATCAGACCTCAAGGGGTTAATTGCAATTTTCAAAAACCTCCGGGTTTTTTGGTAATTAGCTCGAACCTCATTTTTTTTTTGTATTTATCCTTTTTTTTCTTCTCATGTATTTCATAGTTCTTGACTATAATCAGAGACTCAACTCGGTTATGTGTTTAGAAAGGGAGTCATATCAGTCATAAAAAGATGTGAATATATGATCACTCCCGGTTTTGTGTTTTAAACAGTTTTCAGTTTCAGTTACGTTGTATCTACTATATTGCAGATATGTGTTTGGAGTCTAGATGGATGGGAAAAGAAGGCAAACAAGTTCTTGCAGATTCCTTCTGGACGTGCATCAAATCCTCTCGCACAGACGCGCGTTCAATTTCATCAGGATCAGACTCATGTGTTGGTTGTTCATGAGACTCAAATAGCCATATATGAGGCTTCCAAATTGGAATGCATCAAGCAGGTATGCTTTCTTGTTTAACTCTTTTCTTCAGCTTATTAGAGTTTCCAATTCCAGCTTCATATTAGACTATGTATAAATACAAATACTACCCTGAGTCTAATTACAAAAAAACTTAAGTAGTTATTTTTCAGAATTACAAATACCCCCTTAACATATGTTCCTGTTTTACAAATTGCATTTTTTTAGGGAGAAATTTGTAAAACTAATACATACCTCAAGGAGTATTTGTAATTTTAAAAGATAATTGGATTTTTTTTTTGTAATCAAGTTAAATCAAAGGGGTAGTTTTTGTAATTACTAATTACAAGGGTAGTGTTTGTAATTATTCATTAGAGTGTTATATCTGTGAACAGCACGAAACTATGCCAAACAGTATAATTGAGTTCACATTCTTGTGTTTAGACACAAAATGGCAGCACAAAACTGTTCCTAACGAGTATAACCGAGTTCACATACTTGTGTTTAGACACAAAATGGGTATGCAAAAAAGAACTAAAATGAAGAACGATAAAATTACAAACTCACAAATGTTGGTCTATGGCAGTGGGTCCCCCGGGAATCAAGTGCTGCAATAACAGACGCCACATACTCGTGCGATAGCCAGTTGATTTACACTAGCTTTGACGACGGGAGTGTGTGTGTCTTCACTGCTGCAGGGCTGAAACTGAGGTGCCGCATCAACCCCACAGCCTATTTGCCTTCTACCCCAAGGTATGCCATTCATATCTCCATTGGATCACATTAACCACCCCTGAGGTTCAGGCTAATAACAAACAACCCCTATGGTTTAATCTGTAGAACAGAAACAAATGTTAAGGGGTGTTTGTAATTTGAAAATTGGGATTTTTTTTTTGAGATTGAAACTCGTGGGATTTTCTTTTTTGGTAATTAACCTAGTTTGTGTACTCTGAAACGAGTAACGGTCTCTTACTTCTTTTTAATGACAGCTCGAGGGTTTATCCATTGGTCGTGACGGCTCATCCACTCGAGCCTAATCAGTTTGCGTTAGGTCTCACTGACGGTGGTGTGCACGTGATGGAGCCCCTGGAAACGGAAGGGAAGTGGGGTACTAATCCTCCGCAAGAAAATGGCGTGAGCCCTGTTGCATCGGCTCCAGATCAATCATCAAGGTAGCTGCAATATTCATCCATGACGACTGCTGATGAATTCTCCCTGTATTGGTGTTGGGGCTTTAGGTGGTGTTTAGCTTGTAAAAATGGAGAGCTCTGATGCTAAGATGAAAGGGTGTTTTTTTTGCCAGTTTGGGAATTAGACTTTTAGGGCTGGCTAACATAGAGTGGTGATATGGTTAAAACAGGTGAAAATGTTGATAGACAATGGAGGAAGGAGAACCGAGAACAGATTGCAGTATGATGGAACTTTTAAATATTGGAATTATAAATTTTATTGAAATATTATAAACTAGTTCTTTTACTGCTTGGTATTTTGCTCTGATTTAAATTGGGACTTAACATATAATAATTGCAAATTTGATTTTTTTTATTTCTTTTGCATGTTCACTTTTTTTTGAAGGGAAAATTATATTAAAATTACTGGAAACTGTCCAGTACAAATTGAGACAAGAAATCAGGAGGAGATTGCCACGAGGTTGCTATACAGATAGTGTTACTCGTGTGCAACAATGTTCTCAGTCTCGGGAGACCAAAATAAACCAAAAGAAGGAAAGGAACCAAGTAAAATCGCTATATCAGCAAGAATAGGAGCACAAGCACTTGATGGGGTTTAAGGATTTTTTGCAGCAGCTATGATGCCAGCAGTCTCCGATGAATGATATATCTTGAAGATGCATAGAGGTGGTAATGAGAACTGCTTCCCGGAGCGCAAGAGCTTCGGCAACTTGAGGATCATTGATGCCGGGGAAGCTCTTGGAGAAGCCTTGAAAAAAGGAGCCATCTTCCTCGCGAATAAAAAGACCAATACCAGCACACTTATTGAGAGAGATATTGCACCATCAAAGTAGACATGAGTTCCAGGTGGAGCTTTTTGAAGGAAAGCGGATTCTGAGAGTGCTGTAGAGGGTCGTTCCGGCCATCCATTAGCAGAATGAAATGATGAGAGTAGGCTACCGGCAGAGGTTACGATTGCGATCAGAGCGGGAAGGTGGTCATCAAAAATTCTCTTGTTACGGCTATACCAAATTCCATTGCAAATGACCGCGAAAAATTCCGACACATTTGATTGGGAATCTTGGATGAAGTCACGAGCCCACAAAGAAGCCGATGGTTGCTGGAAGTGGAGGATCGGGAGGTCCAAACCGGCTAGTTTCCATGTCTGCACGGCTATCGGACATTGGATGAAGAGGTGCACTGTTGCCGTGTTGGATGAATTGCATAGTGGGCAGCAGAATTCGACGGCGAGCAAGATTATGCGACACGGGGAGGGTGTCAGTGAGTAGTCTCCACATGAAATGAAGAATACAGGCAGGGACTCAGAGCTTCCATAATTTCTTCCATACCGTCGAGTGACCTGAGCTAGAGCTACCTAGATCAAAATGTCCCATATCCATATTGGTGTTCCTAACGGCCACATGATATGCGGATTTAACACTGAATTTTCCATTTTTACTGCGATACCAATACCATTGGTCGTTTAGAGGAGACAAACTTAGTGGAATAGAGAGAATAAGTGCAGCCTCATTTTCAGTGAAAAGTTCATGCACCAATGAGATGTTCCACCAATTTAAATCCCTATCCATGAGATCATTCACTGTAGCAGCAAGATTAAAATGTGGTGGGGCTGGAGATGAGATGCGAAAAGGGGGTTTTGGTAGCCATCTATCACCCCAAATTTTAGTGTTCCTTTCTGAATGGATTTTTTTGAGGCATCCGGCTAGGAGGATAGATCGGCTTTCAAGAATGCCACGCCATGTCCAAGATGGTCTGTGGTTGAGTTTGGCTTCCAGAAAAGAGCATTGACTATGATACTTTGCCTTAAGAACGCGAGCCAAAAGCGAATTCGGATTCGAGAGAACGCGCTAACCCTGCTTGGTGAGTAGGGCCATATTAAAAGCCCTAAATTATCGAAAACCAAGGCCTCCATTAAGATTTGCTCTTAGTCATAATCGACCATTTTGCCCAACAGATTTTTTTCCGAGAGTTGAAGTTATCCCATCAAAAGGATGTGACCATAGCCTGAATATCGGAGATAACGGCATCCAGGAATCGAAAGCAACTCATAGCATAAGCCAGGATAGCTTGAAGCACAGACTTGATTATGATTTCTTTCCCCGCTTTTGAAAAATTGTAATTCCGCTACTGTTGGAGACGCTGCCAGATGCGATTCTTAATGAAGCCAAAAATGTCTTTCTTATTCTGATCCACTACACTCGGAAGCCCAAGGTATTTCCCGTGAGAGGTGACTTTGGAGAAGCCTAAAATATTCCAAATGGCTATAGCTGACTCTTGGTGCACATCTGGAGAAAAATAAATGCATGACTTGGCCCGACACCCTTTCATAAAGTTGAATTGCAAAGCAGAGATATCGAGCTTCCTCTATCGTAGCGCGCCCAAAAATCAGAGTGTCGTCTGCAAAGAATAAGTGAGATATGGGTGGGGCGGACCGGCTCATTGCAATACCCTGAATTTTGCAGCATGGGCATCGCTGTAAATCCTGCAAAGACAAGAGAAAACCTCCGAGAAGATAATGAATAAATATGGGGACAGGGGATCTCCTTGACCGATACCCAATTGTGGTGTCAACTTCCCGAATTCAGAGCCATTAAGCAAGAAAGAAAAAGACACAGTTGAGATACATTTAAATCAAATCAACGAAAGGGGTGGGGAAGCTAAAAAGCTAGCTAGCATGTTTTTTTGCACAAAAATCCATTCTATTCTATCAAACGCTTTGCTCATGTCAAGCTTGATAGACATTAGGCCAATGGAAGAGGGGGATTTGGTTTTCATGTAATGGTGAATTTCTTGGGCTAAGAGGATGTTATCGGTGATATGGCGGTCAGGAACAAAGACGGACTGAGATTCTGAAATAATATCGGGTAAAACCAGTCTAATTCTATTTGCAAGAACCTTAGAAGCGAGTTTGTATATGACGTTTGCAAAGGCTAATTGTCTAAATCAACCGGGTTATGAACTCGGGGTTTTTACCTTAGGGATAAGCACGAAATGGGTATAATTGATGTTATAGTCAGTATTATTATTGTTCAAAAAATTAAGCACAAACATAACAACATCATAACCAACAATATGCCAAAAGTTTTGGTAAAAAACGAGATTCATACCACCGGGGCCAAGGCTTTTGCATGTTCACTTTGTCACACTGCGTAGTGTGGACTGAAATTGACACTCTAGTTATCTAATGTGTACAAGACTTTCACGCAAAATATATATTTAAGTAAATATTTGATATTAACAAAATATTGTATATATTTGATTTTGTTTTGTAATGTCAAATGAACCATGAAGTACCAAAGATTGCTTGATGGATCAAACTTGTAAAGCCGATGGGAGTAGGACTGTGCTTGCCTGAGAACGAATTTTGTAAAATAATTTCCTCAAGAATTCTTTTGTACACGTGCTTGGTAAAATTTTCCGAAAAAAAAACAGTTAAATTATTTTCAATTTCCGAATCAATCACATTATTGCACTCTTTACTTTTTATTACTGTTTCAGTCATCAATCACATTCAATTACAATAAATCATCATTATTCATTAATTATTATATCCCATATTTAATCACATAAATTTTGAAATTTATTCTAATTTTTCCAGAGCTAGTCTCATTTCAGATTGTCTAACGGATTTAGATCCGTTAGACGGGTCTAAATATCCTACCCATTTCGTAGGCCTGACCCGGATTGGTGAAAAAATAAAAAAAACCTGCCCCCACTGTGCACTTAATCTTCTTCTTCCTCGCCTTCTCCTCCCTCACCAGGCATTCGAGACCTAGCTCCAAATCCGACACGCGATCGCAGAGCGTCTGCAAGTACAGCTCACCGAGCCCGACCCGGCGGGAGATCCGACGAGTTGAGGTGCGGAATGGGGCTTTCTCGATCTGGATCAGATCCGTGACGGTTTCAAATTCGTCAAATAGAGTGGGTCTCGGAAGGAAAAATTCTAGAAGGTCGAGAGCGTGGTCAAACTCATCTTCGAAAATGGGGAATGTCAGGAAGAACTCGTCTCCTCCACCCGATTCAGCAAATCCGAGCGTGGTTACCCGGGATTTTCCAATTGAAAGGATTTTCGATTGAATCAGGCGTGGAAATGGTGGAGAAGAACAAGATTTGCTGAATGTCCATGAATCAGACGTGGAGAAGAACGAGCTTTGCTGAATGTCCATGGGCCTCAGAGTGGAAGGAACTACTAATACATTTCATAAGAACTGCTAATACTTTTTAGAAGGACGACTAATACTTTCCAGAAGGACTTTTAATACATTCCGGGAATTTTTTTTTAATTATATTCAAGAGAAATACTAAAATACTCTTCAGGGAACTACTAATACTTTTTCGAGGAACTATCAATACTTTTTTGAGGGACTGCTAATACATTTCGGGAGTATATTCATGAGAAATACTAAAATACTCTTCAGGGAACTGCTAATACTTTTTAGAAGGACGGCTAATACTTTTCAAAAAGACTGTTAATATATTTCTGGACAAAAAATTAATTATATTCAGGGAACCACTAATACTTTTTCGATGAACTACTAATACTTTTTTGAGGGACTGCTAATACATTTCGGGAGTATATTCATGAAAAATACTAAAAAACTCTTCAGGGAACTACTAATACATTTCAGAAGAACTACTAATACTTTTTAGAAGGATGACTAATACTTTTCAGAAGGACTGTTAATACATTTTATAATTAAAAGAGACAACTTTGTAGAAAAGTATTACACGTTGCGTTCTAATGTATTAGATGTATTAAAAACATGTATTAAACTTTACAACTTCGTAGTAATTCTCTGTTTTATAATTAAAAGGGACAATTTCGTGGTAAAAGATGTTTTGGACTAATACTTTTCAATGTAACAACTAATACAATTAAGAATAACAAGTAATACAAAATACAAAAAACTACCAACATAAAAACATGGCTAACAACTTAACACCACATAAAAGAATACCCGTTGAAATTGAAAGGCTACGTAACAAATAATAAAATTGCCACTTGAAAATTACAAAAATGCCATTAGCGGCGGAAATTACCAAAATAACTCTGGATCCATTTAACAGGTCAGACTCGTTAGACGGTCGGACCAGAATTTTTGTCATTTTTCCAAGCGTTCTAATTTTTACAAATTTTAACAGGATTACAATGTCGTTTGTTAATTTTTTTTTTCTAAAAAAGAATTCAACATGGAGATATGTAATTTTTCAAAAATCCTAACGCATAACAAAACAATAGCACTCGGGATAGAAGTTTATGCTTTCATGGCAATTAGTCCGTATCCTGATCCCATGTGTGTATGTTTCCTCCACCAGTACCTGGATAAAAAAACAAAAAGAAATAAAATAAAAATATATAGCAGCTCAAGAAAATTGTATTTCAACCTTCAAACCATTACCACGTGTCAAAACTCACATTCTCATGCACTCTCCAATGTCGACACGTACATCCCCTGTTTTCTTTTTTTTTTTTGGGTTCTTATACAAAAAGCACACGAACAAATATGGCAACCTTAATCTCCAATTCTCAAACCCCAAACGAAATTTCCCAATCATGCAAGCTACGAGAACCGACCAAAAACCCGCTGGAACACGCGGCGGCGCCACCACAGCTCAGCCCAAGATTAAACTAAGGGACAAGAAAGTGAAAGACTTAATAATAGACCAGAAAAGACTGGTGGAGGTGCCGTACACTGCTTCCCTTTCTGACACAATGAACGCCCTGCTGGCCAACAGGGTCGTGGCGGTGCCGGTGGCGGCGCCGCCGGGACATTGGATTGGCGCCGGCGGTTCGATGATCTTGGAGTCGGATAAGCAGACTGGGGCCGCGAGGAAACACTATATAGGGATGATCACCATGTTGGATGTGCTGGCTCATATCGCCGGAAATCATGGTGGTCCGGCGGAGGAAGACGGCGGCGAACTCGACCGGAAAATGAAGGTTCCGGTGTCGTCGATTATCGGGCAATGTGTTGAGAGCCTCAGCTTGTGGACACTCAACGCTAATACTGAGTAGGTATCGTGTGTTTTGTTTGGTACTGCAAAATTGATCCCCTAATTTTAGGGGTGTCAAAACCTCTGTTTTAAAAATTCACGCCTAGTTTCGATTAACTAGGCGAGTAGTCCCCGCTGAAGCGCTAGGTTCCCCTTGTGTCTGCCTACCTTGCCTACCTTTCTCTTTGGATTAGGCTCTGTCGAACCTCGCACGTGACTCGCCTGCAAGCCCTATCTTTTAATCTAATCTGCGCCATCCTAGTCTTTTTTTAGAACACCTGGTCAAAATTGGTCATATTCGTTGTTAAATTTTTAATTGAGTTTTGTAAGTATTAAAATTACTCAAAATTGTGCGAGAGGCTGAAAATTGTGCTTGTTTTGACGATTTTTGGTGACTACAGCAAGAATCTAACCAAAAATCGTGAAATTTAAAAATTCTCAATAATTACCGATCAAAAAAAAAAAAAATTCTCAATAATTGAGGTGCCTCAAGAGTGAGTCACGTGCTAATATCTGATGGATTTGCAATATTCTGGTGAAAATATGACTAGAATAAAGCAATTTTAATACTTACAAGGACCATTTTTGTCTAACTTTTATTATACTGCTTTAATTTTTTGTCATTTGAGTATCTCGAAACAGGATATTAATTTAAAACTGTATTTTTCTTCGCATGAAGTAATTATGGAACTATCACAAAATTTGAGTAGCTATTGTTTAGTTATGATGAGGTTTACTATAGTTGAATCCATTGAGGACGACGACCAAATATCGAGCTTCAGGTGGGACTCGTATCAATTATTGTGAGATTTTATTATTATTATTATTATTATTATTATTATTATTATTATTATTATTATTTTTTTCCTTGTGAGATTTTATAGTAAGGATACACTTTTTCAATGGTAGATTTGAAACATAATGTGTTGAGGCCATAGATCTTTCCAATGGTAGAACCCGCACATGAAAGTGTGAGCCACATAGAAAATTAATAAAATCATATAAACAATTAATTTCTAGGTGATATATTATTAGAAACAAAATGAGGGGTGGGGGCAGAGGCGGAACCAAGGGGGGCGTGGGGGCTGCTGCCCCGAAATTTTTTCCCAAATTTACTTCTATATTTTAGTTGTTATTTAGTCTATAACTATGTATAAACTTAAGGGAAAATTACATTTACCCCCAAAAGTTTGAGAAAAAATCTTTCTATTTGTCTTCAAAAATAGGTTCCGCCCCCTAGTCTCAAGTCCTGCATCCGCCACTGGGTGGGGGGTCGGGGCCCATTCCCCCCTCCGCCTGTGGATCTATCTATGATTTATTTCTTATTATGGGACTCCGAATGAAGCTTATTATCTGACCTTGTGAGAATTAAAAGCATAGAGATGCTAATTTATATTCCATATGAATATAAGCTTACTAATTTTTCAAGGTCATGGTTTTATTAGGCTCTAGCAGGACTACATGAAGCCGAGTTAATTAAATTATCGAATTTAACATGTTAAACTTTCGCGTTTCTCTAAATATAGCATAACAGATTGCATGGAAGTGTTTAGCAAAGGAATACATCGAGCTTTAGTACCAGTTGACGGCCACACGGAAAATGTAGCTGGAGTCGAACTAGTGGAATCTGCATCTAGCTATCGTATGGTTACACAGATGGATCTCGTCAAGTTCTCAAAGGCGCACGAGAATGAAATAAGAGGTGTTCTTGATTTTCCCATTAGAGAACTTGGAGCAGTGTGTGGTATTGTTTTTGGGGTCTCTAATAAGACCAAAGTGATCGATGCTATCAAGTGCATGAACTCAGCTTCGCTTAACACTGTGCCTATTGTTGAATCTACAGAGGACGTCGAGGAGGATCGTGGCGAGCTTATAAATGTAAGTTCCTTTTGATTGAATCCAAGATTGGCTTCATTTTATTTTCAAAATTGGTTGATTAATTGAGGAGCACTTTGATGTTAGGCATAGTAACAAATACCAGATTGAGGAATACTTTGTTAGCCTTTAAAATTCATATCTCGGGTATTATTCGGATTAATTTGAGAATAGTTCGACAAAATCTCGGTCATACAACAAAAAATGTTGTTCTATTTATATCTTGAATAAATATAATATTTTTATTGAAGTAGGAAAAAACTTAAGAATTAATCGCTTTTATTAACGAAAAGTTTGGGTGATTTTGTCCATATTATTATTTATGAATGATATGTACACGATCTAAACGTCAGACGAATAAATCGTGTTTTAGTTGTGTTATTTAAAAAAAAATCGGAGAATTTTGTTACTGTAATGTTAGGAGTTCAGATTTTTGCAAATTTGAAGTCTTTAGAATCGGGTAAATGATTGACTTGCATGTGTGCGATGAGGTTAACTTGTTGTGATAAACCATTCAACTCCTAGCAAGGACGGAGCCGGGGGCGGTGGCGGCGACGACTGCCCCCCTTGACTTCAAATTTTTTCAAAATTTGTTTAAGTTTTTATATATATATATGTATTTACTAAATTATATAAATTCGCCTCCAATAAAAACTACCTATTTATATCTATTAATTTCAAGAAAAAATAAACTTCCACCATAGTGTCTTGATTTTCTAACTTCGTCCCTGATTCCCAGCACCCAATAATCGAAAATTGTGTGCTCCTAATGAGCAAATCCTAAATGTTGGTACACAAAAATTGTTAAGAAATTTCCCATGGTAGAAATATGGTCTGAAATGTAGTCGGCTTGGTACCAATTATAATTGGAAATCATTCAGCTTCAGATATAGGAAGCTTGATCATACTTGCACTATCATCCGAACATGGTCAATGGATTTGTTATTATGGATTTGAAATCCAAAGCTTAAAATCCTTCAATCCAAATGTAGCCTTAGTTTATAAAAAAGACGATTGAAATTTTCGTGCTAGTTAAATAGCCTCAATTGCACTATGGCCTATCTAATGCAAGTTTTTGAATGTTAATTTCAGGGCAAAGACAGGAAGCTTGTGGGAACATTTTCTGCCACAGATCTCAGAGGATGCCCGATTCCACTACTGCAACGTTGCTTGCAAATGAATGTCGTAGATTTCATTAACCGACTCTCGGGGATTCCACTGCACGAAGCCTCAGGCTTGAGAAACTCGACAAAGGAACTTATTAGTTGCCGCCCTGAGTCTCTCCTCGGGGAGGTGGTGGACATGGTTGTTAACAACCACGTGCATCGAGTTTGGGTTGTCGATGAATCAGGTTTGCTCGTCGGACTGATTTCCCTGACGGATATAATCAGAGTGACTCGAGTTTGGTTGCTTTCGGAGGCCGTTGATTGAGTTTACATGTCGGCATCAAGTCCGTCGGTTTATCAGGTTTGTTTCGTGTAAGATCATGGTTGTTAGAGTTACTTCCTTTTATGTGTGTCTGGTTTCTTTGATGTACATATTTTGGTTCTAATATAAGTGCTTTATTTCACAAGAAAAGGAACGGCAAAGGTAAAATAAATATAAAATGACAGTGTCTTTTTGTTTTTTTCGATATTTATATGATATGTTAATCAAGTTTTTAAATATTGCTTTGCAAACAAAGGGTAATACATAGTTTAATTAAGAGAGAATTCTGAAGTTATTATTAAATCTAATTTCACAAAATATAGCTTAACAATTTAGATTGAATCGCATTGTGGTTTTTAGCTGGAATTTGTACTCTGTGATGGCAAGTGGTAACTATGGTAGTTGAAAGACCTGCTGATTCTTTTAAAATTTTCTCGTTCTATTAGAGTTGATCAACAAAATTGGAGAAATAGACTTAAAGAGGAAATTGCAAAAGAAATGATGAGATTATCATAAGGCTAATGATATCATGAAAATGCATCTAATTTTTTGGAAAATGAGCAAATTGAATATTAAATATAATCTAATTAATCCTTATATATTAAATTTAGGTATATGCTTGAATTTATATCGCACTACAAGATAAAATTAATTTACATACAAAACATATGTAGATAAGTATTATGATAACCGTAAAGTGTATATAAAATTGTAATGTTGTAGGTAAATATTTATCAACAAAATTTAAAATTGTTGGTAAATATTTATAGTTTTTCTACCGGTAAATAAAAACTGCTGGTGATCTGTCAGTAATTGGTAGGGATGGTAATGGGGTGGGGAGGGTCAGAACCCGCCCCGCGTTATGGGGTGGGGCGGGTCTACCTGTTCCGACCCGAATTGAATGAAATATAATGCAAAAAAATAAAAAGGAAAAAAATATATTTATAAAATATTATTTACAAAAGTTGGTATTATCAATTTATAAATGTTAGATATAAATTTGATAGATAACATATACTCCCTCCTATTCACAATAAAATAAGTGTCCTTTTGACACATAATTTTTTTTTTCAAAAAGAATGTCCTTCTCACATTTCAAGGTTAGTGATAGAAAGATTTCCCAAATTACCCTTAAATATATTGTTTTCCAACTAACACTAATACCTAAATTTGTTTGTTCCAATGTAGCATTTATTATTAATTAAGGGTATATTTGGTATTTTAACACAATT